>LPNX010749695.1:245030-402713 GCA_001517045.1 Pseudotsuga menziesii | reverse complement strand
TCATTGGAAGAATGTGAAAATTCTACTTTGCAGTAGTGTAATGAAAGTGCCGAGATTAGTGAAAGTCTTCATTCTTGGAAGTGGTGTGGTTTTCACATCTGAGGTCGCAATGATTCATGTGAATAGGTGTTGGAAAGCTTATCCAGCAAGGAACAAGGATAAGTGACCAGAATCTAAGCATGAAGTAGCAAAGTGCTAATGATGGCCTAGCAGCTATCAAATGGACAAATCTGGACAGTTGCATGCCTAGGGGCAACAAGGACTATGAAGTCAACCCGCTGCTGTGTGAAAGGGGGTTCCATGCAAGGATGAAAGGCTTGAAAAGGGAAGTTTTCCTTAAAACCCTATCTTGCTGACTTTAACTACATTTCCTAAGTTTATGCTTGAAATGCATGAGGATATGTATTACATGCATAGGATATTGCATGTTGGTAAGAATATTGGAAATTATATAATTATAATGAACCACTAATGATAATCATTGCTTTGATGTTGGAATTAGTGGCAAAACCAACGATGACATGGACCCGGATGAATATGTTGCTGATGCTGAGGAATGTGACCAACAACCCTATGAAGAAAGGGATAAAGCAACAAGTCCAGGATAAAAATTGGTGAGCAAATTCTGCAATCTCCTGCAAAGGACCAACCAAAGTGGTCATGCCAAGGGTTTAAGTACGACCCATGCAGGTAAGAGTTTGCTTATGACAAATTCCATGGATTGGTCCAGGTAAGAGACCTCATACCATGTGAATATTGGGATGTAGGAAGGTGTCATGCCTATACATGTTAATGATATTGATTATAGTAATGCATCCTATATGAGGTAGTCATGGTTAGCCCATGGTATGGTTGAATGCATAGTATTCCTGAATCAATGCAAGGTAGCGTTGAATGGAAATGCATTAAGAAGATTTTATGAATCTTGTTGTTATGCATTGAATGTATGCATATGAAGGGTGTGAGTGACTGATTGCCTAAGTAAAGGTGCAAATGTTGTGATGCATTGCATGAATGCATTGAGATGAATGCATGTGACATTATGGAGAACTAATGGCTGAAATGATGAATTGATGACAATTCAGGAACCATTTCAGAGGTTGCTATGAATGCAGGATAGTCATGATCAGTTGGCTGCCAGAAATACTCTATTGGAGAGCAAGGTGGTATGAATGATATGCTTGTGAAGTAAGGAGTATCTAACCCCTTCATTTAATTGCATGAATGATATGACTATACCTTGTAATGTTAGCATGATAATGATTGCATGAAGTAAATGAGTTCTGGTATATATATTGATGTGACTAACCTTTGAAGTATTTGAATTTTATAAATTCTGAAAATGCTTCAGTGATGGTTGTAGCAATGAGATAGTATATGCACCCATACTTACCAAGTGTTTGGTTGATGGAAGCTTATGTTTCAGGTAGATTACTTCAAACATGGCATTGAGAGGTAAGACCCTGACCAATGCTGGAATCTACCATGTAAAAGAGATGTTAAATTTGAATTGTGAATTTCAAATATTGCTGACAACTACTAGCCATTGTTGGCTTGCATAAGCTTGTGTTTGGATGTTTGAAGCTTATGTTTCAGGTAGATTATTCCGAGAACGACATTGAGAGGTAAGATCCTGACCAATGCCAGAATCTACCATATGATATGCGTAATAGGTTGTTAAAATTTGAATTGCGAATTTTGGATTTGAGAAATTGCTGACAACCACTAGCCATTGTTGGCTTGCATAAGATTGTGTTTGGATGTTGAAACTCATGTTTCAGGTAGATTATTCCGAGAATGGCATTGAGAGGTAAGATCCTGACCAATGCCAGAATCTACCATTTATGAGAAGAAATCTCATGGCGGTGAAAGTAGTTGATATACATAATGGGTTGTTAAATTCGAACTGTGGATTTCGAATTTGAGAGGTACTAACGACTACTAATCATTGTTGACTTGTATGAGATTGTGTCAGGAGGGACGCATGGAGTACACACTGCAGGAAGACCATGTGTGATGGCCTGCAGAAGCCAAACTTCATGGGAAGGTTTTCCCTTATCTTGGAAATGGGTTTTGGGTGAAACACCATTGGACATTTTGAAATGTCTCATATGCACTGCATGTTTGGTAATAACATGAGTGAGATGGTATGGGTTATGTCGGTAAGACATGTGTGGATACGAACTGTGTTGGGAGCAGGGATGGGGGCTTGGTTTGCTTGTGAAACCTGGTGATGGAAACCACACCGACAGAGCTAGAGGGATGACTTTCTTCTCCACAACCCCGGGGTAGCACTGGAAGGGAATGCAGGGCCTGAGGGACTGTGTAGCAGACAAGGGACTGATTCCTTGTGCTGGGTGTGTGTGGGTGTCTTAGAATTCAGGCTAGTTCTAGTGTAGGTATTCCTAGCTCAGTGATGAGCTCACCAGCTTAGCATTTAGCCTTTCCCAACTCCTGGACGGTCTGATAAATCCAACTAAAGGAATACTGCGACGACAAATGGATAAGTGTTCTGTAACCCTTGCTATGAATATGCATGTTTAATTATTAAATTCTATATGTAGAACATGTTTTGATTTAGTATCCATTATGACCGAATGATATGAAATGTGATTATAGTTTTGGAGCAATAATGCTGATGGATTTGCTGGTATTGCTTGTGTTGCTTGTGTTGACAGGTAAAAGGTAAATGGTTGTTGTGAGGCATTGCGGAGTAAGGGTTATTGTTGATATAAGTGCATGATGATATAAGTGTATGTATCATTGTTGACATGAGTATATGATGGGCTGTGATATGCCTAAGGATCCATAGTAGATCCTAGACCTGGGAATGGTCATGGTAAAGTTGCAAGCCCAGTTGACATGAGAATGTACTGGCTGGACATGAATTATTTGATGTTGTGGAGCAGCCTACGTGCTGACCTAACATCTGAGTCCATATGCGATCCCAAGGCTTGCAAAGTGAAGCAGGATCCTGTGGACGAACGAGGAAATGCACAATACAGATAAGTATTGGATTATTTTGCTTATGAATATACATGTGTATATGATTTGGTTATGATGTTTTAAACTCTTGCTCTAGAGATAAAGATAATGAGAATAAACTAAACATGTGAATCTATTCAATGTTGGATATAGGTATTGCTAGAGGTGANATGAGAATAAACTAAACATGTGAATCTATTCAATGTTTGAATATAGGTATCGCTGGAAGCGAGAACTATGAGAGCATCCTAAGGTGCATGTGGACATATGACTATCCTGGAGAGCTCAGAATGAGCGGCAATGAAAAAGGTGCTAGTAGGACGGGGGAGTCCTAGCAGCTGAGACAAACCATGTGGAGAGACTCCATGGTTTAGAGGTCTAGAATAGACCAAAGACACTAAGTGTCATGACCAAGAAGGATTGGTCCAGCATTCACAGTAAAGTGAAAGAGGTTGAGAGCATGAAAAGCCACTGCGATGGCGAGGGTTCCAGGATGGAACAAAACAAAGAGGGGAAAAACTCTTACTGCTCTCTCTTGCCTTTTGATTATATATATATATATATATATATATATTGCATTGTGAAAACAAAATATTGTTGAATGCATGTATGATTGAAATGAAATGTGTGTATTTACTTAAGTAAATTTGTGAATGCTGGAATAGTTAATTCCCTGCCCAGGAATGGACATGAATGAGCTCATGTGCTTGTTGGGGGAAGGCATGAAAGATATGAAAGCCTCATAGATGAGACTTGGACTGTCATGCCAAATTGGGTAATTAACTAACTGATTTTGATATCTATATTATGCTTGGTCTGATAGAATTTCAATGGTGCATTCCACAGGTGAGTAAAGTGAAATCAGGTGGTGCACGTTGATTATGGCAGCAGATCAAAAGTTGTTGGACTTGGCTGGAAGTCTCCTTCAAGTGATTTCCAAGACCCAAGAGAATCTTGGGGAGATGCTCAGGATACAGAAAAGGCAGAGTGAAATGAACCACCAGATTTTGCAAGACTCTATTGGTTTGCAAAGGGAGGTGAAAAGCCTTCTGGGAGAAATCGGCAAAGGAAAGGAAGGTGGATCAGCAATGGGAAATTTGTCCAAGCGACCCGATAGGAAACGGTCCAGGCATGAAGACTCAAGGGAAATTGAGCAGGTAATGATGAAGCAGCCAGTGAGATGCTGGAGATGCGGAGGACATCATTTACGCCGGGACTGTCCAATGAGGGAACATGAAGAAGGCGATAGCCGCAAAGTTCCTAAACTTCGGGATCAGCAAGAAGCTGAGAACCAGCAGGAAAAGTCCATGGAAGCCGAGAGGCTTGGTTGTGAACGTTCAAAGTAAATTATTGAACGTGGTATAGATCTGCAATTTTGAAATTTTGGTGTGCAATTGTATATGTATTGTATATATGTAATGGAACACCGAGGACGGTGTTATTCCAAGGGGGAGGGGAATGTCACGTCCCCGGTTTTGACCCCGTTTGCATGATGTATATATTGTAATTAATCGTGGTGAGGAGCTCAAGGCAAAAGCCCCACCATCGATTTTGTTGTGTATGTTTCGGCAATGGGGATAATTGCCGGTGGTAGGCTGTGCTATAAGGCACATTATAATTCGGCATCATGTAAACCCGTACATCAATTAAAATAAACCACAACCAGCTACGGCAGTGCAACGTTGAATGAAAAGGGCATGGTTCCAAAGGATAAGGGGTGGGGGATGTCAAACCTTGGTTATGGGGGAAAAACCCATGTTATTGCCTTGTTGTTTTGCCACCTTTGTTATTTGTCACCCTTTTTGTCTCACCCAACCTTGTCAACCTCTTTAATGCTCAGCTGGTGGTTGAGGAGTTATGGCTGATGGCATTTATTGCTGAAGTGGTGGTGGTTATGGGAGTCTGTCAGCCTTACCCAATTTCCCACTCCACCCATGTCTGCCCATTCTTCTCCCACGCCTGGTCTGTTGAATCTCTACCACGATTTTGGGTCTGTTGGCTCCTCACGCACAGGTCTCTCCCACGGCTGGTCTGTTCATCCTCACGCAGAGGTTGATGGTCTGTTCATCCTCCTAATGGCTTGTTGATTCGCGTGCATAGAGGAGGCCGTTTCCCCTCACGCGCAGGCCGGTATATGCACGCAGAGGTTGGGTATGTTTTCCTTGTGTTTTTTTTTGCTGTTCAGTGCAAGATTGCACTCACGCACAGATTGGTTGGGGTGTTCTATCCATGTGAGAGCCGTGCTCACTGTTTCGTTTGGGGCTGTTGTTTCCCCATGTTTTGCTGGCCGTGGTTTTAACCCACGTATTGGGTTGCTGTTGAATTCACCCGCGTTTTGTGGGCTGGGGAGCTCAAATTCGTTTTGGGTCATCGTTGATTCCCAATGTGTTGGCTGGGTCTCCCTGTTCTGGGACTGTGCATAGTTTCCATCAATTTTGTTGTGAAATTGGGCTGCTGTTGTTTCCCTGGTTTGGGATGTAGTGGTTGAGTTGTTTTGGCCACGTTAGAGCCAAGAACAACTCCGTGTCGTCCATGGGACTTGAGCTGTGGTCATCCATTGTTTGGGGCTGTCCCTGGTTGTTTTGCCTTCTTCACAGAGCTGTGAGGGGTTGATATGGCTGTTGGTATGCAGTGGTTGTCCCTTGGACGGTGTTGGCTTGGCTTGTTTGTTGAAAGCCTGTGAAACCCAGCTGTGATTGGTTTGTTTTTTATGTCCCCTTGGCTATGTATAAGCCTGCAATTGACCCTTACTCCGGAGGAATCATGCCCAGCTCGGGGGTGGCAGCGTTGCTGAGAGATTGATGAGCAAGCTGGCCTATGGTTGGGTGGAACGTTGCAGCGACGTAGCTGGTTGTGGGATTCGTCATTGAAAGATAAGTGCTGCTGGTTACTTCACCTTTGCAAATTATATTGATGTTAAATGAATTCTGTTGAATGCTGGAATGCTCATGTATGTTTGCTTCCGCTGTATGAATAAAGAATTATGCATCAGTGCATGCTTGCATGCTTAATTCCAGCCTTTGATTTCTTTGATTATGTTCATGGGCGGTTTTCCTAGCTGTGTTAATGTGTTCGTTGCGTCCTCTTCGCTGGTTGGAGGCATGGGGATGTGACAGATCTCCTTGTTGGTTTTATCTTTTATCTTTTTGGGGCATCTATATTGAGGAAGCTTTTGCTAGGTTTTTCCATTTAGGGTTTTCCCAGGATAAATCTTTGTGTTCTCTTTTGTATGGTTGTTCTTGTCTATCTTTCAGTGATCCTGTTTATATGCTTTTGTTATGAAATCAAAATGAAATACTAATTATCTAACTTAGCATATGAAAATTTAATAGGTCATGGGCAGCATCATTGCAATAACTGACCAGGTGCTTTTCAAACTTTCGAAGGTGATACTTGGAAGTGATGGCATTATTGCCCTGAAATATGGGGAGCTTCTTGATAGCATCTTTTGGAATGGCATGGGGAGCACCTGCTATCTGAGAAAAGTCAAGGGGTTTGAACAATTCCATCATTTCTTGAGATTGGTGAACATGACTCTCTACAAATATGTGATGGATATCTGAGAGGGATTGGTCTCCTACATTTTCAAGGTTTCTATGGGAAGTCTGCCTATTCAATATTTCCCTAATAAACCTTTCAGATCAAGGAGAGGATTGAATAATTGATGGCGGTTTCTTTGGGTAGAAATTCTTGGAGGGATGTTAGATAGTGGAGTCGCCAAATGGATTGAGTTTTAATTTTTAAGTTTATTAAATACAAGATCAATCATATTATTTTTTTATCTTTTTAGTTGTTTAGAAAAAATATAAGCTAAGTCGTACCCAAGAATAAAAATATTTATCCCCGCCAACGGCGCCAAAAAGTGTTGCCACCTTTCACACACCTAGGTCACGTGGCAGAAATCTTCAAGCCACTCGGTGTGTCCTTGGGGGCAAGTCTTGAGTCAAGGATGTCACCTTGTTCTTGACTCCTCCGTTTAGGCTCAACTCCTAACGAAGCCAAGGGGGGTAGACCCTATTAAGTTACTAAGGAAAAATTATTTAGTATGGTGATGTTAAATTGAATGAGTTACTTAGGAGTTTGAAATTTAACCATAAACAGCCATAGATGACAAGATACAAAATGAGCGCACGAAAGCACAATGCTGAGACACAATATATATATAGCATGAAAATAGCCAGTGCCTTAAAATGGAGTCAATAGGTAATCAATGTACTTGCATGTGCTTGGAGTGAATGTTTTGCGATTGCCTCTTGGTACATTTTAAGTTAATGTGTAATATAAGTTGATTAAAATTAGGTGAAAGGGGGGGACTCTAGATATACCCGAGAGTACTTGGAGTATGTCCAAAACTAAACCATCATGGCTACCCGCAAGGAACATGTGGGCTTAATGGAGTCTCTAAGGCTATTGTTCATAATGCACCCATCGGTGTAACAGAGATTGGTGCCCCAAGGTCACTTTTTAGGAGTTCCCGCTTCCTTTGGGTATTTTGCCACCGTAATGGTTTGATCTAGGTGTTGGATTTTCACCTGATGATTTGTCAGTTTGGGAGAGTGAATCCTAATTATTCTGGTCACTCAAGTGCTTTTGATGTAGCTTGACTGATCAGATGAACCACATCCAAGTGCAGAGCATACACACCGGAGTCTTGTCAATTTTAGTAAATTTTAAGATAGGTGTTCTTGTTAAAAATAAAACCCTCCAGGAACCTCTTTCGATCCAAGTGGATATCAATCGGGGAATCAAGGAGGGGTTAATTTTATTATAGATGATGAAACAATTGATGAAAATGAAAACAAATTTACACAATGTCAGTTATCTAATTAGTCCTACCACGCATCTCTTTCCCCTTTCAGGTCAATTGGGAAGTCATGGGGTAAGTATTAAGATTACTTTGAAACCTAAGATATGGAATATGGAAATGATTTAAATAAAAATATACTGCCCTGCATATTATAACTACACTATATTGCAAAAAAAGGAACGAAAAGCAAAAAAAAAGACATGGACGCAAATCCCCCCAGGGGGGATGGTGAATAGGCTCGGAAGAGCATATCCGAAAGGACCTTCTCTTTTTATTAGAAGTGATTTACAATATCATAAAATTGAAATTGATGCACTTTGGTCCTTGTTATCTGGGATCCAAAGGCTTACAACAAGCTTGTAACAAGCTAGAATTAAAACACAGCGGTGGGGGAAGCTTCCGGGAAGCTGTGGTTCGTCCAAGAGTCAGAAATTGGGCAGAGTCTCCTTCTCTTTTTTTATATACCTGCTAAAAAAACAACGAGCAATTAAAATCAAATGTTCCCAAACACACTTTAAAAGTGTTTTGGGTCACCACACTAGTTACCGGAAAAAAAACTAAGTAAAAATTTGTTAAGTTCGGGTAATCTAGTTTTGCAAAAAAAGGAACCAAGGAAAGCAAGATTTCCTTGGGATCTTGGCTTGATGTTTGGGAAGCCAATGAGATGTGAACTTGTATTGTAGAATATGAAACTTTAAAGTAAAGTAAAGGAAACTACCTTAAAAGCAAGCTATAAATTTTCTTTAAAATGCTTGCAAAAAAGAGGATAATTTCTGCTAGATCTCTTAAAATATGACTTTATATACAAAATGGAACTGAGATATAAAATTAAGAAAGGGTATTACTAACTAGATATATATGTAATTTTCTTTGTGAGACAGATCTAAGCAATAAGATTCTTTAAAAGTAACCAATTTGAAGATAAATTAAGATTTTGAAGGAGGAAGAGAGAGAAAGAGTGTTGGAAGCCTGGGAATGTTGGGATTTGGAGTCTACTTTGGTGGAACAATGAGGGACTATGTCATTTATAAGATATTGAAGATGATGAATATACAAACTATCTCAACCTCTTCTACAAGCGATATCACCTGCAACTTAGAAATCCTTGCACAAACAGATGGTTAAAACATAGGTGCTGCTGGAAGAGATAATTGGAAAGCATGCAATTAAACTTAAAATAAAGACAACTCCAATAGATCTGAAACAAGAAGCAGTAAGAGCATAAATCAAACTAGAATAAACTTTTACCCTAACTGGAGGGAGCTCTCTCTTTCAAGGCCAACAATTAACTAGCAAAATCAGTGATAAATAACACAGATTATACCTCATAAGTATTTGACAATCACCATCCACACATGAAGAGAATTACACCATAGATATTGCCTCCAAAGCTTATTTATTCCAAAATAATAAACAATACAATACAAGAGCAACATCACCTCAATCCTAGTTCTAACTAGCTTGGAAGAGGCAGCTTGAGCTTTGTTTATACACAAAATTGAAACCCCAGCCCAGAGGGGGCACAAATCCCAAGGAGATAGACCACTGTAGCTGAAGGAGAGTCCATCAATGTCTGATATGTGTCTAACTGAGCCTGATCTAAGTCTCACTAAGTGCAATTGTCAATCATAGAGCTTATCTGACTGACACCTCAACCCGTTAACTGAAGCATCCACCAAAACTCATCCAGATGAGCCCACACGTGTGGAGGAGAGAGGGAGGGAAAAATTCCCCATAAAGGATGCTGAAGTTCAACTCTGGATCTATCCAGATCACCTCCTTCAGTCAAGGATTTGTCAGATCCAGTCAATTTGGTCCAGATCTGACTGATTTCAATCAAATAGCTTGAGAATCTGTTAGAATAATCAACCCATAGTTAGCTACCTTAGACATTAATTATCTCCATTTTTGTCTTATTTGCCTAGTTTCCATATTCCACTCTATGAAATTTGTCCTCCACATGTCCTAGATGGTCAAACTTGCTAAAAATGAGTCATGGAGAGCTTGGGAAACCTCTTGGAATCATTTCTGCTTTATTCCTGGCCTTCCTAGCGCATATCTGCTTTTTCTACTTTATTGTTGCTTTTACTGAGTTTTAAGGCAATTGGGAAAGTTTGACTAGGTGAAGTTAACTTGTTTTTTTTCCCCATCATCCTCCACTCTTTTCTCCTAATAAAAGCATGTATTATTTGTCCTTCCATCACCTATTAGCCTCCCTAATTGATTTTTCCAATTCGTGAGCTCCTAGACAGATTTGGAAGTTGCTTTATGCACCTATGGGGGATTTGCTTAGTTTTAGTAAGCATACTTTTGACCAATTCAAATGGAATCCCAATGAATTTGAATATCTCATGTAATTATTTATTTTGGTAGCCTATGACTTCACAAGGTTGGCTATTGTACACTTATTCAATACAGATTAGTGTTATGCTCCATATTCAGTCTCCTTTGTGTGTAATTGTCAATTTTTGTGAGTGTAATTGTTCTAACACCTGGGTTCAATTTCCACATGGTATCAGAGCCTTTGTAGATTGATTTCTCTCCTTCCGTATTGTTATTACAGGTTTGACATCATTGACTGGGAGCATTCTGCCGACTGAAGGAACAATTTCTGAGCTATGGATCAATCTCAGAAGATCATCTTGACTCCATTTAATTTCTTTGAATGGAAAGCAGAGATGAAGATACTATTGAGAGAGAAAAGCCTCTACAAAGTGACTATGGAAACATAAGCAGATCCCAATGTAGTTGCAGAGAAAATTAAATGGCACAATAGGAGGGATGAGGCCTATGGTCTCCTGTGTCTGAGCATATCCGGACACCTCTTTTTACACATTGATGGATTGACATCACCAAATGAAGTATGGGAGAAGATTGTTGATATTTTTGGTAAAATAGATGAGATGAGAGGACATCGAATCAATAATGAATTGATCTCCTTAAGTCTCAGCAGCTTCGAATCCATGCAACTCTATTTTTCCAAGTTTAAAGCCCTTGTTTTGCAGCTAAACAGTGTGGAATCGAAAAGAAGGAGGAGCAACTAGTTTTGGCCCTACTCTCGAAGCTTGGCCCTGACTATTCAGTGTTTGTTTCAACCTTCCATGCCACCAATTTGACATATTGAGCTTGGAAGATGCCTAAACTTACAGAGTTTATGGAATCTCTCACACAAGAACAAGATAAATTGGTGATGATGGGCACCATCAAACCTTCCAAAGACAAAGCTCTGGTTGCTGAAGATTCGAGGGTGGATTCAAAAGGAAATAAGAAAGATAAGAAGCCACCTAAGAAAAATAGAGACAAGAACAAGTCTCCATAGGATCCCCAAGGTTCCAAGAAGAAACCCCAGAAGAAGAAGAACAAAGGATAAATGAGCAAGTACGCATACTGCAGTAAGGGAAATCATCCTGAAAGCTCCTGCATGAAGAAGCAAATTGAAATGCTGACCCAACTCCTAGAGAAGAATGACATCTCCCTTCCTGATAGCTCAAAGAAGAGGGAAGGAGGATCAAATTCAGAAGACAGAGAGAGAGAGCTCATGCATTGGTTGTTGGCACATCAAGCTCACCTAGTTTCATCATTGATTCTGTAGCTTCAAGACATATGGTTTCGACCAAGGAGGCATTCACCTCACTTGACATGTTGAAAGGTCCACCAATAGTACTAGGAAATGACTCTCTCACTGAAATTTTGGGCAAAGGGAGGATTGATCTTGACCATGGTAAGTTCAACAATGTATTGTATGTTCCAGGTCTTGCCTCTAACCTCTTATCAGTGTATCAGATGACCCACGCAGGGTCTCCAAATAAGGTCATATTCTCCCCTGATGAAGTTGAGATCACATAGATCTCAAGTGGTAAATTCATTGCAAAAGGAGTTGCAAATCACACTTCGAAGGTATACATGTTTTCAAATTTTCTACCCTACTCAAACCCCTCTGCTCTTCTGATTCATGCTAATGAGGAAAGAAATATTTGGCATGAAATATTTGTCCATATTAACTATAAGTATCTTTCTGATCTTAGTGAAAAAGAAATGGTCATAGGGTTACCAAAGATTAAGTTTTCCAAAGGAGTCTGTCAAGGTTGCATCTTAGGAAAACACCCAGAGCATAAATTTGAGAAAGCTAGTCATGAGAGAACCTCTGCACCTCTTGAGTTGATCCAGAGTGATGTTGCTATCCCATCTCCTCATATGTCAATGATTCAAGCCAAATATACATTGACATTCATAGATGACTTTTCCAGGTTCTGTTGGGTTTACTTCCTGAAACACAAGTCTAAAGTTTTTGGCCTCTTCAAAGTATTTAAGGCTTTGGTTGAAAACCAGTCTGGGAGGAAACTCAAGGTCCTCAGATATGAAAATGGTGGTGAGTATGTCAAGTATAAGTTCATTCAATATTGTGTAGATGCAGGTATTTAGATGCAGCATTCTATCCCTTACACACCACAGCAAAATGGTGTTGCTGAGAGGAAGAGCAGATCACTGAAAGAGATGGCAACCTGCATGATGGAGGCTAAGACTTTGGCACCAAAGTTTTGGGCCGAAGCTATAAAATATGCAGCCTATATCTAGAATAGGGTTCCTGATAAACAACTTGATGGAATGACTCCTTTCAAAGCATAGAGTGGGCACAAGCCAGATGTGAACCATTTCAGGATTTTTGGCTCAAGGGCTTGGGCTAAAATTCCAACAGAAAAGAGGAAGGATTTGCAGCCCCAAAGCCAAGAGTGTCTATTTTTTGGGTACTCTAAAGATTCAAAAGGGTACAAGATGATCAATTTGAGCACAAACAAATCCTTCATTAAAAGGAGTGTTCAGTTCCAAGAAGAGCCTTTAGCAGCAGTTGAAGTTGGAGAGTCTTCTTCACCACCAGAACCACTGAATGTAAGTGAAGAGATAAATAAGTTTGCTGATTCTGATATGTCTAATAATTATTATTTAATTGCAGATCCTAATAGTCCTACAAGACCAAAATGGGCAGCAAAGACCATTCATGCAGCTGGGGAACTAGCTAGAAATCCTAGTGATTCTAGGAGGACTAGATCTCAGTTTGAGAGTGCCCTATGTATGAAAGACCCCTTGTTTGCAGAGAAATGCTATCTGATGGTTGAATCAGAACCACAGACATATGAAGATGCAACACATGATCCAAGATGGAAAACAGCCATGAAATAAGAATTCAGCTCACTCCAGAAGAACAACACTTGGGAGCTGGTTGATCTTCCCCCAGGGAGGAAGCTAGTTCAATGTAAGTGGGTTTTCAAAACCAAGTTTGTTGCTGATGGTTCACCTTTGAAATATAAGGCAAGATTGGTATCCAAGGGCTACTCATAGGTACATGTAATATACTACAATGAGACCTTTGCACCAGTGGCAAAGATGGACTCCATTAGGCTAGACTTAGCCATTGCAGCTTTGAAGCAATGGGAGGTACATAACATGGATGTGAAGTGTGCTTTCCTGAATGGAGATATTACTGAAGAGATTTACATGCAGCAGCCTCAAGGCTTTGTTACTAATCCATCTCTTGTGTGCAGGCTAAAGAAATCATTGTATGGGCTTAAGCAATCCCCCAAGGCTTTGTATGCCCAGATTGATTGCTTTCTTCTATTATTGAATTTTGTTCGATGAAAGTCTGATCCTAATGTTTATTTGAAGCTGATTGTTGGAGTAGGGCCCCGCGGCTATAGGAAAAGCTGCCATTTTGGCGGATAGACAGTTTGGCGAAGATGAAGAGATAAGGTAAAGATACGACGCCGTAGCATGTTTCTAGCTGTAGAGCAGAGCCGGAAACTATGACTATCGGGGAAAAGAAGTCAAATAAGATGATAGTACCTAAGAGGCCGAGAGGAGAGAGCTCACCCACTGCATTGAAGGCAGTGGCGGAAGACAGGAGGGCTTAGCTACCCTCATAAAGGAAAAGGAGCAACGAGGCCAAGTTATCGAAGACGAAGGACAGAAAAGGGAAGCGGTGCACAGTACCCATGGTCAGCGTTGGGAAGCATGGAAGACTGCAGAGAGCATTGGTGTGACAGAAAGCAGCTACCCCAAGTACAGATATGCCGACTGTCACTAGTTAGGGTTTTTGGGTTACTGTTGGGACAGGCCCACAGTGTTGTAATGGCGAGACCTTAGGGCCGCCTATAAAGGGATGTATTTTGTATTGTAAAAGGGTTGGGTAGTTAGACAAGTAGACATTTAGATAGTTATAATATAGAAGTTGAGCTCTGGTTCTGTTATCAGCAGTAGTTATCTTACTGTAACCAGTAGCTAGCTCATTGAGCATGTATGTAACAATCCGCAGGGATTGACAGAGGGAGAGAGAGAATATTGTAAGAAGGAAATATAGAGAGGGAAAAGAGATCTAAGAGAGAAGGGCTCCAGGCTGTGTGCGGAGTTACCCAGAAGATCTTGAGCTGCATATGCGGTGCAGCAGAACTGTGTACTCTCTCAAGATATAATAAAACACAGTTCTGTGGACGTAGCATCTACCCTGGAAGTGAACCATGTAAAATCAGAGTGTTATGTGATTGTATTTACTTGTTGTATCTGTCACTCATTACATGAAATTTGCTTACAGTTTAATGTATGTATGTGTTATTCAGTTCATAAGCATTATAGAAGGATGAATGCAGGTTGAAGTCTTTAAGTATTCTATATAATATTTTGTCTATGTTTCACCCAAGACAGTTAAGATTCGCAGTGTTAAGCAGCCTTCTATGTTGAGTCTTGTAAGTCGAACACAAGTAATGCTAGGTACGTTGAGCCGCAGCGGTAGGATATCACAGGGAGGCGATATCGCACCATCAGAGGAGCTGTGGTGTGTGGTACCGTAGGTTAAGGATCGAACATAGGAGAGAGTTATGTGTTGACTAGGACGCGGCGATGCGATAAGGGCTAGAGTCATCACGAGTAAGAGGAAACTACCCATCGCAGAGAGAGACCTCGCGGGTTAAGAAGAGCTGCGAAGCGCACAAATGATGCTACAGAACCTGGTCGAAGACACTTGAGTATTTGGCCAACCCATTAGAATCACTTCAGGTGAGACTTTAGGCCACTCCACGGTCTGTCGCTGAAAGGGCCAGTGAGCTAGGGGTGTTTTTGGTACAATACAGTAAACTCGGGTCTTCCCATAGCGACCAACAAATGGTTCCGTTTCCGGTTTTGAACAAACTGAGCACTGATGTTCTGTTGGCATCCTACTAGAGATGAACTCAACCAGTGGGTTGGGTCTAAGGAGAAAGAGTTTTCCGAACATGAGAACAAGAGCCCTAGACTGAGTACAGAGGACTGGTTATAAAAACATATCTTTACAGATCTGCATACGATATTTTTTGTGACCTATGGAAATGAGCTTTACGACTGGTTATCAAAGTTGACTGATAAGAACATATTCAAGAAGAAAAGAAACATTGTCTGGACACCGGAGCTGATTCAAACCGTGAAGAACCTTGATAATCCCATTACAAGGATAGTAGACTTCTGGCTTGCAAGTGTGCTAGAAGGCTTCGTCACAGAGTTTGCAGTTGAACAGAGAAAAAGCTTCAGCAAGGCTGAGCAGTACTTCTTCAAAGGATATCGCGGTAAGTACCTAAAATCTTTAAACTTGTCCATTAAGATGTTATTACATGAAAAAGGAGTAATGGATATGGTTTCAGATCAATAAGTTAACAAACTATAATGTCACAAGAGTTTGAGAGTGATTTCGATGACATTGGATGTACACGTAGTGGAAAGAAATACAAATTAGATTTCAGATCTCCCATATTTGAAGATAGTTCAGATAGTACTAGACAGTAGAGTCATAGCCACACAGACAAAATAGAAGGGGGTATCCCTTACCACCCTTATACCCCACAGAAACAGATCGGGACTCAGAACAATCCTGTAGGAACTCCATCTAGTAGCTCCTAGACATTACATACTACCACTACATCACCTCCACCTACACCGCCGAGTGGTAGTAACACAGTAAATCAACATCCACCAGGTAGAAATAGAATGGGGGATGATATGAAGCTACCTATATTTAAGGGTACAGGGGCAGAGGACCCAGAGCAGCACTGGTTTCTATGTGAAGCCGTGTGGACCATTAAAGCAATCCATGATGATAATATTAAACTTGTACAGTTGGTCACCACACTAAGAGAACGAGCCTTAACATGGTATATAAAGTATGCCACAGTGGTACCCAAAACACTTGTCCAGGTCAGGACCACCATGATTAAAGAGTTTAAGAAACCTAAGTCTGAGTCACAGTGCATTACAGAGCTCAAAGACATCAAACAGTTACATACAGAGTTAGTGTGGGACTTCGATTAGAAATTCAAAGCCCTTATGGACCAAGTCAGCTTTGAGTTTGCGCTGAAGCAGCATAAGGAATGGTTTATTGCAGCCCTGCTCCCTCACATCAGACTGCCATTAATGCAGCAGAAACTCCAGACGTAGGATGACGCGTTGGAGATGACGATGAAACTAGAGGCTTCACCTCTAGCTGAAACCAGCACAGGTATGACAAACCTGCAAAACCAGTTGGCTAATCTCACGTTACAGTTGCATGAGCTTAAGAAAGGGAAAGAGGTTGCGCAAGACATATGGTGCGTAAAGTGTAAAGCATAAGGCCATACTAAAAACAACTATCCAGTATTTGTAGAGTATCTAGCAACCGGGGCTCCTAACCCCTTACCACAGACCCACGGGCCGTGGTGTGAAATATGCAAAACAAGAGGACACCCACCTCAGCAATGCCCTCTACTTCAGAAGTATGTGCAAACACCTAATAACTTATACTGTGTCTTCTGTAAGTCCGTAGGCCATGATGAACATGATTGCCGAGCCTATGATCTCATGGTCGGGAGCAAGCAAGACTTGTACAGAGTCCAATCAGAAACACAGGGTCCAGCAGCAGGACCACAGCATGATCTGGCTCATGTTGGCCATGGAGGAGGATTCAGAGGACGAGGACGTGGAGGAGGCTTTGGCCGTGGAGAAGGCTTTGGCCATGGTCACAGACCAATCACTTGTTACAACTGTGGAGTTCTAGGACATTATGCTAGGGACTGTCAGAGCCCCACCACCACATGTAACTATTGCAAATCTTACGATCACGCTATAGAAGAATGTCCTACCTTCATAGCTAAGATCAGAGAACCTAAGCCAGCAGTACACCAGAACATCCAGCTTATTGCTGCTAAGTAGGAAGATCCAGAAGAAAGAGTCAACATTGTGACTCGCAGCGGTGCTTCCACCAATGGGACATCGCAGGATACTGAAAAGAACACAGGTCAGGAGTGGGTGCGCAAAGCTCCTAACAAAGCAACACCACTTGACTTACAGAAGAATAAACAGACATTTCAGGAAGCTAAGGATTTTTTTGATGACCCTATGCAATCAGGATCGCAGGTACTGCCATCTAAGGGTGTACCGCAGCAAGCACCTTGTGGCGTTAGCCCTGTACAGATATCGCAGGCTACCACATCGAGCACTTGCGACAAGGACGAGTTGGAAGGAAATGTACAATCCTTCCTACGGAGTTGTTTAAAACTCATGAGAAATGAGCAAGCTATCGAAGAACTTCAGCACATCATAGATCAGTGTCAGCCATCTTCTTCTGTGAGCAGTGCACATCGTGTTGTTCATAATATTATGGGACATACAAGAACAGGAAGAGAGATTCGACTCACAGCACAGGTTGGAGAATTTGAAATGGATGAGGTGATCCTAGATCTAGGATCAGAGGTAAATGTTCTGACTAAGCAGACATGGGAACAGATGGGTAGCCCTAAGTTATTCAGATCACCTATCCATCTGAGATTAGCTAATCAGCAGCGGGTATCACCCCTGGGTCGATTACCGCAGGTGCCAGTTGACATTGACGGAGTTCGCAGCTCTGTGGACTTTGAAGTTATAGAAATTATTGGCGATAGTAGACCATATCCAACATTACTAGGCATTGATTGGGAAATTGGTAACATGGCCATTATTGACTTAAACAGAAGACAAATGACCTTTGAGGACGCGCAGATCCGGGTCATCGCATCGCTAGATTCTCTTCAGGGTCCTAGATACATTGAACCTATCAGATGGATGCGAACCAGAGCGACTACATCAATCCAACCTTAGAAGGGAACATTAGTTGGCGATGCAACAGCTCATGCGCATCGGATTCGGATGTCGGTCTAGAGAATTGGCAGAACAGACTTTATGAAGTCTCAGCGCGCAGATGTGCATACATGACTAAGTCACTACGATGGATTGGCGCAGAGGTCAACGAGATTCCATCATTTCATGGTCTAACAGATATCCAGGACTTTCTCATGCATTTTGAACAACAAATTCCTCACGAGCATAGGATCACAGCTATGGACCTTGCAGTACGAGCCACACCTGCAAGATGGTGGTATGCACATAAAGAGAATATCGCATCATGGGATGATCTTAAGAGATTGATGGCGATCAGATTCTCTACCAACAGAGAGTATGTCCAACAGAAATACACAAGAGAAAGTGACCCCAGGTCACATATTCAGACGTGTGAACGGAATTGGTCGGACATTCCCGAGGATGAATGGGTTCACCGATTCATTCACACTTTAGATCAAATTCCAAAGAACTGGTACACAGAAACTGAATTGCGCAAGGGAATGACTACATGGTAACTTATGATAGACAGCTTTCTACTCACCTTCACTTTTGAATCTAAGTATCCTGTTATAATAATCAACCCATAGTTTACCCATTTAGACATTAATTTAATTATTTCTGTCTTATTAGCCTAGTTCATGTGTCCCACCTTGTGCAAGTTGTCTATTACCTATCCATAGTGGTCAAACTTGCCTTATTTGAATCATGTAGTGCATGGGAAATCCCAAGGAATCAAATCTACTTTATTCCTGGCCTCCTAGGTGCCCTTCTGCTTTTTCTGCTTTATTGCCTGCTTTTTCAGTGTTTTAAGGCAAATGGAAAAGCTAGACTAGGTGAGGTTGACTAGTTTTTTGTCCTACACATCCTCCTCTCTTTTCTCCATGAAAAATCATGTATGAGCTTCCATTCCACCACTCTTTAGCTTGCCTAAGCCTTTTTTCCAATTCGTGAGCTCCATGACAGATTTGGGATCATCTTTTTACACCTATGGGGGATTTGCTTATTTTTAGTAAGCCTGCTTTATGCTAGATTCGAATTGCTCCTCATGCATTTGAATCCCTGATGTATGTTATTTATTCAGAAACCTATGTTATTATAGGGTTGGCTATTGTACACTGATTTAATACAGTTTAGTGTTCAGCTCCAATTTTCAGTCTCTTTGTGAGTGATTTTGCATGATCAGTCGTTAATTGTTGTGAGTAAAATTAATCTATCACCTGGTTCAATTTCCACATGGTATCAGAGCCATTGTATATTGTTTCTCTCCTTCAAAAATTGTTTTCCAGGTTCGACATCAGTGACTGGGAGCCTTCTACTGACAGCCGGGACAGATTTTCTAAGCTATGGATCAATCACAGAAAACTATCTTGACTCCCTTCAATTTCTTTGAATGGAAAGTAGAGATGGAGATACTTTTGAGAGTGAAATTCCTCTACAGGGTGACTATGGCAACAGAAGCAAAGCCCAATGCAGCTGCAGAGAAGATAAAATGGCACAACAGGAGGGATGAGGCTTATGGCCTCCTGTGTCTAAGTATTTCCAGAGACCTCCTTTTCCATCTCGATGGATTGACATCGCCGAATGAAGTATGGGAGAAGATTGCTGATATTTTTGGAAATATAGATGAGATGAGGGGACATCAAATAAAAAATGAGCTGATTTCTTTGAGTCCAACGAGCTTTGAATCCCTGCAGCTACATTTCTCCAAGTTCAAAGCACTAGTTTTGCAGCTGAAACCATGTGGTATCGAAAAGAAATATGATCAGCTCGTACTGGCCATCCTCTCGAAGCTGGACCCTGATTATTCAGTGTTTGTTTCGACCTTCTATGCCACAAAACTAACAGCTCAAACCTGGAAGATGCCTAGCCTTGCATATTTCATGGAATCTCTCACACAAGAACAGGACAAGCTGGTGATGATGGGCACCATCAAACCATCCAAAGATCAAGATTTGATTGCTGGAGATTCAAAGGTGGATTCAAAAGGAAAAAAGAAAGCTAAAAAGCCACCTGAGCAAAAGAGAGACAAGAAACAGTCTCTGGAGGATCAACAAGGTCCCAAGAAGAATTACCAGAAGAAGAAAAACAAAGGTGAAATGAACAAGTGCACATACTGCAATAAGGGCAATCACTCTGGTCGGACATTCCTGAGGATGAATGGGTTCACCGATTCATTCACACTTTAGATCAAATTCCAAGGAACTGGTACACAGAAACTGAATTGCGCAAGGGAATGACTACATGGTCACTTATGATAGACAGCTTTCTACTCACCTTCGCTTTTGAATCTGAGTATTCAAGCATTAATCAGGCCCTAGATGTAATAAAGATTAAGATATTTGAGGATTGTACCCTATCAGTGTCAGCTCAACCTGAGTGGGCCATCCAGTTAGAAGAGGCGCTAGAGTGTTATAACTTTGTATCAGAACCAGAGGAGGAGGATGAGGATCCTCGCAACATCAACATTTTGGAGTCAGAAGGGACTCACGATGTTGATGGACCGAAGCTAGAAACTCCAGCTATCATGGAGCCTATCAAGATTAAATAGATCAATATTGGCACAGACACAGAACCAAAGTTTGCCTCTATTGGAGACTATTGGAACGATGAAACAGTCGGACAGATTGCAGACTTGCTACATCACTATCAGGACCTATTTCCCACCAAGTTCATAGAGATGAAGGGAATAGTCGGAGACCTGGGAGTAATGAGGATACCATTGAAAGAGGATGCTAGACCAGTTAAACAGCGTCCATATAGATTAAATCCACGCTATAAAGAAAAAGTTAAGGATGAGATCGATAAGATGCTAGCGGCAGGCATCATCGAGCCAGTGGAAGAAAGTGAATGGGCTAGTCCCATGGTCATGCAGAAGAAGAAAACCAAAGGATACATCAAGATCTGTGTCGACTTGCGTAAACTCAACGATGCATCACTTCATGATCCATTCCCAACACCTTTCACTGATGAAGTATTAGACAATGTGGGAGGACAGGAGGCCTACTCCTTCACTAATGGCTTTTCAGGCTATCACCAGATCAGAATCCACCCAGAAGATCAACATAAGACCACTTTTTCAACAGAATGGGGCTCATTCTAGTATACGGTAATGCCCTTTGGTCTTAAGAATGCAACGGCTATCTTTTCTAGAGTAGTAGTTGCTATATTTAAAGAATACATCCATAAATTCTTAGAAGTTTATTTTGATGATTGGACTGTATTTGGATTAATTGACAAGCACATAGGATATTTAAGACTGATGTTAGAGAAATGTAGGCAGTACCAGATTTCTCTAAACTTGAAAAAATGTATATTATGTGCGCCATTCGGTATTTTGTTGGGTCACATTGTTTGCAGGAAAGGCTTGATGGTAGATCCCGCAAAGATTGCGATCATTGTAAATCTTCCAGCACCCAACTCAGTCAAACAATTGAGGACAGTACTTGGTCATACCGGGTACTACAGAAAATTCATCAAGGGATACGCAAAGATTACAGCACCGATGGAAAAACTGTTAAAGAAAGATGTAAAATTCCTATGGAATGAGGAATGTCAGCAGATCCTAGACACACTTAAACAGAATATGGTTACAGCACCCATCTTAGTATTTCTAGACTGGACTAAGCCATTTCATGTACATGTGGATGCATCCGGCATCGCACTGGGGATCGTCTTAACCCAGCCAGGAGAAGGAGGTATCGATCACCCTATCGCATACTCAAGCATAAAACTATCCACCGCAAAAAAAAACTACACCACTACGGAAAGAGAAGGCTTAGCTATGGTGTACGCGCTACAAAATTTCAGGCACTACCTGTTGGGTGCCTCGTTCAAGATGTTTACTGACCATTCCACATTGAAGTATCTGGTCAATAAGCTAGTGTTAGGGGGAAGAATCTGTAGATGGTTACTCCTCTTTCAGGAGTAAAATTTTGAAATCATCGTGAAACTAGGAAGATTGAACGCCCGACCTGATCATCTGTCATGGATAGACTCAGGAGAAGAGCCAAGTAATCTAGAGGAGAATTTTCCAGATGCACAGTTGTTTTCTATTCATATCACAGACGAGTACTATGCTGATATTATTCACTTTCTCACTACAGGATGGGCACTTGATGAGTTTACCAAGCATCAAAAGAGGCAGTTGGTTGTTAAAGCAGCAGACTTCACCCTGATCGTAGGACAGTTATACAAGTTAGGTCCAGATGAAGTCATGTGCAGATGTGTGATGCCGCATGAAAAAGAGGCCATTATCATAGAAGCACATTCCGGTACCGCAGGAGGTCATTTCGCAGGAAATCCGACTGCGCAGAAAATCCTGACCGCAGGATTATGGTGGCCTACTTTACATAAGGATACTAAGGAATTTTGCAGATGCTGCAATATCTGCCAGAGGGTAGGAAAACCTTCGCGGAGAGATGAAATGCCACTGCGACCGTAGATTACACTGCGTGCATTTGACAAGTGGGCTATAGACTTTGTGGGTCCTATCAACCCACCAGGAAAATGAACTGGTGCGAGATACATCATCACAGGAACATAATACCCCACCAAATGGGTGGAGGCTAAAGCAATAAGGAATTGTGACGCTGCTATAGCTACACAGTTCCTCTTTGAGAACATTATCAGTAGATTTGGATGCCCAGTAATTTTGATGAGCGATCAAGTCACACACTTCTTGAACTGCACCATTGAGGCCTTGACAGAGGAATTCCAGATACAGCACCATAAGAGCACCCCCTACCACCCACAAGCTAATGGTACGGTGGAGGCCTTTAACAAGATTCTAGAAAATGCTCTTACTAAGATCTGCAATAGCCAAAGAAACGATTGGGACCTCAGGGTCAATGCTGTGTTATGGGCGTATAGGACTACATGCAAGAAACTTACAGGACATACACCTTTCATCTTGGTGTATGGACAAGAGGCTGTTATGCCTATGGAGTATATTCTTCCTAGTTTAATAATTTCTCAGATCACCGGGATGGATGATACAGACACGGTGCATGAAAGGCTAGCGCAGCTGCTTGCCTTAGAGGAAGACAGGTTCATCGCAGGATTCCATCAGAAAGTGCAGAAGGCACGAGAGAAAGCTTGGCATGACAGGCATGTCAAGAAAAAGATTTTTCAAATAGGGGACCTAGTCCTCCTCTATGACAGTAAGTTTGTGAAGTTTCCAGGGAAGTTCAAGATGCATTGGTTGGGGCCATACCAGATTCAGCAAGTTATAGATGGAGGAGCCGTTCATCTCATCAAATTGAACGGGGAGCTTCTTCCCACTTTCATTAATGGCAGTAGGCTTAAGCTTTACAATGATAGCCACTCCATACCCTAGCCTTAACTCAGACAGTTATCAGGGTGCAGATGTCCAGTGTAGTTGAAAGGAGGCATCGCACCAGGAATTAGTCTACACCGGCAGGTATTCTAAGTATAAGGAATCGCATAAGAACGGTTCATTTTGTGCAAGACATTAAGCGGCTTGCGAGCAACAAAAAAAAAATTGTTTAAAGTTTTTTTTGCACAGGTAAGGTGGCGTGACATCGCGGTAAGGCGATGATTCCCCATGCCACGTATCCAGTTTTGAAAAACGACAGAGGGCCAGTCAAGTCTCCTTCTGACAGGCAGTTAATGAAGAAATGACCAGTATACCTTACCATAGATTTGGCAACAGCATATTAAATTTTCCATATTTAGTAAATCTTTGACGAGACCAGCGCCTGCACACAGGGTTCAAGGGAAATTTGATCGGATTTCAGCATTTAATGAGGATCGAAACGATGGGTGTGGTCTCGTCCATGCATTAATACCACCGATGGGTTCATCCTAGATGACCGTTGCATCCGAGATTATAGCCTTCAACATAAAAGCATAGATAATTCATTCAGGACGGTTACTTTTGCAAGAGCTGAGAGCTATAGAGTAAGTTCTTAAGTGTTCCCTGTGCAGAGTTAATTTCGTTACAGAGTGCTGTGATTTCCCTATTTCGCAGCCATTTCCAAGCCAGAGTATTCCACCGAGTGGGTTCTATCTGAGGAGGAACCTATAGAAGCGATTTTGGAAAGGTTCAAGCATGGAGGCCTTGTGTCCGTTATGGAAACACCACCCAAGAGTATGAAACTAGGTTCATCACAGGCCAGACAGCTACCAAGGATGCAGAGCCAATCTCAGATAATAGAAGAATCTAGTGCGGAGCTGGAGGAAGCAGTTCATAGCGCACCGAACTACATTGTACCACGAGTTGAAGGCGCACCAGATGTAAACATTCCCAAGAGTGGTAAGTTTCCTGTTCCCATACCACCGATTGATTCTCGAGTAAAGGAAGACGGAGATCTATTAGGATATGTCGCTGTTGTTAAATTTATATATTATAACCTTGGAGACAGTAAGACATATCCTTAGTTCCGGCCGGATCAGTATCTTACGATTCAGAAGAACCCAAGGACAGGTGCCGATGAATATGTTCCTATGGAACATGTCTAGGTTCTTGAGCGGTCAGGTCTGCTCAATTTGTTGAGAATACCCCATTTTGGACGAGGCACAGAGGTTAATGCCATGGTGCGCATCCTACTTTCTTGTGTACATGGAGGTTACCTTTGGTTAGGTAACAAGGTCGACCTGAACATCGACCTGATAGACCGCATCACAGGGTTGTCCAAGACTCGTAAGGACCCTAAGATACATATAACAGGAAATACCAAGGATTCCAAGCTACCACCAGCCCTAGTCACCAAGTATAAGCTACAGAGAGGAGGTCGAGCTTATGACCTCGTAGCAATAGCGGATGATACACTCAGATTTACAGCCAGTCTGCTTGCAGGAAGACTGTTAACCAAGGTTCACCCAAAGGAAGTCATAGGATCAGTAATTCACCTTGCCATACAAGTTGCAGAAGCTGAATAGTTCAATTGGTGTTTATTTTTGTTAAATATTTTTCAGCAAGATTGTTTGACAGCCCAGGATGAGGCAAGCTACCCCTTCCATTTCTCATGGCTGCTTATACTATGTGCATTCGTCGGGTGGAAGGAGTCGCCCCATACCCAGTTTCGACAGCTAGCAAGTGGCGAGCCCAGAGGCATGCGCTATATCAACTTATGGGAGAGCAGCAGCCCAGCCAAGAAAAAGATCAATATGATAGTATTCTATGAATACTATAAAATGTTGAAGAGAATCGTCCAAGAGATGCCGCGGATCAGCATGGATACTGTGGACATATATGATAATCGGCTTGATTTTATGGCAGACCTCCATAGAATCTACCTGTGGCCAAAAAGGTCTAAAAGGGACGATTGGGATAATGGTTCATTCAGAATGACAATGCAGGATGTTGCAGATGTCATCAAAGACTTTGACGACGACTGGAAACAAGCATTAGAGGATACCACACCACTACCATCAGGTACCGCACAGACAGATCCATTGGACAAAGGCAAAGACAAAGTGGGCTCCCAGACACAAGATACAATAGAAGTGCCACTACCGGGAGAAAAGAGAAAAGATCCACAGTAAGCGCCACCAAAGGCACAGACGACAAGGGATGGAGAAGAAGGGACATTGGAGGCACAGAAGAAGAAAAAGCAGAAAGCCACAAAACTACCTTTGAAGACTGCATTAATAGAGGATGACTACGAACTCATGGCAACAAGAATGCGTGACACGTTGAAGGACTCATTTGAGGCAATGCAGACATCGAAGGAAAAGATACATAGTGTGGTAGGAAAGTAGCTTCTAGAGTTAAAAGCAATTACTGAGAAGACTACCATGATATAGGTTCCTCCAGAAAAGGCGACAGCAGCAGGAAGCTCAACACAGACGATTTCCTGCGAGGAAATCTTGGCAAAGGATCGCATCAATACAGTCTTGATACCACCAGGGAGCATCCGATTCCCTGCTTCAATGATGGATGTACAGATACATATTAGGCAACCTGTTGAGGTTAACCTCGTAGAGTTTCACATCGATCAGTTATAGATGATCCAGCAGTAGCTAAGAGCAGAGCTCAGGGATAGAGAGCTCGCGACTTATAAACAAAACACACAGTTGAAACAAAAGAATTCAGCACTCGCCACCAGCTTTCAGAAAAAGGCAGATGAGTTAAGAACATATGAAGAAAGAGAACAGGATCTCTCTCAAGTCTTACAGAGCATCGCATTGGAGTTACCCCAATGTAACATTGATTTTTCCTTACCTCTCCCGCAGAAGGTAAGAAGAGTTGCAGATAGAGAAAAGGCTCTAGAAGAAACAGTGACCAGGATGGAAGAAACAGTGGCCAAGATGGAGGAATACCATAGAGCACATATTGTTGAGCTCGAGGCTTGAGCACCAGGCACCCCCCAAGCAGACAAGGAAGTGAGAGTAGAGGCCTTTCGACTCACTTCTACACAGATGAAATCTCGCATAGACGACGCACTGTCAGTGCTAGCTGATGCGACGAACACATGGTCGGAGTTAGATGAGCATCTCAAGAAAGTAGAAATCCAACAAAGTATTTAGCAGATAGAGAATACCATAGCAGCAATGAAGGAAGAAATTAAGAGCTTAGAATCTCTTCCGAAGATGAGAAAGATGAGAGAGATGAACCGCTTGCAGCAGGAAGCGCAGCGGTTGAGAGCAAAGGAGATACAAATCAATGATCTACTTCAACCATATCAAGAACAAATCACAGAGCTATTTGATGCGGTTGAGCAGAAAGTTAGGGATTTCACTACCACCAGAAATGAAATTGACGCAACAGAAGACTCCAGTATTAGTCAAGCTATGCTTGACTCGGCACAAGAGCGTGTCGCAGCTATGCAGAACGAAGTTGCAGGACTTCGAGACAAGTTTCAACAGACTTCACAGGAAGCCAAGGAGAAGCTATAGCAGGAGAAGCCCACTGGTAGTGGCTCAGGGACGAGCCACAAGTAAGTGTTATGGGACTGTTGGAGTAGGGCCCCGCAGCTACAGGAAAAGCTGCCATTTTGGCGAATAGACAGTTTGGCAAAGATGAAGAGATAAGGTAAATATACGACGCCGTAGCATGTTTCTAGCTGTAGAGCAGAGCAGAAAACTATGACTATCGGGGCAGAGAAGTCAAAGAATCACGAGGGCTTCACTTGTTGACCAATATCCTATCACGTTAGTTCATATTGTGGGTTTTAAAATTATAAAAAATTGAACCAATATATTGCAGGTATTGGGGGGGATGAGGGGCTTAAGGTGGAGTTGGGTAGGGTGGTTTATAAGGATTGAGGTATAAAAAGGGGTGGGTAGGAGGTTTTAAGTATTAGGAGGGGGTTTCAACAAAAAGAGTTTGGGTCAATATCTCTCGAAATTAAGGGTATTCTTTAATATCCGGTGATTGCACGTGCTATGTGAGAGGTTCACTAAGTGAATTCCCCGTGCAAAGAATACGATAGTACCTGAGCGACCGAGAGGAGAGAGCTCACCCACTGCATTGAAGGCAGCGGAAGAAGACAGGAGGGCTCAACTACCCTCATAAAGGAAAAGGAGCAACGAGGCCAAGGTATTGAAGATGAAGGACATAAAAGGGAAGCGATGCACATTACCCATGGTCAGCGCCGGGAATCATGGAAGACTGCAGAGAGAAGTGGTGTGACGGAAAGCGGCTACCCCAAGTACAAATATGCTAACTGTCACTAGTTAGGGTTTTTTGGTTACTGTTGGGACAGGCCCACAGTGTTGTAATGGCGAGACCTTCGAGCCACCTATAAAGGGATGTATTTTGTATTGTAAAAGGGTTGGGTAGTTAGACAAGTAGACATTTAGACAGTTGTAATATAGAATCTAAGCTCTGGTTCTGTTATCAGCAGTAGTTATCTTACTGTAACCAGTAGCTAGCTCATTGAGCATGTATGTAACAATCCACAGGGATTGACAGAGGGAGAGAGAGAATATTGTAAGAAGGCAATATAGAGAGGGAAAAGAGATCTAGAGAGAAGGGCTCCAGGCTGTGTGTGGAGTTACCCAGAAGATCTTGAGCTGCATATGTGGTGCAGCAGAACTGTGTACTCTCTCAAGATATAATAAAACACAGCTCTATGGATGTAGCTTCTACCCTGGAAGTGAACCACGTAAAATCAGAGTGTTATGTGATTGATTCATGTGATTGTATTTACTTGTTGTATCTGTCACTCATTACATGAAATTTGCTTACAGTTTAATGTATGTATGTGTTATTCAGTTCATAAGCATTATAGAAGGATGAATGCAGGTTGAAGTCTTTAAGTATTCTATATAAGAGTTTGTCTATGTTTCACCCAAGACAGTTAAGAGTCACAGTGTTAAGCAGCCTTGTATGTTGAGTCCTGTAAGTCGAACACAAGTAACACTAAGTACGCTGAGCCGCAGTGGTAGGACATCACAGGGAGGCGATATCGCACCATCAGAGGAGCTGTGGTGCACGGTACCGCAGGTTAAGGATCGAGCGTAGGAGAGAGTTACGTGTTGACCAGGACGCGGCGATGCGATAAGGGCTAGAGTCATCGCGAGTAAGAGGAAACTGCGCATCGCGGAGAGAGACCTCGTGGGTTAAGAAGAGTTGCGAGGCACACATGGGATGCTACAAAACCTGGTTGAAGACACTTGAGTCTTTGGCCAACCCATTAGAATCACTTCGGGTGAGACTTCAGGCCGCTCCGCGGTCTATCGCCGAAAGGGCCAGTGAGCTACGGGTGTTGTTGGTACAATACAGTAAACCCGGGTCTGCCCATAACGACCAACACTGATTCATGGTTCTTTTATGATTATTGTCTTGTATGTATATGACCTTCTCATTACAAGAAGCTCAAAGGATGAAATTTCCTCCTTGAAGGATGCAATGAACCATGCATTTTCTATGACTGATTTGGGGTTATTGAGCCAATTCTTGGGTCTCGAGATTGCTCAAACAAAACATGGAATAAAAGTACGTCAGTCCAAGTATGCTTTGGATTTGCTGAACAAGTTCAACATGAAATATTGCAAGCCAAGAAATACTCCCTTCCTTTTAGGAGTTAAGCTTGAAGAAGCAGATTCTTCACCTATGGTAAATAATACACTATATAGGCAACTGATTGGGTGTTTGTTGTACCTTACACATACTCGACCTGATATTTCTTATGCAGTAAGTGTGGCTTCAATATACATGTATCAGACTCATGAGATCCATTGGAGAGCAGCCAAAATGATCCTTAACTTTGTTCAGGGAACAAGGACTCATGGGATCTTCTACAAAGTTAAATATGATCTTGATTTGAGTGGGTTTACTGACAGTGATTGGGCAGGTGACAACACCGATTGAAATTCAACATCAAGATATGTGTTCATGCTTACTGAAGGACCAATCATCTAGTCAATCAAGAAACAGAGTGCCATTGCACTCTCATCTACATAAGCAGAGTACAGAGGAGTTTTAAATGCAGCAACTCAATGTTTATGGTTGCAGGGGTTACTTGGTGAGTGTGGCTTTGAATCATAATACTCAACTACTATCTATTGTGATAATCAGAGTACCATTCAAATCTGCAATGATCCAGTTCAGATACAGAGAACCAAACACATTGAGATCCATATGCACTACATCAGACAGCTTGTGCATGATGGCACCATTCACCTACTCTTCTGTTCATCTTCAGAACAAGTAGCAGCCATATTCACCAAAGTTTTTTGTGAGAAGAATTTCAGCAATCTCAAATCACTACTGGGGATTTCTGATCATGCTATGAAGCATGATTGATGACAATATTTTCAAATTTTGTTTTACTGTCCATGTTTAAGGGAGGATTTTTCCCACTGGGTTTTTTCCTCTTTCCTTGGTTAAATGGACATGTAGTATGTAAAGGGTGACTAAGCCTTGTTGCTAGGCCCTATTATTTTCTGATATTTTACTCATAAGCCAGGATTAAGGGGGGGTGTTAGAATAATCAACCCATAGTTATCTACCTTAGACATTAATTATCTCCATTTTTGTTTTATTTATCTAGTTTGCATATTCCACTCTATGCAAGTTGTCCTCCACATGTCCTAGATGGTCAAACTTGCTAAAACTAAGTCATGGAGAACTTGGGAAACCTCTTGGAATCATTTCTACTTTATTCCTGGCCTTCTTAGCGCATATCTGCTTTTTTTGCTTTATTGCTGCTTTTATTGAGTTTTAAGGCAATTGGGAAAGTTTGACTAGGTGAAGTTAACTTGTTTTTTGTCCCCATCATCCTCCACTCTTTTCTCCTAATAAAAGCATGTATGAGTTGTCCTTCCATCACCTATTAGCCTCCCTAATTTATTTTTCCAATTCGTGAGCTCCTAGACAGATTTGGAAGTTGCTTTATGCACCTATGGGGGATTTGCTTAGTTTTAGTGAGCCTGCTTTTGACCAATTCGAATGGAATCCCAATGCATTCGAATATCTCATGTAATTATTTATTATGGCAGCCTATGACTTCACAAGGTTGGATATTGTACACTTATTCAATACAGATTAGTGTTCTGCTCCAGATTCAGTCTCCTTTGTGTGTAATTTGCATGTGTAATTGGCATTTTTTGTGAGTGTAATTGTTCTAACACCTGGGTTCAATTTCCATAGAATCCACTGATCTAGGATTTTGGATTTGCACCATTATTCATCAATTTATTAATTAAAATAATCAATAATTGATTTTTTGGGGTTTTCTGACCTGAGTGGTGAAAAATCACTCAAAACCTGAAAAAAGTGGGTCCATGGGTTTACATGGTGCTCTTAGCTTGAAAATGAGCACCTACATGAATGAAACTGATTATGTGGCCCACTTTTATTACAAAACCAATTTTTCCAATTAAACTTTAAAAAAATAGCCTAAGTTTTGGAAAAACTAAATTTTAATAAAAAACAATGAAAAAATTAAAAAATTAAAAATGTTGAAAAAACCGAGGGGGACTTAGACATGTTCATATGACTCGACTATGATGCCTAGCATGTTTATACATTGACACATAGGCTCTAATAACCTCAATAGGCCTAAATGCCAAGCCGACCACCCCAACTTTGGAGGTATGGAGTGAAAAACTTAGAAATTATCAGTTGTTTATTCAACAACCAATAATAACCAAGGGAAAAAACACCCTGGGCTGATCGGATTGACAAATAAAGTCTAAGAGACCGAGTCTTTTATAGACACTATCGTGCTAGAACATTTATTACAATTCCTCCATGGGGTATGAACATGTGATATAGTACAACAAGGCTTCCCAGAAGCAATACTGAAGGTCTTCTGAAGTCCAAACAAGTTATCCTTGTCCGATTCACCTTGCTCACTTGATAAAAAACCACTAAGTACAACTTAGGTGGTAACAGGGAGTCATGGTCATTAGAGGAAATTTGGGGTCTAAAATGGGCCTTATAAGAAAACGAGCCAACAATAAATTTTGTGACTTGGAATTCAAGAACCAATAGAATTTCAATAAAATTAGTCAACGATAATGGTTGAATTGACATATTTGTCATAAAAGAAAACTAATTTTTTTGTTCATATTTTCGACATATCTCCCTATGTTTTTACTCAAATTTTATGTGGAAGAGCTCATTGGATGCGAAATTTAATTCTGCATCCAACGAGTACCCACACTACATACTTTTGGCAGACCCTGCTATCTCAAAAATAAGAAATACCTGAAAAAATATGATGATGATGTCATCATCACATTTTTTGAGGTATTTCTTATTTTTGGGGTAGCGAGGTCTGTCAAACGTATGCAGTGTGGGTACTCGTTGGATTCAGAATTAAATTATGCATGCAACGATCTCTCCCGCTTGGAATTTGAGTAAAAACACAGGGAGATATGTCAAAAATACGAACAAAAAAGTAGTTTTTTTCATTCTTCGTCCAAAATTAATAACTATTATTTTATTATTTTAACTGTTATTTTATTATTTTATCATTTTCCTTAGGAGGCCCATTTTAGACCTCAAATTTCCTCTAATACTTTCCTTACCGTGTTGTCATCCAGCTAGGGTTCTAGTGTCTTCCATACAGAGATTCCTTCCCACTTACCCATCCTCCAGCTAAACCTTTGGCAACTGTCAAGAGTCCACACGTCCTTTGAAAATTTACAATATAGGAACAAATGTGTGCTTTTATATTTAATTGCGCTGCATATAGAATCCATGGTATTTCCAAGACCGTTCCTCAAGGTTGTCCCAAGTCAATAGTTTGTTTTTTAGAATCATCCATTAGAAGATCCTATTTTTAGGGGGGGTGAAGTTTTCAAATGATGTTACATTTCCAAGTTTCATCCTCCATTCCTTGAACTGATATGGAAACTTGGTAGCCTATGTTTACTTTATAGGATCCACTATCATACTTGGTGCTCATACAAGTCTGTCAAGATAATCTCTTCATTTGATAGATTTCATTTGGAAGAGGGTTTTGTACTATTTCCCGTTCACTTTCAAGCTCATTCTGAAGACTTAATTACTTAATTATTTTCCATTGTAAAGTACACCAATTGGTATTTCTCGTTTCATACACATTAGCCATGAAAAACAATTTTGTGAGTGAAATTAGGTCACCATATCCCGAGACATCCTTGGATTCTCCATCCCCTCTCCCAAGGTTCAGTTCCCAAACAAACATGTTCAAAATTTCCTATCATCAATGCTAGATGGTATCCTATAAGAGTGTGATACCCCAATAATTCTCTCCAACAAATTGGTCCTCCTATAACTGTTTTTCGTGGACAACTTATTCATCATTCAGTGCTCAGTGAGACCATGTATTTATTTTTTTATAATAGTCTTTGCTATCAACAATTGCAGATGGTATCCTATGAGAGTGTAGACCCCCAACAATTCTCTTCAACAAATTAGTCTTCCTGCAACTGATTTTTTTGGACACCTATCCATTATTCAATTCTTAGTAACACCATTTATTTTCTTCCACGATTTCTCTTAACTACTTGTATTCTCTTTTTTCCATGAACCTGAATTGAATCGGTTTAAATGTTCTCATAGATGATATTTTATTTAATGTATATCCCATCTCTCACGTTTTTATTTTGAAGTATTTTCAACAGGCCTATTGCAGTATTTACCAATTACCATGTATAAAACATAAACAATAAGAATATTATAACTAATGAAAAGAACGATAGCAATGTACAAGAAATAAAGCAGTAATAGCAATACTAATAAATTTAATAACCAGTTAACAAAGAACAGTATTAAAGCTAGTCTAGAACTGTTTGGATCAGCATTATACTTAGATACTTTTAGGTTTAGATCTAGTCACTGAAAGGATAAGTCACCAAAGGAACATATGACATACCTTGATAGAGATTAGGTTAGAGTGTTGTAGGTTGAGGTTAGATACATACAGTAGAAAGCAAGATATCTCATTCATCATGTGTGAATACCATAGTAGGGTAGTAGCAGTGATATTTATCCTAAAACACAACTAATGAACCTTAAAATATCACAACTCCTCTAGCATAATAAACACCAAACAAGTCATGTACAGAAAGGTAAGGTCAAATTAGCCATGGCCTAGCTAGGAGAGGTTACAACAGTCCACTTTAAGGATGAGGGAGGTCATCACAGTCCATGTCCCATATAGGAGAGATCATACATAGTCATAATCCAATAGGATACACCTTACACAGTCAGAAATAAGGGTTAGCATCCCCAAAGGGATGACGCCAAAGCTAACAGTCCAAGAGTAGCCCACAGAACTGAACACAGCCTATATTTTTAGCAGAAAAATGGTCGTAGATCAACCTAGTATAGTGACAGGTCAGCTTCATAAAGTCATATCCAAACATGGCAACAAGAGAGACACCACACATTCCATGAGTCAGATGCATAAGGTCACAAATCAGCAAGAGAGACACCACACTATCCACAGATCATATGCATAAGGTCAAAACTTAGCACAACTCGTGATTCAAAAAATGAGGGAGCACAAAGCAACCCTTAAACTCAGATTTGGTAACCCAGGGGTGAAGCAATGAAAACCTAGCAATATACTCCTTGACGCCAAACTGAAAGATCCGAGTTGATATGTATCTTCTTTGATGGATCCATAATGAAGGATAAGACTTGTTTTTATAACTTGAAAGGACTTATAAGGGGTATTTATTCAAACCCAACTTTTAGGATGGTTACCAATAAAATAAAAATAGGTTGACTTAGTATAGGGTACCAAAGGCCAAAATGGTCACATAAATAACAACAATAAAAAAATTAAAATTAGGTCATCATATCAAGGAGGTCATGGTACCACAAACAATAAGGGTTCTATTACCAAAAGTACCATAAGTCAACTAAGGGTCACAACAAGGTGGTAAGGCAATCCCCATACCCAGAAGACCAAGGTGTACCATAAAGGTGGGGATCCAACCGCTTTTACCTACATGACCAACAGGACCAACAAAGGACTTTAATATTTTCTCTCTCAAGGTATTTCGTCATGTGTGTTCCATATATCTTTATCATCACTGTATAAGGAGAATATCCAAAATGGATAATGTGCCACCAGAAAAAAGGATACTATAAAATATTATATAAATATATAGAGAGAAAAGAGAACAAGCAAAGAGGAGATGAATGGTAACATAAAACCATGCAAGTGAAAACACTCTACTCCCACTATATGTAGTAAATACCCATGAGCACAACAATAAAATTTTGGTGGAATTCATAATGAAGTAGGATTCTATAATGATATCTCAACATCTTGATAACACAAAAATATAATTCATAACAATGAAATTCAAATAAACCCATGTGAATAATTCCTTTGATTAATTGCAAAAAATAATAATTAAAAGATAAACAATCTAACAAAAGAATATGCCATTTTCAATCACATGTTTGCATATTAAACATATTGATATTAAATGATAGATGGTTTGTAATGACCCAAAATTTCGTAAAAAAATAAAATTTTTAAATTGACATAAAATGTCTTAAGTCGTAGTTTAGTAACTACTAGCGGTTAGCGGAAAATGAAACAGTTTAACAAAAATTAAGGGTTAGTTTCAAATAACAAAAAATCTGTACCAAAAGAGATGTAATCATAAACACCTGTGTTAACTTTACAACTTTAATTTTCAACTGTGATAGAAAGTGGACTTGCATTTAGTTGCTGCTAGATATATTGATGATTTACTTTTATCAAGTAGGTGAGAAACCTTGTTTGAAAACAGGGATTACTTAGCGTTCTTCTAACTCAAATGGACTACTAGTTATTACAGGTTCAACAGGTAAGCGTAAGATCATGTAGGTGTTTATTTTTAAATTATGTCGAGAAAGTACTTCCCTAGAATGTTAAGATGCTAGTATAAGAATCGATTATTAAGATGCAAGTCTCCGAAGAGGTAAAGTAAATTTATTTTGCTGTGTTGAATCTATGATAGTATTTATATCTAAATCCATCCTGACCTTTTATCATGACATAATCAATGCTTTTAAAAGAATGAGTTCTTCCAAGGTTCCTTCTGTCGTAAGATGATTATCTTTTATAAATTATAGTACATGGGCATTTATAGATTCCCACAGTGAGCATAGAGCTCATGGTCTTGGTACATAATTACTTTGACTGTTTCGTGGTCTTACTTCTATTTTTACTTTAATACTCAAGTGTACTTCTCTTTATGTATGAACATATTATTATGTTTTTTGATGGTAAAGTTTTCAATGAGTGATTAGCTTCTTATGAGAAACTCTTTAAATAAAGTTAGTCTTTAGTCCTTTTTGAAGACTCCCTCATTTATCAACATCAAGTTTTGATGTGGAGAAGTTTAAGGCTTTTCTAGTCTATTATGAATCATATCTATATCCTATTTTCCTTTACTAGTTCTGACACAATACCAAACTTGTTTGATTTGTTGCAAGCATGAATATATTCTTGAACAGCTAGTAGACAAGCTGTGTTCATAGTCTTTAGATTATAACCATGATACAATTATTATTGCAATGTTATGTTGATTTATAATTTATTAATATTAGCCTAACAATTATCCTAACTTATAACCTAAGGTAGTTTTATTACCTATCAACTACTATAATGTAGTCCAAACTAATGTAAATATACACTATAAGTCTTGATCCTATCTTATACTAGTTCCAAGGCATGATATATTCAATGGCATGTTTGATATTATTAGCAATCATAAAACTTGGTTTATTATGATCAATAACACGATTTAATTATTGGAAAACATACGGTTAAAGGTATTGGCAATGATAAGTTTAAAAATTTATTTTGCAGCGTTGACATTAGAACTCAACCCACACTTGTTGAGATTTTTGGAAGGGCATGTGGACAAGGCTTCCTCCATATGTTGGTTGACTTAAAACGTTGTAACCCTACTCCTTTGCATTTTGGTATGAGGGTTTTTTCCTCCTGCAGGTTGCGTTGTGAGTCCTTACGGCCATGAGAGACTTGCAACCTCCTTGATTTGTTGGCACTGTAGTCTGCATTACTTGTAAAGTGAATCTTGTATCGTGGTTTATGGTTTTCATGTTCTCTTGTGAGTAAGGAAAACACTGTGAGAGGATGCTTCCACTTGTCAGTTTGCTCTCCACCCAGTCTCCTCCACCAATTAACCAGTAAACACTCTTTTAACAACTTCCCTAAGCTGTTGTCTCCTCATTTATTTATTTATAAATAATATATTCTGAATTTACATTAAATATTCTTGACCCCACTGGGTCATCAATTACAACTTAGCATAAAATTTAACACAATGTTCCTCAAATATTATAAAATTGTTTTTACAAATTAAGGCATGTGACATGGTTTATGTTCTCAAATAACATGAAAACATAAGGATTTCTGGGACAAGATGTGGAGAAGGACCTTTAGGACAAGCTGGAGGAGACTAAGCCCAACAAATAATTTTTAGCCTTAGAAAACTTGATTCAAGATCCAGGAAGCTCCCATGATCGGAAATCTGTGTTTGAAAGAACAATTTATCTGTACTGGATAATTAAAGGGCTTCTTGGATGTGTATTCCTAGAAAGGCAATGAAGTTCCTGTCCTATTTTGGAAGGAGATGTACATTCAATCCAGGCTCATGCACCTGAAGATCAATGTTATTGCTAAGGAATTGGGGATACTCTTCATTCCAAGGCTGACTACAGCTGTAAATCTGGGGGTGGTTCCAAAATTTGGGGAGTCGGCATGCAAACTGGTAATCAGGTCTCGTATTTTTCTAATTAAGGTTCTAAATTGGTACTTTGTTCTGCGTTTGGGGCCATAGGTGTCATGGCCAGAACACGTGCCACCTTTCTCTAGGGTCTATTGTGACATGCGGCACTATCAGGAAGGACGCTTGAGGGTTTTCCTGCCCAAGCACCTAGCCTGCAAACTATGCCTTAACTGATTATGCAGAAGTGAGTTTCTTTTAACACTTATTCATTATTCTAGTTTACTGTTAACACTTTGCTTAATCCAACATAGAAGAAAAATGCACAATAGATAAAAGGGTGGGGTTGTCTCACCGCAAAGCCCCTATAAACTTTGTATTAAAATGAGGGAGCGCTGTAAACGCAACTAATACTCCTAGTGCACACCACCAAGGCCACAACACACAAAATTTGAAAATACAATAGAACATAGTGCTGGCATCAACTGCAACTCAGCATACACAACAATGAAGTGCCCATAAAACAGAAAATACCAAAAACGCATCAACAACGACTTTCTCCTCCTTGCTTCATGCTGCGACTTCTTTGACTGTTATGGTTCTGCTCCTTGTATGCCCTCAATCTTGGAGTTCTCCCAACTTGAATGAATGAATGAATGAAAAATGCCTTTGCCAATATATAGGCACCTCTTGAGTAGGAGTCTCCTCAAAAGGTGGGCGTGCCCCCTCACTAAGAGAAACACTTGTTCGGGGTCCACATGCTGCACTCTTTCTCTTGGTTGAATTCCCCTCTTCCGTGCACATACTTAGTGTCTTCTTTAGTTGGGAATTGGGTGCTCCCAACCAAACGTCCTAATCAGCATGCCTTGAAGTCTGCCGCAACGTGTTGTCATTCCCACCTTCTATGGATGCTTGGTTCTCCTTCCCGTCTGTCCGTGCGCCATGCCGCATCACCAGGTGTCATTTACCCATGCTCCTAAGGTGTCTTCTTCCAACGTCTACTTTGGGTCCAAGTGTGCTCCCAACCGTCGAATGTGCCAAAGGTGTTGCGTTTGTCAAACACGGGATTCTCAGTCCGCATGCCCCACGTCGTCTTGTCACTTATCCAAGTTAACACTTTCCAAGCCTCCCAACCGGATCCAACATGTCCACTTGGGCTCCCAAGGTGTCTCTTGGGCATGGTGAAGGTGTTTCCCAAAATAAGGCTGTAAAAAACTCCCCCGCTCAAAATATTTGTTGTCCCGACAACATTCCCATGTAACTTAGGAACCTACTTCAACCATTTCCTCTCTTGATCGAACTGATCCACAACTATCTGCCGCAACCGATGTCTCTTGACTGAACCGATCCAAAACCATCTACTGCAATTGAGAGTGTATAAAAGCATCTCAACCATCAGCTGTTGTGCCTACCAGCTAGTACCATTGGTACTTAGCCAATACATCAATGTCTCCATCCGCTGCTAGCCCCTAAAGCAAAAAAAGTTGGGGTGCTAATCCAACTTTTTGTCCAACTCGAAGGAACAAACGTTGTCATCTCCGAAACTACATTTTCCTCTGTGTTTCATTGTACTCCACAACCTTCCGATCCATGGTAAAAACCACGGTTGAACTGTCCAAATACTTAGACAATTCGCTATAGTACCCCTGGCTGAATGTATCCGCAACGTTTGACTGAAAACTGTCTAAGGCCACCTTTCCAAGGTGCCTTTGGTCTCACTGCCTTAGTCATGGGTAGTGAACCAACACATTCATCTCCTCATCCACTTGGGTCAAAACCAAAGTGATGCCAGCATGGGTCAAGAGAAATCCTCAACGACTTCTCAAAATCTGCTAAGGCTTCCCCTGAAACCCATCCATGCAACTCCCTATCAAAGAGTCACCAAGTCTTGTCATCATCTGTTTCTTGGATCCGCAAGATTGCTGTTCCAACTTGCGTTCACTGCTGCACCTCATTTCCTTGAGGACTTACCGTAGTCATGCATAGAGCCATCACGAACTCCATGACTTCAACAAATGCTTATTTCCATCGTTCTGTCAAATTCATCTCGTCATGTAGGCCTGCAACTCCCTTGGACGCATGTTCACCACAATCCATCACTGATTCTACCATCATGATTAGTCTCCGCATCAATCGAAACCACAGTTGAGCATCACCTCTTCTGTTCTTCCCGTTTCTAAGACTAAACCAGCCTTGGTCACCTTGGTCATCAAGCTACTGAGTTTGTTGCTGAAGAGTGCCTTCTCCAAAAGCTTCAGCCCAGGTTGTTTTCTCAACCCAACTCGCCATTAGAGGAAATTTCACCTCAAAATGGGCCTCCTAAAAAAATTAATAAAATAATAGTTAAAATAATAAAATAATATTTATTAATTTTGGAGGAAGAAAAGAAAAAACTATTTTTTTTGTTTGTATTTTCGACATATCTCCACGTGTTTTTACTCAAATTTCGATCAGGAGAGCTCATTGGATGTGGAATAAATTTGCATTCAACGAGTACCCATTTGGCATACTTTTGATGGACCCTGCTTTCCCAAAAACAAGAAATACCTAAAAAAAACCATGATGATGATGTCATCATCATGTTTTTTCAGGTATTTCTTGTTTTTTGGGTAGCGGGGCCATTAAAAGTATGCCGAGTGGGTACTTGTTGGATCCAGAATTTAATTCGGCATCCAATGAGCTCTCTCGATCGAAATTTGAGTAAAAAAACGAGGAGATATGTCGAAAATACAAACAAAAAAGTATTTTTTTTATGATACCTATCCCCAAATTTATATTAAAAAAGTGTTTAAGACCTATATGGTATTTCAAGTTTAAAGCAATTTCATTGGCTAACACATGATGACATGGAATTTGAGTTAAAGTTAAAATGCCCATATTGAGTTTAAATTTCCTCTAATGCAAACTCTCCGTCATAGCCAACTTCTGAACTGTCTGCACCAAGTATCCATCCCAAAACTTTGCTGCGATCAAGATTGGCCACTTTCTAGTCTCATTGCAAGGTGCCACCATAACTACTCGGCTTGTCAAACCGTGCGTGAAGTCTACATTTTCCACCGCAACACACTCCACTTTGCCTTCATACAGCTCCTGGAACATTGTCTGCAGAAAAGCATCAATATGCCACAAACACTTGGACATTTCATCCAATGTCTCCACTAGACTCATTCCATCCATATCTATCTTTCAACCTTGCTGCCGCAAATTATGTGCGATGTTGCAACTTGCACCACACTTGACCGTTTCTAGCTCACTTGGCCGCCAACTTCCTAGCAACCTTCATTTCTCCTTGGAACACTTAGCACCGTCTAAGCGAACCAACACTTGACCAAATTGTCATTCTGCAAAACACACCTGAGAACAGCTTTTCCTTGATGCTTCTTCTGTTTTCCGATTCTTTCACCGAATGAACCTTCCGATGGGTGAAAACACACTTCAAACAATGCACTTCAATACTACTACACTTAGACAAAAACCTGTTCAAGTGCACTTCTCTGCGGTCACACTTCTCCTCAAGCACGCACCACTGTTCACTTGTCGAAGCATTTTTCCAAAACGCTCTTTTCATCCAACCGTACCAAGTTAAACTACCTATCCCACCTTCGTTCCGCACTGCTGAGAATTCCCTTTTGTGGAATCACACCTTCCTTAGTTCACTAATCCTGCATGCACTGTTCTATGGAAACACTCTTTTCTAAGTGCTCCTATGGCACGCATGCTGTCGATTCCTCCAAAAAAAATCTTCCAAAATGCATCCAACTTGAACCTGCCAAGGGATGCTCACACCTTGAGTGCACCCCAGATGCCTTCTCTCCAGCGCACATGTTCTCTCTTGAATGCACATTTTCTGTGACTATTCATTTTCCTTAGCACTTACCAACAACACTCTTGCAAACAACAAAACCACTCGCTTGCGAGTCTGAAGTGCTCAACAATGTCTTCACAAAGGTGGAACACTTAACCGAAAAATCAATCAAGTTCTCATCAACTCTACCAAGCACGTGTTTGTCGCCCACTCCTTCATTTTGCAAGCTGCCACCATACGTCTTCTTTCTATAGAACACACCTTGTCTCATGTGAACCTTCTTCAACTGAAGAACCTTCAGTTGGTGCACTTAACCTTCTTACTGAAACGTGCATTTTCCAAACACACCTTCTTCCGGCACACTCGCTGCCACCGAGTGGACTTTAATTGTGGAACGCACTCATGTCTTAGCGCACTTATGTTCACCTAAGTGCACCTTCAAAAATGGCAAACTTCAACTTTTCTGACTTAGCGCACTTCTGCATGTTGCCTGTACCTGCGGAACTCACCTTGCCTCGCGCGGTTTCATTTTCCTGAGCGCACCTTCAAAAATGGCACATCTATAGGCTTCCTTATGGAAAAACCTCAAGGTCTACTCCTCACGGCACCGTGCTCTTCATATGAATCAATGGAATCATAAAACTCATTTTGAATGATGCTTTTAGAATGAAAATTTAGGGAATATGTGTTATTAATTAGGCGTGTTAGGGCTTAGTTATATGGAGCTATATGGGATAGAGGTGTTATAGGTTAATTTTTATAAGGTTTAGGAGTTAAAAAGTGGTTAAAAATAATTTTAAGGGTTATAGATATTTCATGATATATTATGAATTATATATCTTAGGAGTTATATGTAATCATAGTTTTAAGTTAAATTTTATAGGGATTAAAGATTTAAGGTTATAATGTTTAGGTGTTAGTGGGGTTATAAGAGGAAATAAGTTATTTTTTTATAGAGGTTATAGGGATTCATATTTAGTGTTATAGGTTGTAGGTGTAGTGTTTTAAAGGGTTTATAAATATAAGGGGTTGTATGCATATAGGTTTATATTAGGGATTATAAATAAAAATGGTAGCACGGGTTTATATTAGGGATTATAAATCTCAAGGGTTGTATGCATATAGTCCATAACGTTGCTATAACGATGGACATTTAGAATCAGGATTTGGCATTATTACCTTGCATTGGATTTATGAACTCATATTTGAGATGTATACCTTTCACACTAATCATCATAATCATCACCATCACCATCATCATCATCATCGTCATCTTCATCATCATCCTCATCCTCATCATCATCAACATCATCATCCTCCTCATCAATGCCATATTCATCATCTTCATAATCATCAACATCTTCGTCACGATCATCATCATCATCGTCATCACCCTCTTCCTCATCAACATCATCATCATCATCTTCATCATCATCATCATCATCATCATCATCTTCATCATCATCCTCACCCTCATCATCATCATCATCCTCCTCATCATCCTCATCGTCATCGTCATCTTCATCATCTTCATAATCAACAACATCTTCATTATGATCCTCATCATCAGTGTCATCACCCTCTTCCTCATCAACATCACCATATTCATCATCATACTCATACTCATCATCAACATATTCCTCATCATCCTCATCCTCCTCCTCATCATCATCCTCATCATCGTCATCCTCCAATCCCTCCTCACAATGCACTTGATGCTCGCTCCTGGTCTCTCTCAATGCTTATGTGATTTCATGACTTTTCTCTATGGAGACAACTCAAAATAAAAACCCTATCCTCAAACAGGGAGGATAAAAGAAAAATAACCATTATGCTCTCCATCATGGAGCATAACAACTCTTCCCTTGGCAATCGAAAACAATAGTAGAACCATGAACTGGGAAGTGCACCGAAGAGACAGATTTTGGATACCAAAGTCAACCGAGTGAGTGCTTGCATTAATCATCTATATTCTTAGAGCTACAATAATGGATTTTCCCAAAGAATCAGGATTTGACATTATTACCTCGCATTGGATTTATGAACTCATATTTGATATGTAGACCTTTCACACTAATCATCATAATCATCACCATCATCATCATCTTCATCATCATCCTCATCCTCATCAACATCATCATCCTCATCATCAACTTCATATTCATCATATTCATAATCATCAATATCTTTGTCATGATCCTCATCATCAGCATCATAACCCTCTTCCTCATCAATATCATCATCATCATCATCTTAATCATCACCATATTCATCATCTTCATCATCATACTCATCCTCATCCTCATCCTCATCCTCATCATCCCCATCGCCATCTTCATCATCTTCATAATCATCAACATCTTCATCATGATCCTCATCATCAACATCATCACCCTCTTCCTCATCAACATCACCATATTCATCATCTACTCATACTCCTCATCACCATATTCATCATAATCCTCATCCTCCTCCTCCTCCTCATCCTCCTCCTCATCCTCATCCTCATCATCCTCATCATCCTCATCATCATCCTCATCATCATCGTCATCTTCATCCTCATCATCCTCATCATCATCATCATCATCGTTATCATCATCATCACCACCATATTCGTCATCATCTAGTGGTACAAAGCATGGCACATTATTGATGACATTAATTGGTGCAAAAACAAGATCCATCCCTGTAGTGTTGGAATTGTTTTGATCAAAGACACATTAGGCCAACTACACACACCCATAGAAACTAGTAATTTTCTTACTATAATGTGCAAGATGCTAAGGGCATACTACACTTAATTGGCTACTCATAGCTTACTTACCTACTGATAAATAATGATACCAAGGACAAGAAAAGGATTAACTTCTTAATGTGGTTTCAATTGATTAAGGTTGTCTCTCCATTAGGAGGGGATTGCCAGTGCAATTGGATCAACATCAACGGGGTTGAGTCTAATACCTCAATTTTCATGAGTACCCAATAAATTGTTAAACACATTGAATTCCAAAAGAAAAAGTAGTCATCCCCATTCCCTTTATGATCAACTTGGAGTGGAATAGTAGTCCATGAGTAATCTAGGCTAGAGAAACCTACATTCTAGTGAGGAAGGTGCCATTGAAAAAGATCAAGTATATCACTATATTATTTCTTTCGTATTTTGATTTTAATAATGATGAAGATGATGATGATGATGATGATGATGGAGTTGATGCTGATGATGTTATTCATGATGATGAGGAGGATGAAGATGACAATGAGTATGATGAGTTTGATCAGGATGAATATGTCGATGATGATGAGGATGATGGCGATGATGGTGGTGGTGATGATGACGGTGATTATGGTGATGATGATGATGATGGTGATGATGACGGCGATGGTGACGATGATGATGATGATTACGGTGATGATGATGATGATGATGATGATGATGAGGATGATAATGATGATGATGCTAATGATGACACTGATGAGGATGATGATGATGATGATGCTACTGATGATGCTGATGATTATACTGATGATAACAATGAATATGATGATGACGGTGACGATGACTATGATGATGAAAACAGTGATGATGATGATGATGATGTCGATGATGATGATGAGGATGATGGTGATGGTGACAGTGACGATGATGGTGACGGTGATGATGATGATGGTGATGATGATGATGCTAAAGATGATGATTATGATGATGATGATGATGATGGCGATGGCGATGATGACAATGATGATGAGGATGATGATGATGATGATGCTAATGATGATGATACTGATGATAAAAATGAATATGATGATGATGATGACGATGGATATGATGCTGATGATAACCATGATGATGATGATGATGATAACCATGATGATGATGATGATGATCACTGGTTGATGATGATGATGGTGATGATGATGATGATAAAAATGAATATGATAATGACGATGATGGTGACTATGACAATAATGATGACGAGGGGGATGATGATCATGATCATAATGATGATGACTATGATGATTATGATAATGATGATGTTGTTGTCAATGACGATGATGAGGATGATGCTGATGATGATGATGATGATGATGATGATGATTATGACAGAAAACTGTGTGAGATTTCTTCATATATATAATCTATATACATATAATTGTATACATAAATTGATAAATAAATTTTAATTTGAAAATAAAAATTAGATTTAATTTAAAATTAAATTTTGATAAAAAAATCAAATTAAGAATTTAATGATGATGACAGTGATGACATTGATGACGGTGATGATGTCAATGGTGATGGAAATGACAATTTCGGTCAAAGTGATGATTTTGATGATGATAACTGAATCATTATTGTCATCACGACCACCTTCATCATCTTAGAGATCATCATCATTATCATCATCGTCATAAACAACATCAACATCATCATCATCAGTAGCATCATCATCATCACCATCACCATCATAATCTTCATTTTCATCATTATAATCACTATCATCGACATCATGATCATCAACAACATCATTGTTGTTGTCATTGTCATCACAATCATCATAAAAAATAGCATCATCATCATAATCATCAATGTTCATCCTCATAATCATATTCAACAACAAGATCATTGTATACATCAGCAACATCATCATCATCATCATCATCATCAACAATGTTCAACCTCATAATCATATTAAAAAACAACATCATCGTCTATAGAAACAAAATCACCATCATCATCATCACCATCTTGATCATCATCATCATCATCATCATCATGATAATCATTGACATCTTCATCAACATCATCATCATCATCAAGAACATCACCATCACCGTCAACATCGTCGTCGTTAGTAATCATCATCATCATCATAAACAACACCACCATCATCATCATGAAGGTGATGTCGATGGCGATGTCAATGCGGATGACAATGAAAATGTCAGTGATGATAATGATGATGATTATTATGAAAAATAAATCCACATTATAAGATATTTATCTTACTAAAAAACAAGGGCCTAAGGTGGCAAATGAAGTAGAGATTGTAGTGAAACTTAAACACCAATAACAACATTGGATGTAGAGTCATAGTTTGTTCATCTGAAGAAGACTCTACATAAGAATTTGAAGGAGAGTCCTAGGTGGCCATGCAACAATTGGTCCCAATGCACACATTCGACTAGGATGGATGGATGCTCGTCCTTGGTACCAATTGACTACATTGGCTAACTTATCACATTATATGGATTGCACTCATATTTCAAGTTAAAAATACATAAAGGGGATGGAGTGAAATGTACACTAGGAAGCACCTAGGGAATATAAATAATGTAATATTAGGTACCTAGGGAGGTACTAAAGGGGATATTGAACTGTACAAGTATGGATTGTGCCAATGATTCCTTATATAAGGATTATTTTATGGTGTTATCCTACCTTAAGGTTTTTCTCTGCATTCTTGTATGGATGCATTCTATCATTATTAAGTTAATGGTTTATCTTTTATCTACAAATATTCACTACATAACCATGGAGGACATTCCAACATTTCTTGTATACTTCATATGCATATTTTGGAAAAATTATAATGCACTTCAACATCCTTCATCTTCTAATATGGATCAATATTAAGATTTTTAATTGCAAAATAGTTTAGTGTGCAATTTTGATAATCTTTATGTACCTCATAATGAACTATGGGAGTCTCTTTAAAGGAAGCACATTCTACTGTATATGGTAGATAATTTAGAAATTATAATACTCGTAATCACATGCAATGGTTTTTCTTTTTAAATTTTGTCTATTAAAGTTCACTACAAGTGGTAATAGATATCTTTCTTAAGTAAGAAAGTGGAAGATTTTTTTTTTAGATTTTTCAAGGGAAAATAGGCCACAACATTCATGTCCATTTCTAAATATTTTCTTTTAATAGTTGAAGAAGCAACTTGTGGATTTGAGTTCCTCTTGAAAAATACCGAATTTCAAAAAAAAAAAAATCAATGGTTTTGAAGTAAATATATCATTGATGTAAACTCATCTCTTTTAGGGTTTTTTTATATATTACAACTATGAATTTATTCTAGGTATCATAGAGCATATAAATTTTGATGGGTTTCCTAGATTTATGCTAGACTAAATCTAGGTGAGATATAATTTTAACAACTTTAATTTTAAATATTATATGATATCAGTTTTCACATTCCAAATCTTTGCCTCAAAACCCTAACGATACTACAACAAAGTTTCATTGAAAAGTAAGTTATCTCTTTGAAACCCTAGTTTTGGCTACGAGTTTTATTCCAATCAAGATGTTTTTACAAGCAAATATTATGGTACTAGTATTAAAGAACACATAAAATGGTGGAAGTCAAAATTTCCATCGATGAAGATACACAATAAGCTTTAGAGCATAGGATGATTCTACCATATATGGGAAATGACTTAACTTGGGGAAGATACTGATCCTTTTTGGAAAGAATATCCACAAGTATTTGTAGATAGGTGGTCTTATGCCATGAATTAGTATACAAAATACACTAAGGGTTTATTTTATAGTGAAAACTTCCAATTACATGATCATATATGTCTTCGGAAAGAGGAGGTCACTATTTCTATAGATCCTAGAAGTGGGAATAATTCCATTAATCATTGTTTGGATAATATTGATTGTGGGTTCTTGTAAGGAATATCCAATAATATATGTTGAGGGTGATAATTTTAATAGTTTTTAAAGATTTAAATATTACTATGGATAAATATCACAATAAAATTTGAGACTGAAATCCGACAGATGTAATGTCTGACATTCGACATAAACGTGTCTGCTTTTCAACAACACCGTTTTTTTGTCGTTGGTGGGAATTCGTCAGTTATTCGACTAGTTTACCAACCCCGTCAAAATTTCAAGAGAAATTCATCCTATTCTGAAGAAGTCTTATATCAATATTTTGTCGAATTTTTGACATCCCTAGTCGTCGATTTTCCAACCCCATTCTGAAACCCTGTTGGAATGTCGAATTCCTTACATATTATATCGGGTAAGTTATTACATCCTTTGGGTGTCTAATGTGTGACGGACCAGTGTCAAATTTATTACATCCTAAACTAAATTGTCATCGGATGTAAGCCGTTGGATGCATGGCATTGTCGCCAGATATCAATGTCGGGAGTCAGATATCCGACGGATAGTTACTATCGAAAATGTAGTAGTCTCGTCGAATTGTAAGGATATCTGACGACAGTTGCCTCTCCTTCGAGGTTGGATAACTAACGTTCAAGTATTAATTAATAAAAAAATAACCCTTTCAAATAGATTGGACTCTCTCCAAATGTGCCTAATCAATGGAAACTAGACTAGGTTTCCAAATGCTGGGCCATAAAGAATAGTAGTTTTGATGATGGTTTCAAAGAGATTTATCTTTGCTAGGAAATATTGAAATGAAAATATAAACATTGGTTCTCAAGCATTGAAATAAATGCATACCCCTTGTTGATTTGGTGTTGGGAAGTGGGTAGCATGTTGAATCTAGGGCTTGTGAATTTGACACCCACACATGTATTTTTTATTTTGTGCAACTAGGACATAATTTTGATTAATCATCATCAACATAGGTTTTCTACTTGATGTGTGCTTATACCTCGTCAATGTAAATTGCAAATAATAATCATAAGAAAACATGCTGCAATATCCATCATGAGATCATGAGCATGTACAATATCATCAGACATTTAACATGCATGGAAAGTCTTCCCACAAGCCTCTTCCATCTGTTAGATTGTTAACATTAAGCTAGCATTAGATTAGGATCTTTAATTGAGAGAATAACAAGCACAACAATTAAACACAAGAGACAATGAACATAGTGTTTTTCCTTGGGGAAACCATAAATGGAGAAAACCCCACAACTTCCTTAGAGATAGAATCAACACCAAAAGTAAAACCCCAAAACAGTAAGATGATCTCCCGACAGCAGTAGCCTCTTTCTTCCTAGCCCCAATAACTTCTTCTTCCTTATATATGCGCTAAAACTGAGTGTGAGTGAGTGTGTGTTAAATAGAAAGACTCACTCTCTATTTATACTAATTCCTGACTTGACAATAACCTACTAGGGCCAACTTCTCTAGGAGATTCTAATAACCCTAGTGCCCTGGAACTGTGGGGACTTTAACCCTTGATCAATAGGAGGGTTACCTACCATGACTTGACATGACTTGTTTACATTATAGAACCTCTCGATACGAACATCGGGGCATGAAATGAATCAAGTACATTATAGACACATCCCAGAATAAACATCGGGGTACAATACATAATATAGACAGATGAATACATTCTGAAGTTACAAATACATTAACACTCCCTCTTAATTCGGAAGGTATTCTCTCGACATAATTTATCAACAAAAGTCTTCTTCTCTATATAATCTAGATCATCATTGAGTCCTCATCATCTTCAAGTCATCTTCAAGTCATCTTCATCTTCAATTTATCTTCATCTTCAAGTCATCTTCATCTTCGGATTTGGATCATCACTCGATCTGGATCATCACTGTATCTAGATCATCACTCGATTTGGATCATCGCTATTAGATCATCATCATGGGTGTTATCTCATGATTCTTCTCATCACAAGAAGTTCTACAGATCCAGCCCTTTTTCATGTTAGTTGTAGGCCTAGCCTTCATGTAGGTCTTCTTTAGCGCTTATATCTGACACTAAGTCAGAATGGCCTTCCTAGCACTTACATATGACCATGAGAGGAACACATCCAACACCATGTCAGAAAGGTACTCCCATCACTCACATATGACCATGCGGGAACACATCCCACAACCCTGTCAGAAAGGATCTGCACTTACATCTGACCATGGGGGGAACACATCCTGCAACCATGTCAGAAGGGTTTTGCACATACATCTAACCATGGGGGGAACACATCCTGCAACCATGTCAAAAGGGATCTACACTTACATCTAACCATGGGGGGAACACATCCCGCAACCATGTCAGAAGGGCTCTGCACTTACATCTAACCATGGGGGGAACACATCCCGCAACCATGTCAGAAGGGATCTGCACTTACATCTGACCATGGGGGGAACACATCCCACAACCATGTTAGAAGGGCTCTGCACTTACATCTGACCATGACGGGAACACATCCCGCAACCATTTCAGAAGGGCTCTCAACCCCAGGTTGAGGATTCCTAGTAACTGACTAGGTTCCTCCATTCTCCCAGAGAATGGTATCAACCCTTATATTTGATCAAGTGGGAAGACATCCCTCAATAATATTCAATTTATCTTCATCTTCGAATCTGGATCATCACTGGATCTGGATCATCACTGTTGGATCATCATCACGGGTGTTATCTCATGATTCTTCTCATCACAAGAAGTTCTACAGAGCCAGCCCTTTTTCATGTTAGTTGTAGGCATAGCCTTCATGTAGGTCTTCTTTAGCTCTTATATCTGACACTAAGTCAGAATGGCCTTCCTAGAACTTACATCTGACCATGAGAGGAACACATCCAACACCATGTCAGAAAGGTACTCCCATCACTCACATATGACCATGCGGGAACACATCCCACAACCCTGTCAGAAAGGCTCTGCACTTACATCTGACCATGGGGGGAACACATCCTGCAACCATGTCAGAAGGGTTTTGTACATACATCTAACCATGGGGGGAACACATCCTGCAACCATGTCAAAAGGGATCTACACTTACATATAACCATGGGGGGAACACATCCCGCAACCATGTCAAAAGGGCTTTGCACTTACATCTAACCATGGGGGGAACACATCCCGCAACCATGTCAGAAGGGATCTGCACTTACATCTGACCATGGGGGGAACACATCCTGCAACCATGTTAGAAGGGCTCTGCACTTACATCTGACCATGGGGGGAACACATCCTGCAACCATGTTAGAAGGGCTCTGCACTTACATCTGACCATGATGTGAACACATCCTGCAACCATTTCAGAAGGGCTCTCAACCCTAGGTTGAGGATTCCTGGTAACTGACTAGGTGCCTCCATTCTCCCAGAGAATGGTATCAACCCTTATATTTGATCAAGTGGGAAGACATACCTCAATCACATCAGAGATGCCCTCAGCCCCAGATTGAGTATTCCTGGTAACTGACCAGGTGCCTCCATTCATAGAATGGAATTCAACACTTATATCTGATCATGTAGGAACCAATACTACAGTCACATCAGAATGGCTCAGCACTCGCATCTGACATGGAAGGAACCAATCCTGTCACCATGACAGAATGCCTCAGTCCTTACATCTGACCATGGAAGGAACCAATCCTCTCACCATGTCAGAATGGATCACAGACTCATCACTTCCCCTTGGAAGGAACCTCAATTTGGAGAACACCAAGCTTCTCCCTGAAGTACTCAAAATTCACTCTGGCTAATTGTTGGCTGTGATGGGCAGACCCGGGTTTACTATAATCAACCAACAACACCCCTAGCTCACTGGCCCTTTCGGCGACAGACCGCAAAGTGGCCTGAAGTCTCACCCGAAGTGATTCTAATGGGTTGGCCAAGGACTCAAGTGTCTTGGACCAGGTTCTGTGGCAATCCTACTTGCGGCTCACAGTTCCCTTGGCTGCGAGTTCTCTTTCTCTGCGCGTCGCGCGATCTTCTGCTTGCGTCGTACGCTCTCCTCGTCTCGCAGCTCTTCTAGACATGGGATATTCCTTTATACCGTTGTGCGGTCCTTTTCTATGTCGCGCACTTTCCCTGACTCGCGATATCTCCAGCCTTACCGCGTCGCCGCACACCATGCGACACGCAGCTCCTGCCCAACTCTAAGTCCTCAACCTGCGGTATCGTGCACCACAACTCCTCTGCCGATGTGGTATCACCTCTCTGTGATATCCTACCTCCATGGTTTAGTGCACTTAGCGTTGCTCGTGTCGACGTGCAAGACTTAACATACAAGGCTATTCAATACTGCAACTAGTGACTGTTTCACGCAAAGCATAAATGAACCACATAAAACATGCCAAAGACTTCGACTTATGTTTATCCTTCTATATTAATGTGAACTGATTAGCACATTCATTCATTAAACTGTAGACAAAGTCCATGAAATGACTGAGAAATGCATAAGTAAACATAACACATAAACCAATCACATAACACTTGATTTTAACATGGTTCACCTCCAGGATGGAAGTTACGTCCACAGAACTGTGTTTTTCTTATAGCTCAGGGGAAGGTAAAACATAGTTCTGCTGCACCGCATATGCAGCTCAAGATCTTCTCTCTTAGATCTCTTATCTTCTCTATATTGCTCTCCTACAATATACTCTTCCCTCTCTGTCGATCCCTACGGATCGTTACATGCATGCTCTATAAGCCAGCTACTGGTTACAGTAAGATTGCTACCTCTAATAACAGAACCAGAGCTCAACTCTATTACAATACGAGATAACTGTGAGCTAACAGACTCAATGGCTAACTATCTGTTATCCGACTAGCTGGATGGCCTAAAATGCCCAAAATGCCAACCTTTTACAATACAAAATATATCCCTTTATAGGCAGCCCGAAGGTCTTTCCATTACAACACTGTGGGCCTGTCCCAACAGTAACCCAAACCCTAACTAGTGACAATCGGCCATATCTATACTTGAGGTAGCCGCTTTCCGTCACACCACAGCTCTCTGCAGTCTTCCATGCTTCTCGGCACTGATCATGGGTACTATTCACCGCTTCGCTTTTCTGTCCTTCATCTTCAATGCTTCAGCCTCGTTGCTCCTTCTCCTTTATGAGGGTCGCTGAGCCCTCTTGTCTTCCGCCGCTGCCGTCAATGCCGTGGGTGAGCTCTCTCTTCTCAGCCGCTCAGGTACCGTTTCCTTTCTTGACTTTTCTATCTTAAAATTCATGGTTTCCGGCTTTGCTCTGCAGCTGGAAACGTGCTACGGCATCGTAGCTCTGTCTTATCTTCTTTTCGCCAAAACTTATCTCTCTGCTAAACTAGCAGCTTCTTCTGTAGCTGCGGGACCCTGCTCCAACAGTCCCCTAACACTTACTTATGGCTCGTCCTCGAGCCACTTCCAGTGGGCTTCTCCTGTTGTAGCTTTGCCTTGGCTTCCTGCGAAGTCCTCTGCAACCTGTCTCGAAGTCCTGCAACTTCCTTCTGCATCACTTCGACACGCTCTTGTACCAAGTCAAGAAAAGCTTGACTAATACTGGCATCTTCTATGGTGTCAGTTTCCTCATTAACTACCTGTCAGATGGTGACTTGACTGGTTGTTTGTTGGTTGCAAAATTGAGTACGTGGCACAGGGGAACATCGCACTACCGCGATGCGACTCCTCATCACCTGCATAATTTTTTTTTTTTTGTGAACCGACCTTATGTGATTCCTCATACTTAGAATAATACCTGCCGGTGTAGACTAGTTCCCGGTGTGATGCCTCCTTTCAACTACACTGGACATCTGCACCACCATAAACTGGCTAAGCTAGGGCTGAGAGGCGGGGTGGCTATCACTATAGAGCTTAAGCCTATTGCCATTAATCCATGTGGGAAGAAGCTCCCCATTCAGCTGGCTAAGCTGAACGGCACCTCCCTCTGTGACTTGCTGTATCTGATATGGCCCCAGCCAATGCGTCTTGAACTTTCCTGGAAACTTAATGAATTTGCTGTCATAGAGGAGCATTAGGTCTCCGATCTGAAAAGTCTTATTCTTAATGTGTCTGTCATGCCAATCTTTTTCTCGCGCCTTCTGCACTTTCTGATGGAATCCGGCGATGAATTTGTCTTCTTCTAAGGCAAGCAGTTGTGCTAGCCTTTCCTCCACTGTGTCTGTATCATTCATCCTGGTAATCTGAGCGATTCTTAAACTGGGAAGAATATACTCCATAGGCATAACAGCCTCCTATCCATACACCAAGCTGAAAGGTGTGTGTCCCATAAGTTTCTTGCATGTGGTCCTGTACGCCCATAATACAGCATTAACTCTGAGGTCCCAATCATTCCTTTGGTTATTGCAAATCTTAGTAAGAGCATTTTCTAAAATCTTATTAAAGGCCTCCACCGTACCATTAGCCTGGAGGTGGTAGGGAGTGCTCTTATGGTGCTGAATCTGGAATTCTTTTGTCAATGCCTCAATAGTGTTGTTCAAGAAATGTGTGCCTTCATCACTCATCAAAATTACTGGGCATCCAAATCTACTGACGATGTTTTCAAAAAGGAACTGTGCGGCTGTAGCAGCATCACAATTTCTTACTGCTTTGGCCTCTGCCCATCTGGTGAGGTACTCTGTTCCAGTGATAATATATCTCGCACTAGTGCGCTTTCCTGGTGGGTTGATAGGACCCAGAAAATATATAGGCCATTTGTCGAATGCGCGTAGCGTGACCTGTAGTCGCAGTGGCATTTCATCATGTCGAGAAGGTTTTCCTACCCTTTGGCAGATATCGCAGCATCTGCAAAAGTCCTTGGTGTCTTTATGCAACATAGGCCACCATAATCCTGCCTCCACGGCCACCATAAGCCGGATCAGGCTGTGGTCCTACTACTGGACCCTGTGTTTCTGACTGGACTCTGTATACGTCATGTTTTCTATCTAACATGAGATCATAGGCTCGGCAATCCTGTTCATCATGTCCGACAGACTTGCAGAAGACACAATATAGGTTCTTAGGTGTTTGTACATACTTTTGAAGCAAAGGGCATTGTTGAGGCTGATGTCCTTATGTCTTGCATATTTCACACCATGGCCCTTACATTCGTGGTAAGGGGTTAGGAGCCCCTGACGCTAAATATTCTGCAAAGACTGGATAGTTGTCTTTGGTATGACCCTGTGCTTTACATCGTAAGCACCATATGTCTTGCATAACCTCTTTCTCTTTCTTAAGTTCATGTATCTGTAACGTGAGGTTGGCCAACTGGTTCTGTAGAGTTGTCATGCCTGCGCTGGTTTCAGCTAAAGGTGAAGCTTCTAGCTTCATCGCCATCTCCAACGCGTCATCCTGCATTCGGAGTTTCTGCTGCATTAGTGGCAATCTGATGTGAGGGAGCAGCGCTGCAATAAACCATTCCTTATGCTGCTCCGACGCAAACTCAAAGCTTACTTGGTCTATAAGAGCTTTGAATTTTTGGTCAAAGTCCCATACTGACTCTGATGGTAGCTTCTTAATATCCTTGAGCTCTGTTATGCACTGAGACTCAGACTTAGGTTTCTCAAACTCTTTAATCATGGCATTCTTGACCTGGGCAAGTGCCTTGGGTACTGTGGTATACTTTATGTACCATGTTAAAGCTCGATCTCTGAGTGTGGTGACCAACTGTACAAGTTTAAGGTTATCGTCGTTGATTGTTTTAATGGTCCACATGGCTTCACATAGAAACCAATGTTGTTCTGGGTCCTCTGCTCCTGTACCCTTAAAGGTAGGTAGCTTCATATCATCTCCCATTCTATTTCTCTGCGGTGGGTTCTGATTGAATGGATTACTTCAACTCGGCGGTGTAGGTGAAGGTGATGTAGCGGTAGTAGGTACTGTCTGTGAGCTACTGGATGGAGTGCCTACGGGATTACTCTGAGTCTCGGTATGTTTTTGTGGGGTAAGGGATGGTAAGGGATACCCCCCTCTGGTTCTTCTATGGTACTAGGACTCGGTTGCCTAATATTGTCTGAACTGTCTCCAAATACAGGAGAGCCGAAAGCTAATTTATATTTCTTGCCACTACGTGTTCGTCCAATGTCATCAAAATCACTTTCAAACTCTTGTGACATTACTATCTTTACTTACTCGTCTGAAATCATGTCCATTACTCCTTTTTCATGTAGCAGCATCTTAATGGACAAGTTTAGAGATTTTAGGTACTTACTACGATATCCTTTGAAGAAGTACCACTCATCCTTGCTGAAGCTTTTTCTCTGGTCAACTGCAAATTCTGTAACAAAGCCTCCTAGCACACTCGCAAGCCAGAAGTCCACTGCTCTCGTAATGGTATTGTCGAGGCTCTGCACGGTCTGAATCAGCTCCGGTGTCCAGACAATGTTTCTCTTCTTTTTGAATATGTTCCTATCTGTCAACTTTGATAACCAGTCGTAAAGCTCGTTTCCATAGGTTGCAAAAAATATCGCGTGTATATCTGGAGCGATATGCTTTTGTAACCAGTCCTCTGTGCTCAATTTAGGGCTCCGATTTTCTTTCTTGGCAAACTCCCTTAAGTTTGAATCCAGCCACTGGTGAAACTCTTCTCTAGTAAGATGCCAACAGAACATTAGCGCTCAGTTGTTCAAAACCGGCAACGGAACCATTTGTTGGCTGTGATGGGCAGACCCGGGTTTACTATAATCAACCAACAACACCCCTAGCTCACTGGCCCTTTTGGCGACAGACCACAAAGCGGCCTGAAGTCTCACCCAAAGTGATTCTAATGGGTTGGCCAAGGACTCAAGTGTCTTGGACCAGGTTGTGTGGAAATCCTACTTGCGGCTCACAGTTCCCTTGGCTGCGAGGTCTCTTTCTCTGCGTGTCACACGATCTTCTACTCGTGTCGCACGCTCTCCTCGTCTCGCAGCTCTTCTAGCCACGGGATATTCCTTTATACCGTCGTGCGGTCCTTTTCTACGTCGCGCACTTTCCCTGACTCGCGATATCTCCAGCCTTACCGTGACACCGTGCACCGTGCGACACGCAGCTCCTGCCCAACTCTAAGTCCTCAACCTGCGGTATCGCGCACCGCAGCTCCTCTGCCGGTGTGGTATCACCTCTCTGTGATATCCTACCTCTACGGTTTAGCGCACTTAGCGTTGCTCGTGTCGACATGAAATACTTAACATACAAGGCTATTCAATACTGCAACTAGTGACTGTTTCATGCAAAGCATAAATGAACCACATACAACATGCCAAAGACTTCGACTTATGTTTATCCTTCTATATTACTGTGAACTAATTAGCACATTCATTCATTAAACAATAGACAAAGTCCATGAAATGACTGAGAAATGCATAAGTAAACATAACACATAAACCAATCACATAACACTTGATTTTAACATGGTTCACCTCCAGGATGGAAGTTACGTCCATAGAACTGTGTTTTTCTTATAGCTCAGGGGAAGGTAAAACATAGTTCTGCTGCACCGCATATGCAGCTCAAGATCTTCTCTCTTAGATCTCTTATCTTCTCTATATTTCTCTCCTACAATATAGTTTTCCCTCACTGTCGATCCCTGCGGATCATTACATGCATGCTCTATAAGCCAGCTACTAGTTACAGTAAGATTGCTACCGCTAATAATAGAACCAGAGCTCAACTCTATTACAATACGAGATAACTGTGAGCTAACAGACTCAATGTCTAACTATCTGTTATCTGACTAGCTGGATGGCCTAAAATGCCCAAAATGCCAACCTTTTACAATACAAAATATATCCCTTTATAGGCAGCTCGAAGGTCTTGCCATTACAACACTGTGGGCCTGTCCCAACAGTAACCCAAACCCTAACTAGTGACATTCGGCCATATCTCTACTTGAGGTAGTCACTTTCCGTCACACCACAGCTCTCTGCAGTCTTCCATGCTTCTCGGCACTGATCATGGGTACTATGCACTGCTTCGCTTTTCTATCCTTCATCTTCAATGCTTCAACCTCGTTGCTCCTTCTCCTTTATGAGGGTCGTTGAGCCCTCCTGTCTTCCGCCGCTGCCTTCAATGCAGTGGGTGAGCTCTCTCTTCTCGGCCGCTCAGGTACAGTTGCCTTTCTTGACTTTTCTATCTTAAAAGTCATGGTTTTCGGCTCTGATCTGCAGCTGGAAACATGCTACGGCGTCGTAGCTCTGTCTTATCTTCTTTCCGCCAAAACTTATCTCTCCGCTAAACTAGCAGCTTCTTCTGTAGCTGCGGGACCCTGCTCCAACACTAATGGCTTCATCAATACATCAACTATTTTTTCATCCATCACAACATACTGGAGCTTCACTGCTCCTCTCTACACCATATCCTTGATATAGTAATACTTGATCTTGATATGCTTCAACTTGTCATGGAACACCGGGTTCTCCGACAACTTCACACAAATCTAGTTGTCGCAATATATACAAGTAGCATCTAACTAGAGATCAAATAATTCAGACAGTAGCTTCCTTAGCCATACTGCCTCACAACTAGCTGAACAGGCTGCAACATACTCTGCTTCAACTGTACTCAGTGCCACACAGGATTGCTTCCTGCTAAACCAAGAGATCACACCTGATCCCATACTGAAGAAACACCCTGAAGTGCTCTTCCTATTGATGGCACTGCCTATCCAATCCGAATCAACATAACCCTCCAGGTTAATCTTCTGATTTGCCTCATACTTCAGCCCATAATCAACTGTACCCTTCAGGTACCTCAGAATATTCTTTGTAGCAATCAAGTGAACATGTCTCGAATATGTTAGGAACTGGCTCAAGGTTTTCACATCAAATAAAATATCTGGTCTCATGTTCATTAGGTACATCAAGGACCCAATCATCTAACGATACATTGTAGCATCAACCGCTTCGAATGAATCATCACTCAATAGCTTCAGGTTCGATGCCATAGGTGTGGTCATGGCCTTGCATTCCATCATCCTGAATCTCTTCAGGATCTCTACTGTATATTTCCCTTGTCCCAGGTAAATTCCATCTGCATTCTACCACACCTCCATGCCTAGAAAATAATGCATCATACCCAAGTCCTTCATCTTGAACTCGTCATAAAGCTTCCTCTTCATATCAGCAATCAACCCATCCATACCTATTACAAATAGATCATCTACATACAGTAGGAGCATCACTGGGTTCTCATCTTCAACCTTGTAGTAAAGGTTGGAATCTGCTTTACTCTTGGTAAAGCCCAAAATAGATAGAAAGCTGTCAATTCTGTCGTACCATGTCCTGGGTGCCTATTTCAAACTGTACAAGTATTTCTTCAATCTACACACATGAGACTCCCTGTCATGTGTCTCAAAACTGAGTGGCTTCTCCACATACACTTATTCTTCTACTACACCATTCAAGAAATCACTCTTGACATCCATCTGGTGTATCTTCCATTTCATCACTGTAGCCAGAGCAAGTACTGATCTGATGGAAGTGTATCTGGCTATAGGTGCAAAAGTTTCTTCATAATCTATTCCTTATTTCTAGGAGAATCCACTAGCCACAAATCTTGCTTTATATTTTTCTATGCTACCATCTACAGCATGCTTGATCTTGTATATCCATTTGGAAGTTACAACAGACTTCCCTCCTGGTCTTGGGATAACACCCCAAACATCATTCTTCATGATCGATTGATACTCTTCAATCATACAATCCTTCCATTCTTTTCGTTCTACTGCTTCTTCATAATTGGAATGTTCTTTATCAATGAAATCACAAAGTAAGGCTACATAACCAGACAGGACCTGATTCTCTTTCTTTCTCTATGATTCTCTTATGGAGCCCCATATCTTTCCTCACCTTGGATAGCTTCTCGTACCCAAGAAGGTTTCCTCTTATGAGGATTCTTCTCTTGAGGTGGATCTACAGGTTCTTGAGGTTCTTCTATTTCCCAATCTTCTTCTTGATATTCTTTGTTCATGGTTGTGTCATTAATTCTGGGTGCTTCTGTTTCTTCAGGTTCTTAAGCATGTCTTTTTATGGATTTGTTGTAAGCTGAGTCTTCGTCAAATGTTACATCCCTGCTGATATCGATCTTCTTGAATCCTGGGAAGTATATTCTGTAAGCCTTCGAGCTTTCATAGTATCCCACAAATATACCCTTCTTTCCTTAAGGATATAACTTTGTCCTCTTTTCTTTCAGAATGTGTATGTACACTAGACAACTGAATATTCTAACATGGTTGACTTCTGGTTTCTTGCCGAAGAAGACTTCTTCAAGTGTCTTGTTCTTGAGTACTCTGTGTGGAGTACGGTTTTGTACATACACCGCTGTTCTAGCAGCTTCTACCCATAGATGCATGGGAATATCTTTATCATGAAGCACAGCCCTTGCAGCTTCCATGATCGTTCGATTCTTTCTTTCTGCAACCCCATTCTGTTGTGGATTATATGGAGTAGTTAACTCCCTCTTAATCCCTGAATATTTGCATAATACTTTGAATTCATTTGAAGTGAATTCTCCACCATTGTCTGATCGAAAGGTCTTGATCTTCTTCTCTGTGTGGTTCTCGATCAAGGCTTTGAATTCCTTGAACTTGCTGAATACTTCATCTTTGTTCTTCATGAAGTAAATCCATGTCTTCCTAGAAAAATCATCAATAAAAGAAACATAGTATACATACCTGCTTAATGAACTTGATGACATTGGACTGCATACATCGAAGTGAATGATTTCCAATATTCCTTTTTCCTTGCTCTCGCTACTTGTACATGTCTTCTTTGTGATCTTTCCTTTCCCACATCCTTTGCAGACTCCATCATGTTTTTCTTGGATTTCTGGAAGACCTTCAACAACTTTGCTTGCAAGTGGTAGTGCTCTGTAATGCACATGTGCAAGCCTTCTATGACAAAGCTCATTTGGCTCTACTGTGTCATGGACCAAGGCTTGTTCTAGATGGCCCTTCAATTTGTATAGACCTCCCTCTTGTTCCCTAATCACTACTACATCATAAAAAGTCTTTCCCTTTGGCCACATGAGAACTTGGCCATCTACAAATGCAACCCTCATGCCTTTTGCATCTAATGCAGATATGGAGAGGAGGTTCTTATTTAGTCCTGGTACAAACAATACATCTTGCATCTTCATAGACTTTCCATATTATAGCTTATAGGAGGATTCCCCACTACCTTTTATTGGAAGCACCATGTGAGATAGTTCCCCTGAGAGCGGAGATCAGCACATATTCTTCATCACTAGAAGAATCATCACTTTCTTGTCTGAATATCTTTGTGGAAGGTTCATCATCCTTTGTAGAATGAGCATGATGTCTTCTCTTGTTTCCCTGCTTCTTATGGGAGTTAATATTTTTCTGTTGTTTCCCAAAATAAATTTATTTTGATAGTATGAAGAATTCGATTCATTTAATGAAAGATCTGAGGATGACTAACAAATTGAAGGTCTCTGTTTTTTATATGGTTGAAAAATTTGGAAGTTACAGCTTTCGATGGCTTAGGCGAGGTTCTTAATAGATCATTAGCCACCGAAAGGCTATATTTCGACAGCTAATAGTTTAACACAGGATAAAAGTAAACCACCAAAAGCGGTCCCGAGCGAGTAAAATGAAAAAACACTTTTGGTGGCTTAGGCGAGACTTCAAATGACTCATTAGCCACCGAAAAGTGTTGATTTCGGTAGCTTAGGGAAAATACCGAGGGTGTTAACCACCGAAAGCGGACAGAAAGCGACATGGGTAAAGGCACTTTTGGTGGCTTAGGTGAGACTTCAGACATCTCATTAGCCACCGAATGGTGATGATTTCGGCAGCTTATCGAACAGTTGAAGACAGGCTTTAACCACCGAAAGCAGGCAAAAAGGCGTTGGAGAAAAACTGCTTTCGGTGGCTTAGGTGAAAGCTCTAACATTTCATTAGCCACCGAAAGGGAGGGTTTTCAGCGGTTAAAAGGAATATTCGGTGAGGCCACTATCCTCTGAAAGATGGGTTTCACTGCAATGCTGGGAAAATGGTTTCAATGGCTTAGGTGAAATGGATATCATTCCATTAGCCACCTAAAGCCATCATTTCAGCTACTAGAAGACAAACTCCTGAAGGCTATTAACCATCGAAAAGGTAAAATGTGGAAATGGTTAGAAAGCGGTCAAATCAAACCCCGTCAGTAAGATAAACAATCAGTGAAGGGCATGACAAACCACCGAAAGGACGTGGATCCTGCATAACTACATGTGGAAATAAGTGAAGGAGGTCGTTATAAAACTGATAAAGGAATGATAGGATCTGAAACCTTCATTTTTCTTCCACCTTTCCAAAAGAACAGTAGAAAAGCTCACCGAGGATCTAGTAGAAAAGCCCTCATAATCAGAGCCAAAAAATCCAGTACATTTCACTTTCAATCTTGGCATTTCTCTCCACCAAAAAGCCATCTTTGAGAAGCAGCCTACTAACACACTATCATACAGAACTCCAACTTATTTTTGCAGGTACCTAGGAGTGGCATTCAGCAAGATGAAGAAGGGAGGACCTGCTCTCAGGCAGGAGTTGGGAGATATTAGCTATTTGGAAGCACATCCAGAGGTCTGTAAAATTTTCCAGGATGCTAGCTGCTACAAGTTTTGTGAGAAGATACAAGGTTCACATCAGCAGGTGGTTGAGGGATTTGATGGCTCTAAGGCAGTAATAGGCAAAGAGGAATTCCACATAGATGAAACCCTAATCACTAAAGTGACTAAAATCCCTAGAACAGGAGAAAAATGGTTTGAAACCACCATACCAAAAGATGTAGAGTTCAGGTCTTACCTAAAGCCTGAGCATAGAGGAGTGGTGTGGAAGAAGAGTGTGCCATCATCCTAGTTATAAGAGAGGTGGTAGCAACTGTTGAAGGCCATTGTGGTCTACATAACATGTGAAGGAAGATATAACAGATCCATGATCTACCATTTCAAATTAATGAACCAATTCACAGGTAAAATCCCACTAAATTTTTCCTTTTACTTATACAGGAGTCTGGGAAAAATGGCACACCAGGTGAAGGCTCAGCCCACCAAGATTGCTGGGAGATTGTCTTACCATGGCCTTATCCAACTGTGGATCCAAGAGTTGCTGAAAACGAGGAATATGGCATGGCTTTATTTCTTGTTTTGGAATGGATTTGAGACAGGCCTTCAGCCAAAAGAGAAGGGGAAGTATCCTGCCAAAAAGTCCAGCACACCAAGGAGTGGGAGAAGAAAGAGAAGGGCTATATCCCCAGTAGTATCAGAACAACCTCCATCCTCTTCCAAATCCAAGAAGGTAAAAATGAACTTGGATTTCAGTGAGAAGGGCCAGGAAGTTGCAGCACACAATGAGAACATTTTAAACCTGCCCTACTCATCTTCTGAAGAGTACCAAGAGGAAGGTGCAGACCTAGCTCTATAGATTGTAGCAGTGACTAAAGAAATACCATCCCCTACACCAAAAGAGCAAGAGGAACCAGCAGAGAAGGCTTCCTCCAGCAAGCCCAAAACTCAAAGGATAAATCAATTACTGAGGCAAGTGTATGAGATGGATATTTTGGAAAGGGAAATAAAGAAAAATAATGTTGCATTGACTAGTATGAACATGCTGCTACATAAGTCTTACCTAGAGCAGAGAGAGATATATATTTTCTTTAAAAAAACTGAATACAAGGTACCTAAAAGACAATACTATATTGTACATGATGATTAGGCTCCAAATACTACAGCTGAAGGAGAAAAAGGCAAACCCTAGCAACCACCCCACGTTGGAAACCCTGGCTAAAGCTGCAGTTAGCCTTTAGCCTCTAGAAACAAGCTAGAATGTTGTTAACCCTCCTAGAACAGATCCTGCTGAAGAAGAAAGTTGAGTAGACAAACCTAAAAGAACATTTTTGGAAGAAACCTAATAATTTTTGGAAAATAGGGCTTTCGGTGGCTTAGGAAGACGCTGGAGCAGTTCATTAGCCACTGAAAGTGGCGCTTTCGGTATCTAATGGTCCCGATAGTTTGACCTCTTAACCACTGAAAGAAGACAGAGGCTTAAAATTAAATTTTCGCACGCAGGACCAGTTTTGGGTGAATATAGATGGCTCAGGGACAAAGTCTGAATATGAAGGACGCGAAGGAAAGCATCAGGAAAGGTCTATTTCATTTTTACTATGGCATAACAGCATAAAAGGTCACCAACACCTAGCTGTCAAAAGAAAATAGTGACATAACGAGTAGAGGGCCAATGACAGTGATTTCCAAAACTTACCTTAGTTATCTAAAGGTTCATACAGTGAACTAATTCTACAATTAGTTATACAAGTAGTTAATTAGGGTTTTTAAACCTAATTTGCAAAAAACAATTATTTTGTTAAAACAGATCCAAGTTTTCAGGATCTGAGTATTTTGTAAAGGCTATAAATCCTAAGACTTATTTTATTGTAAGGGTTTGACTTCGAGGACTTGTAGACCATTACTATTGTCAAGCTTCTCATATTTCTCATGAACTAATATAAGCTCTTTTGTTACCATATGTTCAGCTTCCATTTTCTGTCTATTCTGTGCTTATGTTTGAATGTGTTATTTAGGTTTTATTCAGGTTAATTGATGTTTTATATCAGTCATCCTATTGGCATATTGATGATTTGAATTATAAGTGCTTTCCTTGTCATGATTAGGCATTTATATGTATCTATTTCATGTATTAATATGCCAGCATGATAAGTTCTCCATCCCTGCACCAAATTGTCAACCTCTAAACAGTGGTAATTAGAAGCCTTGTACCTGATTGAGTTTCATGCATGTCTTGAGAGTGGGAGGTCTTATAGGTCACCTGACTTGATCCATTTTAGAAAAACCAAAAACATTTTAAGTTACAAGGAATCCTCGAGCTGCAACCTAGAGGAATTTTTTAGAGTGATAACAAATTGGCGCCATTTCTGGGGAGAGAATACTAAAGCTCAGCTTCCCTAGGAGACGACATAGATCCTTACTTTGATGATAGACAAATCTTGGACATTATTCTAGTTTTAATCATCTATCTAGTGACTCCATTGAAATAAGGTGGCTTCAAGAAGACCAAGTACCAGAGAAAAACCTTAGGGGCCACCAGCAGCACCGATTTCAGATCCAGAAGAGATTCTAAGAAGAGCTAGGGCTTCACTAAGAAAGACCAACATTTCTGCAAAGAAAGCTACATCAGGTATTTTAAGAGATATTTCTGCTATTATTTCTTCTACTGAAACACTTAATTCTCAGGAATTTATAAATACATCAAAAAATTCTAGGGTTTGGGAATCTTCAAGCACTACTACTTGTGAAGATCCAATCCTTGGTGACTCCACTGGGATAAGTTTACCACCACCACCTTCTTAGCTACTAGCTACATCAGTACTTCCTTCCTCCACCCTTTCCATACCCATTTCCAATATGGCTGCCCCTCAGTTGACCAAAATGGAAAGGATCCTGGTAGCTGGGTATGCCCCCCTAAATTTGCCTAATCCTCTCTCAGCCATGCCCAGTGGAGATTACCTCAAGTACATGCCTAAGTTCAAAGGAGAGGGAGATTTCACAGCTCAAGAACATATAGAGGCATTTTACAGTTATGCTGAGAACATTAACATAGAACAGGAAGATGTGTGGACTAGGGTATTTGTACAAATCCTAGATGGTCAGGCTAGGAAATGGTTCAAATAAATACCTGCTGGGTCAGGGGCAGGCATTGAAGCCCTAGATGACATCTTTCTAAAACATTGAGGAGAGAGGAGAGACCACCTCTATTATATCACAAAGTTCAACAAATTGAAAAGAGAGAAAGGGGAGTCTGTCTCCAACTTCACCAAGAGGTTCAACAATATGTACAGCAAGAACCCCACTGAAATCAATCCCACTGATACCTCAGCTAGGATAACTTATGTGAATTCCTTTGACTTTGATTTCTACCTGCTTCTCAGAGAAAGGAGGTCTGGCTCCTTATCACTCATGAAGGATGCTTCCCTAGAGGTAGAATCAAACATTGGGGCATCTCAGAAGGTCAAAGGAAAGATAGGCAGGAAGAAGCAGCCAGCAGACCCTATTGGGGCTTCTTCATCAGAGAAAAAGATTGACAAAATGACCAAACTATTAGATAACCTGACTGGTGAAATGTCTAATCTGAAGGACCAAGGAAAGATACCTGTGACGGGTAAAGGGCCAAGTGATTTTGTTCCCCGAAACCCTAATTTTGTCCCTTACAGAAGAGGAAACCCCCTAGTTTAGATTCTCAGAAGGGAAAGGAATCAAAGGGAAGATCAAAGAATAAGAGCTCCATTTAAAAATGTTGTATTAGGAGAAGAGCCAGAATTCATTGAAGAAGAAGGAGAAGCTGAGGACAACATCCACTGCATGGAGGATGAGGTGGACTATTCTTTTCTGACACAGGAAGAATATGAGGAAGCCCTAATTGATGAGCATATCAGTGAAGAAGTTTTATATCAGGATGATGGTTAGGGAGGGTACAATTTGAGGTCCAGTTTGGTTGCTCCTCTTAAGAAGAATGTTGTACTTGTCAAACAACCTGCTGCACTAGCTAAAAAGGCTACTGTTTTACCAAAGAAAGTGGCAGTCATTTCCAAATCATTGCAAAAACTAGCACCTTCAAAAATCTCTGACCATGTCCGACTCAAAGCTCTAGTACATGAGGTAAGGTTTCCTGATAGGCTGCATTATTCTTTCAACCTTGAGTCAGAGATTCAGAAATTGAAGATCCCTTTCCCATTAATTGAGCTAATGAAAAATGATGCATTCAAATCTTCCATTCTGAATTCTCTTCAGCCAAAGGTGCATATTGATATTGACTTCGTAAATATTCAATATGACAAACCTATTGTAACCCTAGGCCCCGTGATCGAAGACCTAAAGGACTCATGCCCACCTTTCTATATATCCTTGAATATCCATGATAAATTCCTTCATAACTGTCTGTTGGATTCAGGAGCTTCCCATAACATAATGCCAAAGGCTGTGATGGATGAGCTTAGTCTTATCATTACAAAGACCTACCATGATTTATTCTCCTTTGACTCCAGAAAGTTCAAGTGCTTGGGCCTCATCAAAGACCTTGTTGTGAACCTAACTCAGCTACCTTCAAAAAGCATAATGATGGACATTGTAGTGGCTGATATCCCTCCTAAGTTTGGTCTCTTGCTGTCTCGATCATGGAGTAAAAGGCTAGGTGGCACCCTTCAGATGGACCTTACATATGCCACCATCCCAATGTTTGGAGGGGAGACCAAGAGGATTTACATGGAGAATCAGCTTTCCTACATCATAAGCAATGAGAGAAAATCAGTGAATCGCCCCATCTATGCAGTAGACACTGATTTTGGGTCATGAATTCTGCAAATAGATGATTCTCAACAAACATCAGTCCAACTTACTAATTCCACCTGTCAGCATCCCAAAGAAGTGAACACAGCAGTCTGGAACATTTATTTTGATGGAGCTAGCACTCAAAGCTCAGCAAGTGCAGGTGTAGTATTGATCTCTCCATCCAAGGAAAATATTCATCTGCCTTATAAGCTTGATTTTAAAACCACTAACAATATAGCAGAATATGAAGCCTTGCTACTAGGATTTAAAGCTACCAAGGAGATGGGGATCACGTGCATGAGAATTTTTGGGGATGGATACCTTATTATATAGCAGGTGAACAACACTTTTCAGACAAAAAATGTCAGCCTAAAGGCCTACAGGGATGAGGTATGGAAACTCAGAGACTCCTTTATGTTTTTTGAACTCTCATATATACCTAGGGATTTGAATCACCTGGCTGATTCCATGGTTGTCTCTGCAATTCTATTTGTTCCTCCTTTACCTCCTAGGCTTAGCTATAATGTTCAGGTCAAGTACATACCTTCCCTGCCAGATAATGCCAAATTTTGGAAGGTGTTTGAGAATGATGATGAGCTTAGAAAATTCCTTCAGCTAGTAGATGAATTCTCTGATATACATATGGATCAGGAAAACCTAAACATGGAGGAATCCAAATAGCTCAAGTTGAAAGATAAAGTGGCTGATCAGAACATTGTCTAATTAACCAACAATTATATACCTCGGGGTCTAGTACCTCTGGAAGAGCTTTTCGATCATAATGGCATCCCTTTGAATCCTTCCAAAATAGAGCAAGACCCTACTATCCAAGAGCAAAACATAGGTAGCCAAAGCCATCCAAAACTGATAAATATGTTCACTGAGTTAACTATTGATCAAAAGTCCAAATTTTGCAGCCTGATAAAAGAATTTGATGATATTTTTTCCTGGGAGTATAGTGACCTGAAAACCTATGACACCAATATCATCCAGCATAGGATTCCTTTGGAGAAAGACACCATCCATTTCAAGCAGAAGTCGAGATCCATCAGTCCTCTCCTACTACCTGTAATTGCAAAATAAATCCATAAGCTCCTCAAAGCCAAAATCATAATCCCCCTCAAGTATTCCAAGTGGATTTCCAACATAGTGGTGGTAAGGAAGAAGAATGGGGAAATTAGGTTGTGTGTGGATTTTAGAAACCTGAATAAATGTTCCAGGAAAGACGACTATCCACTACCCAAGATGGAACACCTGTTGCAAAGAGTCTCAGGGGCTAGGGCTATGTTATTTCTGGATGGCTTCTCCAGATACAACCAAGCTATTGTGCACCCGGATGACCAAGATAAGACTGCTTTTACTAGCCCTTGGGGTACTTTCATGTATGCTAAAATGCCATTTGGGCTGATGAATGCTGGGGATACTTTTCAGAGAACCATGGACCTAGATTTTGTTGGGTTGAAAGATAAATTTGTCCTTATATACTTAGATGACCTAATTGTTTACTATCATAGCCATCATGACCATTTGCAGCATTTGAGGAAGGTATTTCTGAAGTGCAGAAGGTATGGAATATCACTCAATCCTAAGAAGTCCCAGTTTGCACTCAGTGAAGGGAAACTCCTAGGTCACATAGCCTTAGTTGAAGGTGTAAATATTGATCTGGTAAGGGTGGAAGCAATCTAGAAGCTATCCATACTGAGGTCAAAAAGGGACATTTAGTCCTTTTTGGGTAAGATAAAATTTGTCAGGAGGTTCATCCCTAATTTCTTCAAGTTGGTAAAGCACATAACAACCATGCTAAAAAAGGATGCAGAAATAAAATGGACTGATGAGGAAAGAAGCTCTTTCGAAGACATCAAGAAGGCTATCATGGAGGCCCCAACCCTAATTAGTCCTGACTATACCAAGATTTTTTATATCTTCTCTTTTTCATCCTATGACACAGTGGCAGCTAAATATAATGAGGGTCTTGATCATCCAATTGCATTCTTCAGCAAAACCTTGAGAGATGCTGAGCTAAAGTATGATCCAATTGAGAAACATGCATATGTTCTCATAAAGTCATTGAAGACTTTCATAATTTACATTCTCCATGCAAAAGTCCTTGCATATGTCCCTTTAGCTACTATGAAGGATGTTTTAACTCATCCTGACATTGATGGGAAGAGAGCTAAGTGGATTGCCAAGCTCATTGAGTTTGATATAGAGGTAAATCCCACTAATCTAGTAAAGGGACTAGGTCTGGCCAAATTCATGGCTAAAGAAAACTGTGAACTAATAGGGATAAAATTCACCTGTGTCAAATCAGCAAAAGTGCAAACTGTGGTAGCAGCAGAAGTAGATCAAGATCAGAATGACATTCCACCAATGGATAAAAACATGTCTTCTTATGAGTGGTACTCAAGTATTATTCATTTTTTGCAGAAATTAGAAGTTCCTCCTGATCTCACTCCTAATCAAGCACGAGCTCTTAAATTAAAGTCTATTAAGTTTTGCATAGTTGACAAACTGTTGTACTGGAAATATCTATCTGGATTTTTGTTGAGATGTCTGGATAAGGAAGAATCATATTAGGTAATGCACCACTTTCACTCCAGCACATGTGGGCGCCACCATTATTGGAATACCACAGCCCACAAGATCCTAAGGGAAGGATACTATTAGCTAGTACTTTTTGCTGATGTATGTAATTTTGTAAGGGCCTGTGACCAGTGCCAAAGATTTATAGGGAAGCAGCATCTCAAATCCTTGCCCCTTAGGCCTATTGTGGTGAATGGGCCTTTTCAGCAATGGGGTCTGGATTTCATAGGTGAAGTGCAGAAGGTATGGAATATCACTCAATCCTAAGAAGTCCTAGTTTGCACTCAGTGAAGGGAAACTCCTAGGTCACATAGTCTTAGTTGAAGGTGTAAAGATTGATCTGGTAAGGGTGGAAGCAATCTAGAAGCTATCCATACTGAGGTCAAAAAGGGACATTTAGTCCTTTTTGGGTAAGATAAAATTTGTCAGGAGGTTCATCCCTAATTTATTCGAGTTGGTAAAGCACATAACAGCCATGCTAAAAAAGGATGCAGAAATAAAATGGACTGATGAGGAAAGAATCTCTTTCGAAGACATCAAGACGGCTATCATGGAGGCCCCAACCCTGATTAGTCCTGACTATACCAAGAGTTTTTATATATTCTCTTTTTCATCCTATGACACAGTGGCAGCTAAAGATAATGAGGGTCTTGATCATCCAATTGCATTCTTCATCAAAACCTTGAGAGATGCTGAGCTGAAGTATGATCCAATTGAGAAACATGCGTATGTTCTCATAAAGTCATTGAAGACTTTCATAATTTACATTCTCCATGCAAAAGTCCTTGCATATGTCCCTTTAGCTACTATGAAGGATGTTTTAACTCATCCTGACATTGATGGGAAGAGAGCTAAGTGGATTTCCAAGCTCATTGAGTTTGATATAGAGGTAAATCCCACTAATCTAGTAAAGGGACTAGGTCTGGCCAAATTCATGGCTAAAGAAAACTGTGAACTAATAGGGATAAAATTCACCTGTGTCAAATCAGCAAAAGTGCAAACTGTGGTAGCAGCAGAAGTAGATCAAGATCAGAATGACATTCCACCAATGGCTAAAAACATGTCTTCTTATGATTGGTACTCAAGTATTATTCATTTTTTGCAGAAATTAGAAGTTCCTCCTGACCTCACTCCTAATCAAGCACGAGCTCTTAAATTAAAGTCTATTAAGTTTTGCATAGTTGACAAACTGTTGTACTGGAAATATCTATCTGGAGTTTTGTTGAGATGTCTGGATAAGGAAGAATCTGATTAGTTAATGCACCACTTTCACTCCAGCACATGTGGGCGCCACCATTATTGGAATACCACAGCCCACAAGATCCTAAGGGAAGGATACTATTATCTAGTCCTTTTTGCTGATGTATGTAATTTTGTAAGGGCCTGTGACCAGTGCCAAAGATTTATAGGGAAGCAGCATCTCAAATCCTTGCCCCTTAGGCCTATTGTGGTGAATGGGCCTTTTCAGCAATGGGGTCTGGATTTCATAGGTGAAATAAATCCATATTCTAGTGGGCAGCATAAATGGATCCTAGTAGCCACATACTACTTTACCAAATGGATAGAGGCAGTGCCCACCAAGAATGCCACTCATCAGGTCATCATGATAGTTTTATATGAGAATATCTTTAGCAGTTTTGGCTGCCCAGTAAGGTTAGTAACTAATAATGCACCATCTTTCAAAGTTGGGGCATTAGTGAGAATGTGTGAGTCAATGGGCATTCAACTGGTGCATTCCACATCCTATTATCCTCAATGAAATGGCCTGGTTGAGTCATCTAACAAAATCCTAGTCAGGATCATCAGAAAACTACTGGAGACAAATCAGAAAAGATGGGATTCTAAGCTTAAGTTTTCTTTATGGGCTGATAGGGTAACAGACAAAATATCTATAGGGACTTCTCCATTCAAGTTAGTTTATGGTACTGAGGCCATTTTTCCAATTCAACTCATTCTACCAGTGGCAAAATTATTTTAGGAAGAGGAAGATGAACCAAATGATATGGTGAGGAGGATGATGGATTTGGTGGAGTTGCAGCAAGTCAGGGAACAAGTGATAGGAAAATCAAAATCCCATCAACAAAGGATAAAGGTCATGTTTGAAAAAAGGGAAAACGTAGATAACTTTCAGGTTGGAGATTGGGTCCTCAAGTGGGATGCTGTCAGACAGGACAAGGGAAAAAATGGAAAGTTTGATTCTTTATGGATTAGCTCTTTTGTGATAGCTCGGGTACATAAGAATAAAACCTTCAAATTGCAAAATCTGGAAGGGGAAGAGGTGTTTGATGGCCTAGTGAATGGGCGGTTTCTGAAACTTTACTTTATTTGAGGATCTGAGGCCTTGTCATTGTAAATTAGTAGTTAGTAGGTTGCTTTTGCTTACAAAATAAACTCCATGCCCAATGGAACAGTAAATGATAGTGTTAATTTTTTAGTTGTTTTCAGGGAAAGGAATTTTGGTCTAGGATTCTTGGGACCTCACTAGGAGGTTCCCATCCCCAAGTAGGAGCCAGATGTTATCTCCCAAAATAAATTTATTTTGATAGTATGAACAATTTGATTCATGTAATGAAATATCTGAGGATGACTAAAAAATTTAAGGTCTCTGTTTTTTATATGGTTGAAAAATTTGGAAGTTATAGCTTTCGGTGGCTTAGGCGAGGTTCTTAATAGCTCATTAGCCACCAAAAGGCTATGTTTTAGAAGCTAATAGTTTAACGCAGGATAAAAGTAAACCACCGAAAGCGGGCTCAAGCGAGTAAAATGCAAAAACACTTTCGGTGGCTTAGGCAAGACTTCAAATGACTCATTAGCCATTGAAAAGTGTTGCTTTCGGCAGCTTAGGGAAAATACCAAGGAGGGTGTTAACCACTAAAAGCAGACAAAAAGTGACATGGGTAAAGGCTCTTTCGGTGGCTTAGGAGAGACTTCAGGCATCTCATTAGCCACCAAAAGGTGATGCTTTTGGCAGCTTAGCGAATAGTTGAAGACAGGATTTAACCATCGAAAGCAGGCAAAAAGGAGTTGGGGAAAAAGTGCTTTCGATGGATTAGGTGAAAGATCTGATATTTCATTTGCCACCAAAAGGACGGGTTTTTAGCGGTTAAAAGGAATATTCGACGAGGCCACTATCCGCCGAAAAATGGGTTTCACCGCGACGCTAGGAAAACAGTTTTTGTGGCTTAGGAAAAAGGGATATCATTCCATTAGCCACTAAAATCCATCATTTCAGTAACTAGTAGACAAACTCCCGAAGGCTGTTAACCACTGAAAAGGTAAAATGTGGAAATAGTTAGAAAGCAGTCAAATCAAACCCTGTCAGCAAAATAAATGATCAGTGAAGGGCATGACAAACCATCAAAAGGATGTGAGCCTGCATAACTACATGTGGAAATAATTAAAGGAGGTCGTTATAAAATTGATAAAGTACTGATAGGATCTGAAACCTTCATTTTTCTTCCACCTGTCCAAAAGAATAGCAGAAAAGCTCATTGGGGATCCAGGTTGATTTGAAGTATGATTTTTGGTCAAGGGTTATCGAGAAGATCAACTATGACCATCACCTTATGACCTCAGCATCCATCATGACATCAAAAGCCCTCATAATCAGTGCCAAAAACTCCAGTACATTTCACTTTCGATCTTAGCATTTCTCTCCACCAGAAAGCCATCTCTGAGAAGTAGCCTGCTAACACATTGTCATACAGAACTCCAACTTATTTTTGCAAGTACCCAGGAGTGGCATTTAGGAAGATGAAGAAGGGAGGACTTACTCTTAGGCATGATTTAGGAGATATAAGCTATTTGGAAGCACATCTAGAGGTCTGTAAAAATTTCTAGGATGCTGGCTGCTACAGGTTTTGTGAGAAGATAAAAGGTTCACATCAACAGGTGGCTGAGGAATTTTCCCTCTCATTTGATGGCTTTAAGGTAGTCATAGGAAAAGATGAATTCCATGTAGATGAAACCCTAATCACTGAAGTGACTGAACTCCCTGGAACAGGAGAAAAATGGTTCAAAACCACCATACCAAAAGATGTAGAGTTCAGGTCTTACCTAAAGCCTGAGCATAGAGGAGTGGTGTGGAAGAAGAGTGTGCCATCATCCTGGTTAGAAGAGAGGTGGTAGCAACTGTTGAAGGCCATTGTGTTCTACATAACATGTGAAGGAAGATATAACAGATCCATGATCTACCATTTCAAATTAATGAACCACTTCACAGGTAAAAGCCCACTAAATTTTCCCTTTTACTTACATAGGAGTCTGGAAAAAATGGCACACTAGGTGAAGGCTCAACCCACCAAGATTGCTGGAAGACTGTCTCACCATGGCCTTATCCAACTATTGATCCAAGAGTTGTTGAAAAGGAGGAATGTGGCATGGCCTTATTTCTTGTTTTGGAATGGATTTGAGACAGGCCTTCTGCCAGAAGAGAAGGGGAAGTCTCCTGCCAAAAAGTCCAACACAACAAGGAGTGGGAGAAGAAAGAGAAGGGATATATCCCCAGCAGCAGCAGAACAACCTCCCTCCTCTTCCAAAGCCAAGAATGTAAAAAGCAACTTGGATTTCAGTGAGAAGGGCCAGGACGTTGCAGCACACAGTGAGAACAGTTTAAACCTGCCCTACTCAGATTCTGAGGAGGAGGGAGAGGAAGGTGTAGACCTAGATCTATAGATTGTAGAAATGACTGAAGAACTACCATCTCCTACACCAAAAGAGCAAGAGGAACCAGCAGAGAAGGCTTCCTCCAGCAAGCCCAAAACTCAAAGGATAAATCAATTGCTGAGGCAAGTGTATGAGATGGATATTTTGGAAAGGGAAATAAAGAAAAATAATGCTGCATTGACCAGTAGGAACAAGCTGCTACATAATTCTTACCTAGAGCAGAGAGAAAGATATATTTTCTTAAAAAGACTAAATACAAGGTACCTAAAAGACAATACTAGATTGTACAGGATGATTAGGCTCCAAAGACTGCAGCTGAAGGAGACCAAGTCAAACCCTAGAAACCACCTCACATTGGAAACCCTAGCTAAAGCTGCGATTAGCCTTTAGCCTCCAGAAACAAGCCAAGCTGTTATTAACCCTCCTAGCACAGAGCCTGATGAAGAAAAAAGTTGAGTAGACAGAACTAAAAGAAACTTTTTGGAAGAAACCTAATAATTTTTGGAAAACAGGGATTTTGGTGGTTTAGGGGGACGCTAAGGCAGTTCATTAGCCACCGAAAGCACCAATTTTGGTAGCTAACAGTCCCTATAATCTGGTCTCTTAACCACTAAAAGACGACAGAGGCTTAAAATTAAATTTTGGCACGCAGGACTAGTTTTGGGCGAATATAGATGGCTCAGGGACAAAGTCTGAAGATGAAGAACGTGAAGGAAAGCATCAGGAAAGGTCTGTTTCAGTTTTACTATGACATAACAGCAGAAAAGGTCACCAACACCTAGCTCTCAAAAGAAAACAGTGATATAACCAGTAGAGGGCCAGTGACAGTGATTTCCAACAGTTACCGTAGTTATCGGAAGGTTCATACAGTGAACTAATTTTACAATTAGTTAGACAAGTAGTTAATTAGGGTTTTTAAACCTAATTTGCAAAAACAATTATTTTGTTAAAACAGATCCAAGTTTTCAGGATCTGAGTATTTTGTAAAAGCTATAAATCCTAAGACTTATTTTAAAGGAGGAATGGATGGTCTTTGCATTCTGTATCTTTACATTCTTCAGTTGGTTTCTTAGAGTCATCTTCCGGTTTATGTTCTTCCTTTCAAACAATTTGGTTAGGGCATCAAACATAGCTTTAGGTGTCTTTAAGGAGGAAACCTGTGGTATGAGGTGATCCTTGATTGAATCAACAATAATCCTCTTTGCCATAACCAAATTCTTCTTGTGTAAGGCCTTAGCCTCATCTCCCTCTGGAACTAGAACCTCCTCATTGATATAGGAGTCCAACTCATTTTCTTCCAGGACCAGGGAGATCCTATACTTCCAGGCTCGGAAGTTATCAACTCCCTTAATATTTTCATCAAGCTTGGTATTTTGAGACATCTTAACTGAAAACCTCAAATGGAAATACAAAATATTTAGATCTTACCAGGTCAAGATGTTGGATCTGGATTTGGAGCTGAATTTCTGCAGTGCTAGTTCAGGAGCAGATTAGGGTTTGAATTTTCCAGAGTTCTATCCAACCAAATGATTTGATATTGATCTCTAAACTTCGATTTTGAGGAGGATATCAATCCAGGCCTGGGCTCACTAAAAAATTCCACTTCTATGGAAATCCCTAATTTCCGGCAGTAGTGTCGGGTCTAAAATGGAAAAAGCTCATAATTGGATTTTTCTTCGACAAAAAGATGCACCCTAGGGAGGAGAGTTAGTCCAACCTTATTTTGTTGAAAAACTATGGAGAGATATCCACAAAGTAGGAAGCCCTAGTTTCCGTAGCTACACAGTGTCTTCTTCTCAGGTTAGCTCTGATACCATGTTAGATTTTTAACATTAAGCTAGCATTATATTAGGATATTTAACAGAGAGAATAACAAGCACAACAATCAAACATAAGAGACAATCAACACAGTGTTTTTCCTCAGGGAAACCATAAATGGAGAAAACCCCGCAACTTCCTCAGAGATAGAATCAACACCAAAAGTAAAACCCCAAAAGAGTAAGATGATCTCCCGACAGCAGTAGCCTCTTTCTTCCTAGCCCCAATAACTTCTTCTTCCTCAGCTATGCACTACAACTGAGTGTGAGTGAGCGTGTGTTAAATAGAGAGACTCACTCTCTATTTATACTAATTCCCGACTTGACAATAACCTACTAGGGTCGACTTCTCTAGGAGAGTCTAATAACCCTAGTGCCTCGGAACTGTGGGGACTTTAACCCTTGATCAATATGAGGGTTACCTACCATGACTTGACATGACTTGCTTACATTATAGAACCTCTCGATAGGAACATCGGAACATGACATGACTCAAGTACATTACAGACACATCCCGGAATAAACATCGGGGTACAATACATAAGATATATTGATGAATACATTTCAAAGTTACAAATACATTAACCCCATCAAGATTTGATAGGGCTTGTATAAAGTTTAAACATAATCAACATGAGGGTGCCAACCTACAAAATTATCAAAAATATATTCAAGATAGAGATTTAGGCTCCTCCATCATCACAATATTCTCAGCTTGACACGAAGAAAAATGTTTAAACATGGAAATGGAATTTTTCCTCAAGTTACATTGTTGGAAATGAATGATTTGTTTATCTTGTTGTTCAACAACATTTCAATAATGCAAAAAAAAAAAAAATTGTGTGCAAAACTAGATGAAATTTCCAAAATTTGACATGGTGAAGATGGCTGGGAAAATCAACGACAAAAATTTGTTGTACTATCTCATTTCCAGCATAATAAATGACTCAAGAGCTGATCCTTTACCCACACATGTATCCAAAAATATAGGGTTTCTTGGCTGGAATGATTTTGCAACGACATCAAAATGAAACTGCCCAAAATCCTGAGAGAAATATTGACAAGAAGGTGAATAAAACAACTGAAAGTGACCTTCCAATTCATGAGAAAATGTCATCAATAGTTTGGTAGCAATTCATGAAATTCAAGTGTCCTTTAGTTTTATTTTTTTCTTCTCCAAATTCTCTTAAGGCCGCGTACTTAAAACTATGGTATAATGTTTGGAAAAAGTATGGCCAAATATGATAGCACTATAGCTATTTGCATTAGACTATTAATTGATTTAAAAATCAAGAGAACGATATGCTGTTACCACAAAGGGAAGAAACCTGAACAAACTACCATCATTGAAGATATCTAGAATATGAAATGCGAGAGAACCAATACCATGTGAATGAACCCTTCTCTTCTACTTGCTTTAGGAACTAGATGCACTAACTTTAAAATTGATAACAAGATTGTTTGAGTAAGATTTTAAGATTGAAAGGTTCTAACAAAAATAATCAAGCCTTGAGAAGAAATACTTGGATCAGGAACAAAACTACTCAAATCTTAAACAAATTCCTTCTGTGAATGAACCCTCTAATATGCACTCTTTCTGTGTTGAGACTTCTGTTTGATCACCTTTGTTTCTTCATATGTCCAGTCTCACATTACCATCAAAAACTACTTTTAGTTGCACATTCATCCCACCCAACCTGCTTGGGAAAAAAAAAACACATTAAATAAGATGACAAGACCCTCAAACACGAAGAGCTAAAACTTTTAGTAACATCTCATTTTCGGGAACCCTTAATTTAGAAATTTGATAGGAAATGAACTATATATTTCCACCAATGAATACTTGGATACTACACCACTGTGATTTTTTCCATTTAACAGGATCAAGGTCACTCATTCCTATAATGGTACACATATACCTGCACAAGAAAAAATACAAAATCAAAGGTTCAATACCAAGAAATAAAGAAAAAATAGCTTTCCTAGCACAAATCAAAATGATAAATAGCAGAGAAAAACACATACAGGTGAAAAGTAGTGATCTAGTGAATTAATGTTGTTTTCTCTATTAATGAGACTACTACGACTATTTCTTAGTAAATTGGATTTGTTTGGATCAAAAGCTATTAGATATTCTCCTTCACCTATGTGTTTAGAGCTTATTGGACTGTAACTAGTCAATATCCATCTTGATAATCAAACACATGTAAAACCTAGAGAAGAATACACCATTGTCGATGATGGTTATTATGTCTCTTGTTTTAATACCAAGGTTTGTACCCTAGCTATTAGAAGACATGGAGAGTAGATTTAACACCTTGTATGTTTTTTGGATATTTATTCTTATGGTATGTAAGGCTAGGAAAATATCATAGAGTTTTTGTATTCTTGATGCTACATGGAATTCTTGATGCTTATGATGATGTAAGAGTGGAAGAATTAGGGTTTGAGAATTCAAACCCTAGGATATGATTGCATAGTGTAATGAGGTTCTTTATAACCTAGTATGGGGGATATGTCATTTAATGTAAATTATGTACTGACACCAATTAGGGTTTGAGGATTCAAACCCTAGGACATGGAAATATATTTGGAGGCTAACACTAGATTTTTATTTCCACATACGTATACACTTTAACATGGCTAGGTTGTGAAAACCTTGAGGAAGAGAACCATGCTAATGTGGAGAGTTTGTGTGATAGCCTTGGATTGTAGAGTGCTCCATGTGGGTTGTCCATGTTGGTTACTAGTAGGGAAACCTATCTTTATTTTATGTTATCCTCTCTCACCTACTTGCATATATAATGGAGGAGAAATATCTCATATTCATTCATCATTTGTACCCTTCATGGTATGTGTCTTGGAGACTTAGGGTTCATGTGGAAACCTTAGGAGAAAACAAGGGATGATAAACGTCTTAGATGTTCTTGGAGAGCTTGCTCATTTGTGATGTTAGTTTTTTTTTTGTGATGACTAAGGTTTTTTTTATACATGCAAACCCTAGAGAATATTACACTATTTCCGATGATGGTTATTATGTATCTTGTTGTAACACTAAGGTTTCTACCCTAGTTGAAGACATGGAGATTAGATTTAACACCTTGTATGTTTTTGGATCTTTATTATTATGGTATGTAAGGCTAGGAAAATATCATAGATTTATTATATTCTTGATGCTACATGGAAGTCTTGATGCTTATGATGATGTAAGAGTGGAAGAATTAGGGTTTGAGGATTCAAACCCTAGGATAGGATTGCATGGTGTAATGAGGTTCTTTATAACCTAGTATGGGGGATATGTCATTTAATGTAAATTATGTACTGACACCATTTTTTTTACCTCGAAATACTTGGTTCAATATGTTTGGTTAGGAAAACAATCAATATGGCCAAATATAAGGCCAATACTTGGAAAATCTAAATGTTTTCCACCGTTTATGCAAAAAGAATGGCTTGATGAGGGTTATATGAAACATTCTTTGTTACTGAATATTTTTTTTCTTTGTTCCATTTAGAAGGGAATTTTTTTAGATATGGTTCCAAATTTAATCTAAAGTTGGCTCAACTATGAAAAATTAATGTTCTTACTACTTTCCTTAAGCTGTAGGTTTCTTGCATTTAGCCTCCTCCTTTGGATTGTATGATCTGATCAAGTTGTAAGTGCTACTTGTTTTGTTCCTTGATTCCCACCAAATACATACTTATTCATTTTAGTGTTGTTTAAGTATTTTCTCGTTGTGTTTTATTTCCTTTGAGGGATCTATAGAATGTGTCTTGGCCCAAGTTTTAATACTTTTATCTTATATTCCCAAATTTAGGACATAGATGAATGGATATGGATGGACCATGGGTATATTTATAGGACTATGAGTGTTTGATAAAGGGAACCAAGCATGATTATAACAAATAGTGAATGAACCAAGATCTCTATCCCTAGCGACCAAGAGAGAGGTTTTGTTTTAAGAAGATCTCTATCACTTGTGAAAGGTGTCCATTGACTTCAGTTCTATGGAAATTCCATGTTTGTGATTATGTGGATGAAGAACAATCAACAAATCCATAAACTAACTTTATAGCCTCTGGCTATATAGATCAAGGAAAACTCACATCTCTTTGATATGGTCACTTTTGACCGTATATAGAGATCTTGGGAAACCCTAGGTTTGTATCTGCAATCTAATAAGATATGAAAAATGTATCTATTATTTTGACAATGATTCTGTTACAAAGAAAACCATTCAAAACGACAACAAGGAACCTAACATTTTTAGGCAACAAAACATGTTGTCCATGTTTTTGGACTTCTAAGCATATTTATATATTCTATTATCAATTCAAGCAAGTTAAAATTATAGGGAACAAAGAATGGTAGAAATTGATCAAGTATGGAATACAAATCAAATTAACTGAAGAAAAATATGTATGAGAATTAGGAATATGTTGCCGATACCATTTATAATTTTTTTGTTACAACTTACCTTGATTTGTGGAGCTTCACACTGTCTTCTTTTGTTTTATCTTTCAAAACAACATTCAACATACTACAAATATTTTCCTATTGCAATAATTTCATGTTAGGACCCATCAAATAAATATTTGTCTGTTTATGAAAATAACAAAACGAAGCTAAATAAATACAGTTTCAGTAGTTTGTCTCAATGATTAGAAAGAACAATATTAATGAACATTTTGATGTTGTTGAAATTATTTAATTTAACAATGTAAATTACAATACTATTCAAGTAAATTAATTGGTAATAAGAGATCACCTAAGGAAACATGGAGAACCACGACACTATGTATATAAGGCCATCGGTCACATCAAAATGTCATTTTTTGCCTATGAACTATGAAAATGTTTCCCAACACTATCTGTAACAAGTTCCAATGGAGGATTCAAATATCAAAAGTAAAATTTAAACACTACAATTATAGAAATAACTATTTTTAATGTATACTTCCTTACCCTTCATTGAGCTCCTCTCTATTTCAAGAATAATTTAATATTCTCTACTAAACAAGACCAACCATGTGAAGGTGGAAGATCTTATGGCCCCTCCCCCCCCTAACATCACTCTCAATTCCCCAAAACCAATGCATCTACTTGCAAATAAAAATTTACTGCAAATTAATTCCCTCAATAGCTGAAAAAAGCTTTCATTAAACCATTCATTAAATCATTCAATAAACCATTCATTCATTCAATAGCTGAAAAAACATTCATTGAACCATTCATTTAGTCAATAACTGATAAAAACATTCAGTAAACCATTCATTAATGCATTCATTTAACCATTCATTCATTAAATAGCGGAAAAAACCATGCACAAATTTGTGTTATAAAAAAAATTACTCAAAATTTCTTCAGTCACTTCTTTTTTACTTTTCTTCTCTTTACATAATTAGCAAGAAGCGCATCTTTCGGAATTTTCCGATCAGCCTCCCTAGTAGATTGCTCGCTAGGTTGAACTTGCAGTGAGGGGCTCAAAATTGCTGCAATAATGTTAAAATGTTTCATTAATTTATTTTTGTTTTTATAATTACAAGTAATTCATCTAAAAAAACATTACAAAGGTGTTTTTTTACCTGGCTTAGGCACATCATCATACATCATTATCTTGTCCAGGCTCAACCTGTTTAGTGTTTCCTGCATCTACATGCTCTGCAGTTGAATTGTGGAGAATTATAATTAATGTTCATCATCTGCAATTATCTATATAAAACAATAGCATATTAATAACTTCATTACCAAGAATCGAAGCATGATCTTCGACTGGTTGGTGTACATCCTCAACATTAATGGGATCATTACCCTCCTGCTCAAAACAAAATAAATAGTTTATATTAATTTTTTATAATGAATAAATTGCATGAGAATTAATAAAGTTTCATTAAAATATATAGTTTCTATATACCTGTGCACCATACGGATCAGAAGAAGATCGTGTATGCCCAGACAAGCTTCTTCGACATTTAATAATAGCTTCAAAGTCGTGTTGGAAACCAAGCTTCAAGTCTTCCTGAGTAGGTAGTTCTTTGAATCAGTCGACCTGCATATTTTCATAACGTCATTAATTTTACATTTTGTGTCAGAACAAAAAGAAAATAATTTTCTATTTATTATTTGGATGAAGTATCAGGTTTTCGATATTTACAAATCATGCCGCCAAGTTCGAATAACCACCAGGGCCATCCTTGTTTTGACCAATTTTATCCAGTCTTTCCTTTGGGAATTTGATGTGTGTAACGTCCTAATCAATTGTTGAATTACGTTAGTTAATGTTCCAATTTCAGTATTAAAATTAATAATAATAAGGGTTACCATTACATTGTGGAATGTATTGCATACCTCCCTGTTCATGGTGGTACCTTTCCTGCTTTTCTCAGACCCTTCTCTTTTCCATCTTCAACTAGGGATTTCCACTACTGTGATGGAATCATCGGAGGTCACTCATACCTAGGGTTCTTTTCTAGGTGAACCCTATATTGGTCTCGAAAAATATTCAGATGTTTTCCATCCTTCTTTAGGACCTTCGATGTATCTAAGGTATCTTTTCTGAACAGGCCAACCAATCGATTAGTAAGCTCATCCTTTAAATATTTTGGTTGTTTGTCCCACCTTGTGCGGATGGTGGGCTCGAAGATCTCCAAGGTCAAATCATTTAGATTTTTATAAAATACATCATTTCCCACAAAACAATCATGTCATCATTAGTCAACATCAAAAAAATTTATTGGTATATTAGAAACAAATTATAGAAACTAAATTGAACAATCTATAATTACCCAAAATCTTCTCTATATTTATTGGAACGAGTTCTTCATTCACTAAAATTGTTGTCACTATTGAACTAGTTCTAGTGATACGATAAGATCCAGGAAATGCTACTTTAGCATCAACATTAGTATCAAACCCTACCTCCACCCCTTCTTCTGCTAGATATGTTGTGGGTCAGTCAGCATTGGCTACACCCTCTGATGGCCTTGGGTGTGTCGTAGAGCATCTTGCTGACTATTCAGTGAAAAAAAAGGGTGCAATATGTGGTGTACGTGGAGTGGTTTGGTCACTGGGACCAACACTGCCTTCACCACCAGTGTGAGGTTGAAAAATATCATGTAAATACAAACCATTGTATTATAAGTTCACTTTCATATAAAATTAAAAATTGTAAAGTTCTAAATGAATTTACATTATGATTCCGCAACTTACTTTCAAGGACTGACATCTCTGGATCAACAATTGAACCTTTTCTTTGATCTTGTTTATCTGTGGAATTTTCAATGCCAGACAAACCATTTCCTCATGCTTTTTTTTCAAGGTATTTTGTAGCACATTCAATGGGTCTATAGAAGAACCAATGTCAGCATCATTTAACAATTGGTAGACATCAAAATCTAAAGACTACTAAGTTGTTATTTCATAGACCGAATCATTTTTCTGCAACAAAAATGTATAAACATTGCTTAGTTGTTGAAGCAATAGTCTATGCAAAAAAATAAGGTGTGGTCTGATCAACAGTTGGGGACTTTCCCCAATCATCCACTTGCAAAAAAATTATACAACATTATCATAATGAACGCAATCGTAAAAACAAAAAAATACATAACAAAATGAACATTATGCTACATGTTTTATATGTGTAAAATTTTGAAGTATTTAAAATGTAGAATTACATTTAGTTTTACCTATTTCCCTGGGGCTCCAGTCGTTTGATCAACAGCTGGGGACTTTCCTCGATCATCAACCTGCAAAAAAGTAGACAACATTATCATAATGAATGCAAACATAAAAATGAAAAAATACATAACAAAATAAACATTATGCTACACATTATACATGTGTACAATTTTAAAGTATTTAAAATGTAGAATTATATTCATGTTTACCTGTTTCCCCAAGGCTGTAGTCGTCTGATCAATTGTCGGGTGGCTTCCCCGATCAACACTCTGCATGAAAAATAGATAAGATTATATAAACGAACCGAATATACTATTGAAAAAATATAACAACATATATGTTTTTCCATCCTAAATTTTTACAATGAAAATATCGATGTATACCTGCCCCTTTGAGGCAGGTCTACTAACATCTATTGTGGGGGAGGTGCCCCGAAAAGAACCCTTTTTAAAAAACATACTAAAAACTACCTAACGAAACCAAAATACTCACTAAAACAATTTTAAAATATAACATTTTGATGTATACATGTTGCCTCACGGATTGTGTACTCCTCTCGCCTGCTGCTGGGGTGATGCACCCCCCATCAATCCCTGCGAAGTCAACATAGGAAATTTAATAAAAAATTATAAATATCTGCTAACGAAAAATCTTTAAGATTTTAAAATAATTAATAAAAGGTTGGGTAAATTGTTGGATGTACCACATCCATACTAACCGTGTTTGTATCTACTCAATTCAAATTGTAATTAATAAGCAACTCTTCCCTAGAAGCTATTGATTTAATGGCACATACAAAGACACAATTTCCTTCACGTGCCTCAAATATGCAGTTGGGTTGCTTAAGTGTAGACCTTGGTTGTGTATTGTTTATAAACCCTGCAATATTCCCAGTTATTTTTTGCCTTCTGTAAGTGTACAACTTTGCTCCTTTATTTTGATCTTTTCCTTTCAGTTGTAAATAATTTGCTGACAACCCATATCTATGCATACTTCGTGTATATTGGACCAGGAACATCCAATAATTGTAGTTGTAAGAGGGTCCAACATACTCCATAAATTCGGTACATCTACCGTATCCGACCTTTATTTCATCCATGTAATGATGACGGTGCAATTCTATATATCCTCTCATTCAAAAAAAAATCAATGTTGGCTTGAGTAAGATCCGTAGGTACCCATTGTTTCACTAGGTGTTTGTACCTTAGGGGCACCTCGATGTCTCCTATTGTCTCATCATCATAGGAACATGAACCCCCTCCTCTGAGAAAACATTCCATGCGTTTATTGAATTTTATTTTGATATTTTGACATCTATTTGATCTAGACCTTGTAGACCTACTGGATGTCTCACTTTCCTCTAGCATTCCCAAACACCCCTCGCTGGAGGAAGACAGGTCTGAAAAATACCTATTTGGTTCTACCTGCACCATGGCTAGAAAAAAATTGGCAAATAATAGAAAAATAACAGCAAAAACTTGGAAATACTTATAAGCATGACATAACAATGATATCATTATCATGAATAATATCAATAATTCCCTAGTATAATAGTTCATCACATAGTCCTTTAACATGATATAGATATCAAGTCGTTCCATTGCAAATGCTTCAGCCAATTTATCTCAAAATACAAACTATATTGTTTACAAAATTCTTAAGTGTACATTTTTTAATTTATTTTGTTTTTTCACCCAAAAATATTAAACACCCAGTTTACGGATCTCAAAATATCTAATAAAATCATTTGCAAATATTTTGTAACTTTTTTTTTAGAAGAAAAAGAGGTGTTCCTTGATATTCAATAGTGAATCAAAGGTAACTTTTACATAGTCCTGACAATAATTCATTCCAGACACGAGTGGAGATCATAAGTATCAAAAAAATTCTCAAGGGGAGGGACAGAACCCACAATCCCAAGATGACTAAAGTAGAAATACCACACAGAGAACATAAGGAGCCCAAAAATCTTATCTAAGGTGTCATTGAGGGTGGAGAAAACACACCCCTGAGGGGATGAAAACAAAATCTATATCCCTAGCTAAAACAAGAAAGATGCTAATGTATCCCATAGTTGAAAGAACCAAAAAAGACTATGCCACATAAATAAAAAATATCTTAAATTAATTGTATCATCCCTTCCTCAATGATTTCTCCTTCTAAAAGTTACAAGAAGGAGAGGAGGCCAGACTTCATATTCAATGATTCCTTGGATAAATGTTCTGCACTCATATTGTGCTCCCTATAGACATGGCTAAAGTCATATAACAAACGAATTGAAGTTGTCGGTAGTATAGCATATATGTCGGATTTAATGGATATCTGATGAAATGCATTACTTTCTCCAACCTCTATAGATGAGTTCGCATTCATAGAGATTCTATCACTACATCGTCCTGATCACACAACTTCTAGGTCACTTATCCACTCTACATTGGCTTGATTATTCACTTTCTTGGCCACTCCTCTCTCCTTACTCTACACCCATAAGCTTACATATAACTTAGATAAACTTTTAACTCATCACAACAAACTCCTAAACTAAATGTTATAAAATTGTAACACATGTTTAATAATATATTCAACCCCTATATCCAATGAACCGAATAAATCAATCCTTATCTATTCAATTTTTCATTAACTATTTTCTTGATATTTACACAAGTGTCTACGAAGATCATATATTTATGCATGGTTTTAGGCTTCCTAAAACCTATTTACAAACTTAGGAAAATTACACTAACTTCCTTTAAGAGAATCCGCTCCCTTGGGAAATATCAAGACCCTAAGGTCTAATTAACAATTTGAAGATTTTGTGAGAGTGAGATGCTCTTGCATCAACACGAAACAATAATGCATCCAGGTGGAAGGCCAGTTTAATTAAAGAAGAGATGTCTTGTTATGAGATGATCTAAAGCTACATCTCAAACAAACTCCAATCGATGACAGAAATAGACTCTTGATGGGGAAGGTGAGGCATGCGTAATAGCCTCAACCAAAAAAAAATTCTCATTGAATTTATCATTTATGGCACCTTCTAACTTATCCAAATCAATACCCATAACAGTTTCGGGAACCTTACAGCCATGCCTAACCAATTCCCCTTCTTTAGGGTGGAATTTTGACATAATTCCTATCCAATTCATAAGATGGATAGCTAAATTCTTCCCCCTTCAACATAATAAACTCCAATCAAATATTGAATGACATATGCTAATATCTTGCTTCATATAACCCTGTAACAACTGGAATCACCCTAAATATACCCATCCTCCATGGGATCATTCCCAAACTATGGAAGATGAACATTGTTATGTGTACCAATTTCATTCCATGAGATTTGTTCCACATCATCCATAACATCTACATTATCTAATTCAATGGTATCTTTGTGAAATACTGGAATCAGACAAAGAGTATCCCATATAGATGGAGAAAAGGAATCTTCCTTAATATAGGCATGTAGTCCTTTATCCAGAGCATATTGATACATAACAACATTACTCACAATTTGTTGCCTCATGTAACTAAGTTGTCCCTGAGGATATTTGAGAAACAAACATCTACTAACAACCCACTTCATACATGCATCTCCTAGAAGAGACGCTGCACTAACAGAGGTTAGGCAATTAAGGTCATCTATGGAAGAAATGGAGAAACAAATGAAGAAGTTGGAACTATTTTTCCAGGATCTGATGTATGCAGTGAACTAAGCTGAAGTTGGTATTACAAGTTCCCAGGGGTCTAGTTTAAATAACCATGGATTCACAATGAAATTCCATGACCAAAAATATATAACATATGATGCAATGGTAGAGCCATTCCTTCATACTGTAGCAGAATCAAGAGTTGCAGTGAGATCGTTATGCAAGACTATTGTAACATCAATACAAGAACAATGTGATGGTAAATAAATGGAAGGGTTTGGATGATTAATACAAACCTTCCAAAGGTATGTCCAAGTGTGCATCAAACAATAGTTAGGAAAATGAAAAAACATTCATTGACCTTTTATCACAACTTTTAATATAAATGTAGATTTCACATGAAAATAAACATGCATGCACATGTCTCAGATGTTACTCTTTGGACTATACCTATTTTTTTAATCAATCATGATCATTTTCACTCATTAAAGAACAATTTTCAAATAAGGGTACTTAATAATGTTGAACAAGTCCTTCATATGCTAGATGTGAATCTTCAAGGCTGAACACTCCTCCTTGACTCCTTGATATGGCATCAAATACTCTAAATGCTAGATGGAAAACTTTCTCGAATTACCAAGATTCTTGCCTCAAAAACTACCCATCATTTAACAAAGTGAATAAAAGGGATTGCTTTGCAATGTTTCAAAGGAATGTTCCTACAGGAAATTGCTTCACATATTTCCTGGAATTGAAGATGATCATGCACTTTTTTAAAAACAAACTAAAAAAAATTGGAATTTAATGGAACTATTTGTTTACCGATCTTTTTCTTTTAGAGTATGCCAATAACTCTTTTATTGTACTTGGACCTCATATTATGTTTTTCCATGGATATAAGTAATTGTTGACTAACCATAACTCATGTGTACCCAACATGCTTGTTGTTGTTGTAACCCTTACTTTTGATGGTTGTAAGTGGTTGTTAGTTTTCCCATGAATGTTGTTGTGTGTTGTAGATGATTGTCCATTTTGCCTAATATGTTTTATGATCTTTTCCATCACTACTAGGGTGCACATACTTGTTGTTTATGGCTTCTTAAGCTTGAAATCTCAAGGGCCTAAAAGTTCCCATATCTCATGTAGGACCCTTTAAGTGTCATAATAACAACTATTGTTAGAGGATTTTATTCTCCAAATGATACACCAAATCCATACTTATCGGTTAATATTTGTATAGGGATGTTTTTCTTTCTCCCATAATTTATCATACTAATGGGATTGTGACTATCAAGTCAATTCCTTATTTACATAGTGGCAATCCTACAACACTACACTGGAATGTCTTATGACTAACTCATAAATATTCCCATAGTTATAAAATATCCATCTATAAACCACTATTGTGGTTTCATAATTGCTCCCATTCAAGAAGTAAGTAGATATTACTTATTTCCCTACATTAAGTCCACATGCACATAATGACTAGCTTTGGTACTTCCTAACTTTTCACTCTTCCTTTTGACAACAAAAGTGAAACATGAAACAATATTTTTATTTTCAGGATCTTGCACAGCTGATGGATTTGATCGAATTGTATAAGTACTTTGTTCCCAAAGTAAATATTTTGAGACCTACGAATGAAGGGGAGAGAGATGAATGGTTTAAGGAATCCAATGGAAGATGAATTGATGACCTGTTCTGCCTACCCAAAGGTCTTTTTATAATGAAGATTATCCCCAACTTATCCTTTATTTGTAGTCTTCTATTTTTCATCCATACTACTAAAAGCAACACAGTTTTATGTCGATCTAGTATGTATCTTCATGTCACAAGTTCTTCCTTGCATATGAATACGAAACCCTAGAAGGTAGTGTTGATTTGGAAATATGATTTTACAATGTTTTATCCCATCTTTAAGACAACATTGGAGAGTAAGTTATGGTATAACATTAACATATTAATTTTCAAACCTAAGGCAACCCTATTTTTCAACCCTTATTTGGTGACTCTTGCTAATGATTCCAACTAGTCACTCAACTGCAATACTAGTTATTATTCCTTGAGACAACCCACTTGATTACTTAGGGATTAGTTCCAAGTAAACTCAAATGATTTCTTGTTGATATTTATGCATGGATATGAGGAAGGTAAATAAAGATTAAATTTTAATAGTGAGGTTCAAGGACAAGTTATAGGTCTATATAATTGTGTCATGGACCAAGAGGATGAAGTACAAAGATATGGATCAAATTGATGATTTACTGGCAACATATGTAAAGTAAAATGCTAAATGTATCAATCATTACATTCTGTTGGGTATGGAAAAAACTCAGTAGTATAAAACCTATTTTAGGAGAGAGGGTCATCATATTTCCTTGTTGGTATCATTTTACAAAACTGTCAAAGAAAAAAATTGTTGTATATCTCAGAATTTGTACAAAATTCCAATCCAATGGAGTTCAAAAAACTTCCAGAATCATCTTTGTAAGAGAAACTTTAACTAACTCATCATTGAAGCAGAGAGAATGTTAAATCCAGGACTCATGAAAGTAAGAATTAATTTGTGATATGTGTGAATATAAGTTAGTTCATGTTTTCAGTTTAAATATTATCAAGTTCTCAACATCTTTCATAACCATAAGCTCTCAATCCCATTACATATGTATCATGTCATCTCTAAAAGACCCTTTCACCTCAGGAGAAAGTTTGAAAAAAGATCTATTGAGTTGAACAATTTGATTTCTCAGTAGAAAAGTGTTCATGAAAAAAGTGGAAATGGTTTAAATCTTAAAGAATAATTTTGTGAAGTGGAAAGTTCTATTGGTCAAGAAATAAAGTCTTTGGAAGGAAAGATTTCAGAGCACAAATTTGATATTAACAAACTACATGGTCCTTTTAACAAAGTTCAAAGGTTAGTAGTTTCAATGGAAAAGGAATGTGATTGGTTGGAGAAGTAGGTCACATGATTAAGGGTCCATGTGTGGGTAACTTCACTGGTTCATTTGAAATGGTCAGTGTATCTTGTTGCATGCTCTCAATTTCCTCTCCAAAAACGCAAACCTGCGTAATGGAAGGGATGATTGCAAACTTTTCCATTCTATCCAACATGTCTAGAACCAATTGATTTTCATTGAGATAGAGACCTAGGTGGTCCCAATTAGACAATAATTCTAAGAGGGTCGATGGGCACCTTTATCATAGTACAATGGACCCTATTCTAGTAACCTAAAATTTGTTGGAGGTGTTTTATTCCTAGTTGCACCTTGTGAGGATATACTTCAATATTCATAATTAACTTGGTACATATCAATGAAATATATGTTATAAACCTGCACATAAAATCCCTTACACATAACAACATCATATACCCTTTAGTCGGTATATAAAAACATCATGCCATGAAAATTGGTGGGATTACAAAACACCACCAAATAAAGTATTATAGCATTCCTTCCAATCCATAAAAGCACTTCAAATATGAATAACATCCAAGTGACCTAAAACTCAATAGCCCAAGGTAGGCCATTTCATAATAAGGTGTCTTTCCAAGAAATCCAAGCATGTATATATTGTTGACACACATGTTCAATCTAGGAAAATATTTTCGTAACAAGATTATAGAAGTGTTTTAAGGTACTATTATACAAAATGTTTTGAAAAAAATGCTACTAGAACCCATAACTCCTCCAAAGCATTAAAATTTTGAATTTTTTCTAAGACTCTTGCATGACCAACCCCTTATGAGTCTTTAAGCTTCATTAATCACCAAAATTTTGAATATGAAGATTATGTTCTAACACCAACAATGGATTTACATTGTAATAACATATCTGATATCATAACAGTAGAAGTGAATTTTTCGTAAATGAAATAGACCATGAACTTCTAAAAAAACATCAACTCCAAGTTCACAATTCCTTACAAATGTCCTTGCTTTTCATTTGCTAAGGATAAATCGTACATCCATATCTATGTGTTTTTTCCAAACTATCTTTAGCACCACTATCATAATGGGAGATGGTTGTTCCCTACAGTAATTTCTTCTAAACATTTGAACATCAACCGTCTAGTTCTATAGAAAGACAATAGATACAGTTCCATAGATATAATGCAAAAGTCACATAGATACAATGCAAAAGTCACATAGATACAATGCAAAAGTAGTTCCACATGACCTAATTTGGTCTTAGAAAGTACTAATGAGTCCCAATGTTAAAAAAATGGTGTGCATTCATGTAGAACCGTCCATTTAGACTCATTTAGTGTCTAATAATTGCCCCATACCAATGATGCATAATAGCTTGACCAATCTTTTGTCAAAACTCTCATTTCCCAGGGAACCCTTCATAACTAAGGTACAATTATAGCATATAAATTCTACCCAAGATACAATTCCAGTAATGGTCTTCCTCAAGTAGTGATACTGATGAAGGAAGAGATCATAGGGTTTCCTAATGATTGGATTTGGGCATAAATAACAACACCAAATGTTAAAGAACTAAACAGAGTTTTGTGCTCATGTTGTGATACCTTCCTAGGTCCATATGATCAATACATGGAAACCATATATTAACATGATATTTAAAAAATACATAGTTGAAGGTGATTGGAGAAATCCAAAAATACTACGACGAATGATCTTCCCACTGATTATGATGCATGAGGATCAATACTATATTTTAAGACCTTGTTTATTAGGCTATGTTATGAAGGCTTTATGATGCATGAAGATTCTAACAATGTTTGAAGACCTTGTTCATTAGGTTGCATTATGGAGGATCAATGGATCAGCTGCTATTGTTTCCAACTCTTGATTCCTATTTTCTCATTGAGCATTGTATTATGAGGCATAACCACATATTTTGAGGCATGATGGCACATGTAGGTTGCTTTCACATTTTAGATCCTTCACGTACACAATTCCATGCATATTTTTTCACTTGAGGGACATCTCACCTAATCCCTACAACCAATTACATATGTGGAGGCATGCCACATCACTAGGATCTAAAGTTGGATGGGAACTTTTCATTCTTACACCACATATGATGTTACATTGCTAAATTGCATGGGTTGAGAGATTCGATGGGTGGAGTGCTTAAGGAGAGGAGGCTCCTTTGACCACCATTTGTTCACATTTGGAGGAATGCTTTGCATATTGAAGAGGTTATTTCACACACTTGTATTCACAAGTGATTATGATGCTTTCAATGTTTAGTATTTACTACATTGGAAATTTCTATGTTTATTACTTCATGTTTTGTTTATGTATTTTATTAATCTGTCACGGTAATCTAGGGACTAAAACATAGTCTCATAAGAGATTTAAGACAATTAAGCATGAAAATGGCATAATGGTGCTGCAATAGAATGTTGCAGCTCTGTATAATCAATAAAATAATGATAGTACAATACAATGGTCATGCAGAGTGCATGAATTCCAAGACAATTCGAATTCCCAAGGAGGTCATTGAAATTGAATGAATGGGTGTAGCTTAACTGAATGTCATCCACAATTGGCACACTTAGTTAACCACAGAACTAATCAATAACTGACTCTCACACTAAGTCTTGACTGAATCGGGGTGCAATAGATGAATGAGTCTAAATGAAAGTGACTCATCACATGTAATTGCATGTCCAACTGAAGGAGGTAGCGCATCCATGAATCCAAGTAGCTCCGATGGAGTTAACTGAAGTGACACATGTCATCATAAGTGGTTGGAGGCACCACTGTTAGCTCCAGTTCATAAATAATGACAAAAATAATCAAATAATGAATGGAGGAACCTTCAAAAGTCATCTTAACTTATTGTTAGGTGAAACAACAATCGGTTAGAAACTAGGTGCATTTATGACACTCAAATTACCCCAGAATTGCTCCCTTTTTGAAGGAGGAAGCCTAGTTATCCTCCCTGAATGAAGCAGAAGACTTAGTTGGCCTCCTTGACTAAAGGAGGGCATGGGTGTGCTCATGCTGATGTCATAGTGTGCTCATCTAATGTCAAGTAAGAAAATTAATTTTAGGATAGTGGGTAAATAGGCTAGAATTGACCAAATAAGTGTGCATGTTGGGTAAATGACTCCAACACCCCCCCTTAAGCTATACTTAGGAGGAGTAAAAATAAAATACATGAAATTCTAGGGCCTCAGAATCAAAGGCCATAGGTCACCCTGTACAATAATGTAACTCAAAAAATGCTCAAAAATAAATCTAAGTGAGGAAAGAGGGAAAACCTAGTGGGACCCCCCCCCCCTCAAGCTGAACACTGGAGAAGTAATCTGATCACCCTAATGAACTCACACCCAATAGTGAATGGAGGTAATTGAACTTCTTCTCTGAAAATATCTTGGTGAATATTTCTGCAATGTGCTCATCAATAGGGTAGTATTGCAGAATGATGGTCCTATCATGCACCAATTCCCTAATATAGTGCCTGTGTATCTCTACATGCTTGGTCCTCTTCCTAGTAACTGGATCTATGGAGATATTAATATCACTTTGATTGTCACAAAATAGGACAGTGGAAAAAGTACTACCAAAATCAAACTCTGAAAGAATGCCTTGCAACCAAACAACTTGGATGCAAGCATTCACCGCTCCTCGGTACTCGGCCTCTGCTAAAGACAATGCACATTAGAGGAAATTTGAGGTCTAAAATGGGTCTCCTAAGGAAAATAATAAAATAATAGTTAAAATAATAAAACAATAGTTATTAATTTTGGAGGAAGAATGAAAAAAACTACTTTTTTTGTTTGTATTTTCGACATATCGGCCTGTGTTTTTACTCAAATTCCAAGTGGGAGAGATCGTTGGATGTAGAATTTAATTTCACATCCAACGTATACCCACAATGCATACTTTTGACAGACCCCGCTATCCCAAAACCAAGAAATACCTGAAAAAACATGATAATGACATCATCATCACATTTTTTTCAAGTATTTCTTATTTTTAGGGTAGCAAGGTCCGTCAAAAGTATGCAATGTGGGTACTCATTGGATGCAGAATTATATTCCACATCCAACAAGCTATCTCGCTTGAAATTTGAGTAAAAACATAGGGAGATATGTCAAAAATATGAACAAAAAAAGTAGTTTTCTTTTATGACAAATATATCAATTCAACCATTATGGTTGACTCATTTTATTGAAATTCTATTGGTTCTTGAATTCCAACTCAAAAAATTTATTGTTGGCATGTTTTCTTATAAGGCCCATTTTCGACCCCAAATTTCCTGTATTGATGGCGGCCTGCTTTTTTCTATACCAAAAAATAGGGCCACCACCAAACATGAATACATATCCGTAAGTAGACTTCTGATCAATAGAATCTCCCGCCCAATCTGAATCTGTGTAACCAACCAACTCTAGCTCAGAGTCTACAACATAGTGAATGTCGTAGGTCATGGTGTCCTGAATATATTGTAGGATCCTCTTGGATTCCTTCCATTGAATATCATGAGGCTGTTGTATGTGTATTGATACATCATTCATGGCATAACATATATCAGTCTGAGAATGATTCAAGTAAAGCAAGCTACCAATCAACTGGCAGTAGATTGTGCAATCCATGGGTGGAGTGCTTTTTCCTTCTTCAAGGCTGATCCCTGAAAGGAAAGGGAATGGAGCAACCTTACATTCAGCCATGTTAAACTTAACTAAAATTTCCGTTAAGTATTTATACTGAGTGACCATTATCCCATCAGAATTTTGGGCAATTTCAAGCCCCAGAAATTGCTTCAAGATCCCCAAATCGCTCATCTCAAATGCATCATGGTGGGCAATTTTTATGACTGAAATGGAAGCAATAGTGCTACCAGTAATCAAAATATCATCAACATATAAAAAAATTATAAGAAAATTACCATCATACTACTATAGATACACATTTGGATCTGATTTACATCTTTGGAAGTTTTGCGAGAGAAGGAAGGAATCCATCTTTGAATACCACTCTCTTGGGGCCTATTTTAACCCGTATAATGACTTCTTTAATTTGCAAACCAAAGATGAATCTGAAATGTATCCCTTGGTCTGCTTCATGTATATCTCCTCATGAATATCTCCATGTATAAAGGCAAACTTTACATCCATATGATGCACTTCCCAGTGCTTGGATGCCACAATTGCCAAAACTAGGCGAATGGAGTCCATTTTTGCAACCAGTGCAAAGGTCTCATGGTAGTCCACTCCTTGGACCTGGGAGAACCATTTTGATACCATTATTGCCTTATATTTTCAGGTGCTTCCATCAGCAGCAAGAATTTTCCAAAACACCCACTTGTATTGAACTAATTTCCTCAGAGGAGGAAGAGAAACTAGCTCCCAAGTAGCATTCTTTTGAAGAGAATTCATCTCTTCGTCCATGGCAGATTTCCATCTCGGATATTTTAGAGAATGGTAGTAATAATTAGGATCTGAAATTATCATTAAATAACAAGTTTTGAACAGCAAAGAGTCATGAAAAGAGAGCGCAATACCTTCTCTTTGGAAATCGGACTGGGTTCTTCTTGGATCATCAGGATTTCCAATGTTGTCACCGGCGGAAGAAAGTGTCTGTCTGGCCCAAGTTGGGAGATGTGTTTGCACTTCAGGTTCTGAACTTGAACTTGATGCTTGCTGGTCACTAATATCAGATATCGGAGGTTCCAAATCAGAGTCATCACCCCTAATTTCATCATCCAAATATTCAACAGAATAGAAAGGAAATTCAGCAGTTTTCTCCTTCACTAGTTCTACCTCTTGAAGAGGCTCATCGAACCCGACACTTCTTTCAATGATTATTTGTTTTGTTCTGATATCCAGAAGCTTGAAACATTTATATTCTTCAGGATATCCAATAAAAAAACATTCAATACTTTGCAGTTGCAAATCTTTCCTCTTATCATGCAAAATTCAATCCCATGCAGTGGACCAGGGATGATTTTAAGTAACCATACTTATTTAAAAGTATATAAACATTGGAAAATATTACCAATTCTTAAAACTCCAACTATAAAATGATTGGCGATATTTTTCAAAAAATATTTTGATTTCCAAGGATTTTATATCGTTTATATAATAATTTGGTAATTTTTAGGGTGAAAAAAGTTTACCCCATCAAAATTAGGTGAAAAAGGGATTCAAAAAATGCAAAATGGAGAATATTTTTTGGGAGAAAAACATGGAAAAATATCCTACTAGGCTAAAATTCGCCCCTAAAATTATCCCCGCGGTGGACCCATACACCCTGAGATTCGACACATCCGTCTTGTGTCCAAAGTAGGCTTCGAAAGGGGCCTTCCTTTTCATGGATGAGTGAGGCACTCTGTTCTGAATGTATAGAGCAGCATTCATGGCCTTAGCCCATAAATTTTCAGCCAACATCTTGGCTTCCAACATGCAAGTGGTCATATCCTTGAGAGATCGATTCTTTCTCTCCGCTACACCATTCTGCTGGGGAGTGTAGGAGACTGAATGTTGGATCTGAATGCCACTATCATAACATATTTGTAGAAACTCATTACTGACATATTCCCCACCATTATCAGATCTCAAAGTTTTTATCTTTTTCCTAGATGCATTCTCAATCAGTGCTTTTAATTCAAAGAATTTTTCTAAGACTTCTGACTTTTTCTTGATGAAGAAGGCCCATGTATATCTAGCAAAATCATCTATAAAAGTGAGAACATGCCAAGATCCATTCAAGTATGTGGTGGTCATTGGTCCATTGATATCAGAATGAATCAGCCCCAAAATTTATGATGCTTGGCTTGCCTTCCCCTGATCAAACTTATGCTCAAGATGCTTTCCCAAAATATAGCCTTTGCAAATTCCGGTGGTAGCTTTAATGACTGGGAGGCCTTCAACCATGGAATTTTTCCATAATTTCTGAAAGTATTTGAAGTTTATATGGACAAATATCTCATGCCATATCCTACTAATCTCATTTCCATGATTCAGTAGAGTTGTGGGCTTTGCATCCTCCACAAAATGGGAAAACTCATAGGCTTTTGCATGATGATTTGGAGAGCCTTTTGCCACAAGTTTCCCGGATGAAAGTTCAGTAATTTCTACATCATCTGGGCTGAAGGATACTCTCTTGGGCACTCTAGTATGGGTCATTTGATAGAAACTCAGGAGGTTTTATGTAAGAGATGGTACATACAAAACATTGGAAAAATAACCGTGCTTAAGATTTACTGTACCTTGTCCTTTTGAGATGATGGTAGAGTCATCTCACATGTGGATGGGAATGCTCTTGCTAGAGTCAAGAGAAGAGAAAGAGTATTTTCTGGCCATCATGTGGTTTGAACCTCTAGAATCCATGAGTATATCCTTGGACTTCGAAGTGCTTTCCATGAGGGCATGACCTCTTTCATGCTGGTATTCCCGATCTTGATTTTATTTCCTCCAAAATCTTTCTGAAATATTTATGTTATTTCTCTCAAGGAGAGAAGTAGATTCATCAAGCTTCTTTTTCATGTAGGCATGTTCAGGGTGGAATCCCTTCCTACAGTATGGACACTTTCATTTTTCCTTCCCATGGTGGCCTTTGTTTTTGTTCTTCTTCGAGCTAGAAGGATCTTCTTGCTATTGGTTTTGAAATTTAGGCTTAGGATATTTGAATTTGGTTTTGGGGTTCTTCTGCTTTCCTTTCCCCTTCAGATCCTTGGGTCTTGAAGTAAAGAGGGCTTGATCACAGGAGGATATGATGATCCCCATCTGGACAAGATTATCATGCTCACTTGTTAGGGACTCAATGAAGGCATTGAGTGAATGCATCTTCCATCTAGGGGTTGTGAGAATCCCCACACAGAATGTAGAAACAAACACCTAATAGTCAGCTCCAAGTTTTGAGAGAATGGTGAGTATGAGTTGATCATCCTCCTTCTTCACCTTACACTGCTTCAATAGAAGGACTATATGCTTGAATTTTGTGAAAAAATAATTAAGGGTCTCAAAATTTCCAGTTTGAAGAGACATCGACTCAATTTCAAGCTGATAAACCCTCAAGTCATCATGTTTTCCATATAGGGAGGCAAGTTGGTCCCAAATCTCTTTCAAAGTCTTCAATCCCGAGAGGTGGAATAGAAGATCCTTGGAGATAGAGAGACATAAGAAACCAAAATCTTCATCTTTCTTATTCAAAAATATAGCCTTTTCTATAACATGAGTAGGCTCTTCTTCTATGTCCATAGTGACCCAGTAGATTTCTATGGCACGTAGTTGGATCTCCATGTCTCCTTTCCATTGATGGAAATTGAACGGAGTCAAAAGATCTACAAAAGAAGCCATATCAAATTGTTGTAGCGAACGCAGTGAACCTGTAAAACCTGTAAATCAAAACCATAAAGTCACCGTAAGGTCGAACAGCCTGCACATTTCAGGTTTTCATCACACCCAGCATAATTTATCAAGCAAGCTTGATAAACAATTCCTTTACTTGGGGTATTAAGTGGTAAACCTTCAGCTTCTGGTGCAGTGCTGGAATTTGAGCTTTTGCTCAATTTTTCATGCAAGATCCGTCAAAAACCATGTTTTTGAAGAGAACGAGCTTTGTCCCATCATGAGCTCTGATACCATTTTTATTTGTCACAGTAATCTAGGGACTAAAACATAGTCTCATAAGAGATTTAAGACAATTAAGCATGAAAATGGCATAATGATGCTGCAATAGAATGTTGCAACTCTGTATAATCAATAAAATAATGATAGTACAACACAATGGTCATGCAGAGTGCATGAATTCCAAGACAATTCGAATTCCCAAGGAGGTCGTTCAAATTGAATGAATGGGTGTAGCTTAACTAAATGTCAGCCACAATCGGCACACTTAGTTAACGACAGAACTAATCAATAACTGACTCTCACACTAAGTCCTAACTGAATCAGAGTGCAATAGATGACTGAGTCTAACTGAAAGTGACTCATCACATGTAACTGCATGTCCACCTAAAGGAGGTAGTGCATCCCTAACTCCAAGTAGCTCCAATGGAGTTAACTGAAGTGACACATGTCATCAGAAGTGGTTGTAGGTGCCAGTGTTAGCTCCAGTTCGTAAATAATGACCAAAAATAATCAAATAATGAATGGAGGCACCTTCACAACTCAGATTAACTGATTTTTAGGTGAAATAACAATCAGTTAGAAATTAGGTACATTTATGACACTCAGATCACCCCATAATTTCTCCTTGTTTGAAGGAGGAAGCCCAATTAGCCTCCCCGAATGAAGGAGAAGTCTTAGATGGCCTCCTTGACTGAGGGAGGGCATGGGTGTGCTCATGCTGATGTCATAGTGTGCTCATCTGATGTCAAGTCAGTCAATTAAACTTAGGATAGTGGGTAAATAGGCCAGAATTTATCAAATAAGTGTGCATGTTGGGTAAATGACTCCAACACATTTACAGTCATCATTTTCTAAATCAGATTTTTGTATTGCTAAGAAGGATGGTCTATGTGAACGCTTTAGGATTGTTGATTCCCGGTAGAAGGTTAACTATTTAAATTTTACTGGTCAGTTTGTATACACTAAGTCCCTATCTATAATCATGGTTTTAGACAACATGGTTTTGGAGACACAAGAGAGCTAGATTGATTGGTATCATACTGCACATGGCAATAGAGGATTGCCTTCATTTTCTGTTACAAACAGATAAAACAAAAGGTGCTAGTAATTTGTTGAATGTCAAATCACTGAAGCCTAACTCTGCATCAATATCTTGTCCATAAAGTATGTTGAAATCTTATAAAAAGTCCATCTCTCCTTCTCTACTAGAAATCCTACTAATAATGGTTCATTTAGAAGCATTTTCCAAAGGTATCCCAGAAATCCAACCGATGGAAACTGATTTTAAGAGTGGTGGATTGGGTGAACCATGGAATAAGGGAAATAATAAAAATGAAAAAATGGAAGTAAGAAGTGGTAGACACTCAAGGTAATAACATGAAGATGGAAATTACATGATTGGTCGTTGCACATATTCCCAAAGTGCTCAACATTTGGCCCTTGTTTGGAGGTGGCTTGATGTTTTTGCATGTGGGTCCATTATATTGGCACAATGTTTTGGGTTTTTAATGCATATTTTGGAGGAGCATCCCCAAAACCCATTTCATGGCTATCCATGGATATCATTCATGATAGAGGGACATCTAGGTAAGGAAAGCATGAACGATAGTACATTAGGGGTAGGAGCAACTTGCATGGATATCATTCATGGGAGAGAGAGGGGCTTGCTTGCCGCCAATATAAAGAGCAGAGTTGCTAAAGCTTTCCCGGAGAGATATTGATTGATTTCCAAAACATATACCAAGAGGGGTGGCCCAATATGTGTTATGAAGAGGTGCTACATAGAGGGGCCGCAGTGAATGAACCTATCAGAAGATCAATTGAACTAGCCTCTGGCTTAAGGAGCATATAAATGACATACTAAGCAGAATGCCCAAAACCCCTATCACAACATGCCCAAAAACTCACAGCATGCCCAAAAACCCCTATCACAACATGCCCCAAAAAATGAGGTGATGCTTACCCGTTGAGCCATGAGCTCCAAATGTGAACCATGAGCTCCAAATCGAAACCGTGAGCTCCAAATCGAAACCGTGAATAGTGAGCTGGAAATCCAAATGATAACCTTGAGCTACAAATGAAAATGTCAATTGTGAGCTAGTCCAACTCACCGAAATGATAACCCCGAGGTGTGAATCAAAATGTCAACTTGGAGCTACTCCAAAATGTCGAAATGATATACCAGAGCTGCGAAATTGCATAAAAATTTCTGAAATTGCATATAAATGTCCAAAACCTGAGCCACGACAATGTGCACAAAGACAATGAGAAATACAATGTGCACAAATAATAAAATTGGTTCCAAATTTTATATTTCATTATACAATTTTTAACTTAGGTCATACAAAATATATGTATTGCCATAGTATTTTTAACTTAGGTCATACAAAATATATGTATTGCCATAGTATTTTTAACTTAGGTATAGTATTTTTTATTATATGTATTGCCATATAATAAAATATTATATGTATATTATTATTGCCATATACTAAAATATTATGTCTTGCCATATAATAAAATATTATTATAGTATATTTTATTATATGTATTGGCATAATAGTATTTTTAACTTAGGTATATGTATTTTTTATTATATGTATTTTTAACTTAGGTATAGTATTTTTTATTATATGACAACGATGATGATGATGATGATGAAGACAATGATCCATGTAGATATAATATGAAAGTATGAAGATGATGACGATGACGCTAATGATGTTGTTGATGACGACGATGATGGTGATGATGATGTTGATGATGGTGGTGATGATCATGTTAATGTTGATGATGATGATGTTCATAATGATGACGACGATCCCTAATCCCTACAATCTCATCTAATCCCTACAATCTCACCTAATCCCTACAATGAAATGATGAAGATAATGATGATGATCACAAATTGTTAACATAAATGATGATGATGAATATGGCGATGACCATGTTGATATCATATGAAATGATGAATATGATGGTGATGACGATGATGATGATGATGATGATGACGCCGATGTTGTTGTTGATGACAATGATGATGATGATGATGATGATGATGATGATGATGTTGAAGAGGATGCTGACAATCCCTAATCCCTAAAATCTCACCTAATCCCTACAATGAAATTATGAAGAAGAAGAAGATGATGATGATGATGATGACGACGACGACAATGACAACGACGACGATGATGATGATCATGGCGATGACCATGTTGATATCATATGAAATGATGAAGATGATGATGACGACGATGATGATGATGAGGGTGAGGATGATGACGATGGTGGTGATGATGATGATGATGATGATGACGACGACGATGATGATGATGTTAACGATGATGTTGTTTATGTTGATGATGATGTTGATGATGATGATGACGATGAAGACGACGACGACGACGATGATGATGATGATGATGATGATGACCATGTTGATATAATATGAAATGATGAAGATGATGATAATGACGATGATGATGATGATGATGTTGATTATGTTGTTTATGATAACGATGATGTTGATGATGATGTTGATGAGGATGACGACAATCCCTAATCCCTACAATCTCACTTAATCCCTACAACGAAATGATGAAGACAATCATGATGATGATGTTGATGATGTTGATGATGATGATAATGGTGATGATGATGATGATGATGATGATGATGTTGATGAGGATGATGATGATCCCTAATCCCTACAATGAAATGATGAAGAATAAGAAGAATAAGAAGAAGATGATGATAACGATGATACCAAATTGTTAACATACATGATGATGATGACGATGACGCCAATGATGATGATGATGATTATGGTAATGACCATGTTGATATCATATGAAATGATGAAGATGATGATGATGATGAGGATGAGGATGAGGATGATGGCGATGGTGATGATGATGGTGATGATGATGATGATGATGATGATGATGATGAGGACGATGATGATGATGACAATTATGTTGACGATGATGTTGTTGATGTTGATGATGATGTTGATGTGGATGATGATGATGACGACAATGACGATGACGATGACGATGATGATGAAGATGGAGATGACCATGTTGATATAATATGAAACGATGAAGATGATGATGACATTGATGATGTTGTTGATGATGACGATGATGTTGTTGATGATGATGATGATGTTGATGATGATGTTGATGATGAGGATGTTGATGATGTTGATGAGGATGATGACGATCCCTAATCCATACAATCTCACCTAATCCCTACAATGAAATGATGAAGATGATGATGATGATGATGATGATGATGATGATGATGTTGATGATGATGTGGATGATGTTTATGATCATGATGTTAATGAGGATGACGATGATCCCTAATTCCTACAATCTCATATAATCCCTACAATATCACTTAATCCCTACAATATCACTTAATCCCTACAATTAAATGATGAAGATGATGATGATGATGACGATGATACCAAATTGTTAACATACATGATGATGGTGATGATGATGATGGCGATGACCATGTTGATATCATATGAAATGATGAAGATGACGATGATCATGATCATGATCATGAGGATGAAGATGATGATGATGGTTATGATGATGGTGATGATGATGTTGATGATGATGATGTTGATGAGGATGATGACAATACCTAATCCCTATAATCTCACCTAATCCCTACAATCTCACCTAATCCCTACAATGAAATGATGAAGATGATGATGATGATGCTAACGACGATGACGAGGATGATGATGAAGATGGCGATGACCATGTTGATATGATATGAAATGATGAAGATGATGATGATGATGATTGTGATATAATCAGAAACGATGAAGATGACGACGATGACGATGATGATGATGATGATGATGACGACGACGACGACGTTGATGATGATGATGATCAAGATGGTGATCACCATGTTCACCTCATATGAAATGATGAAGATGATTATGATGATCATGATGATGGCGCTGATGATGTTGTTGATGACGACGACGACGATGACGATGATGATGGTTTATTTTTTAGTCTAGAAACCCTCCCAGACCCTCAATGCATGTGTCTAGTCTAACCATGCCAAATTTCACACCAAGCCAACACATACATAAATAAATTCATCATTGGCCCCACATAGCACATGATGATGATGATGATGATCCAGACGGTGGAATTAAGTATTGAAAAAGAAAATTCCAAACAATATTAGCTACAAATACATTAAACATCAAATTTAAATTGAAAAGATTTAACTTACCAGTAGGTGTAAGCACATTGTTCACAAAAATAAATATTGTTTGGAGTGGGGCCAAACAATGGATTTGACGACAATGACGATGATGATGTTGACAACAATGATGATGATGACGAGAAGATGATGAATATGATGATGATGATGATGATGATGATGATGAAGATGATGAATATGAAGATGATGATGATGATAATGATGATGATGATGATGTTGACGATGACAATGGTGGTGATGACGATGATGATGATGCTAATGCTGATGATGGCAATGATGATGATCATGATCATGATGATCATGAGGTTGATGATGGCGAAGATATTGATGATGATGAATATTATGACAATGATGATGGTGATGATGTTGGCGATCATAAAGATGACGATGATGAAGATTGTTAATGAAAAAAATTGCTTAACCTGCTCTATACAGCCTACACCACATACAAACATCAATTTCCTAACCCATTTTGACCTCCACACCCGTGTTTAACCTTACTCTCTCTCAAAATCTCCAAAAATAATAAAAAGGGGCTTAAAACCCCACAAAAAGAGCTAAAAAGCTCACAAAGGAGCTAAAGCCCCCAAAAAGGGCCTAAAAACCCTAAACGGGCCTAAAACCCCCAAAAGGAGCTAAAAACATGAGAAAGGGGCTTAAACCCTAAGTAGGGCTCAAAACCCTAATTAGGGGGCTTAAAACCCTAAATGAGAGAAAAAAAACTATAAATAGAGGGGTGGAGGTCCCCATCACACATGACGTGTTTGCCTCTGTCGTTATTATACTTGCATGAGTCCTTGAGAGACCATCACTCTTAAGCTACTCATCCCATCCATTCCATTTGCCCCATTTTCTCCCCCTCTTGTGTGTTGAGTCAACCTCCACACTACCCAAGCCTGTGGAGAGGCGGTGTTGTTTCTGAGTTTGGGCATGGTGGCCCCCTTTTCAAACAGATCTGAGGTATAACAGTCTCATCATTTTTGTTTAGTTTTTAGTTTGTATGTATGTATTTATTTTTGCTATTAACAATTTTTGTTGCATCTAGTTTTTCCATTGCAGACTCTATCCTTCCGTCTCTTTGACAGAAGGAAAGTGCATTAGCACATGGCCAGGGTTTTTACCTAGCCACAAAGATGACGATGACGACGACGATGATGATGATGATGATGATGATGATGAAGATGATGATGTTGATGATGAGGATGATGATGATGAATATGATGAGGATGATGATGATGAATATGATGAAGATGAAGATAATGGTGATGATGATGATGATGATGATGATGATGATGATGATGATGACAACAACAATGATGATGATGATGAAGCTGATGATGTTGACGCTGATGAATATGATGATGATGACGACATGATGATGAAGATGATGAATATGAAGATGATGATGATGATGATGATGATGATGATGATGATGAAGATGATGATCATTGTTAAGTAAAATATGCACTATCTAATTCAACACTTAATTGTCAACCCAGGAAGGGAGCTTGTGAGATGCAAACACTATATGTGAAGGATTCAAGGCTTAACCTAACCTAAGCTAACTAAAGATGCAAATGCGCTAACATGCAACTATATGATTTTAATCTACATGCATGACTTTCATAATTCAAATGCAAGAATTTAATCTATCTATGAAAACAAGAAATTAACTAAGAACTTGGAAAGTAACTATAATTTCAAATCTAATATAATGTTATATTAATCTATTCTATAAAGGAAGGAAATTGACTAATAACTAAGGTTCAAACTAGAATAATGCTATGCTAATCTATTCTATGGAAGGAAATTGCATATACTAATCTAGAAAGCACTCGCTTGGTCCAAAAGTGATTTTAACCAATGAAAGCAAAACTAACTACTTGCAGCAAATTACCTTATCTATGTTATGAATTGGAGACTATTCCATGTATGCATAAGTAAATGCCTATCTAAGAATGCAAGTGCAATTGATTTATGGAAAGCAATGAACTATTTAATTACAAATTTGTAGAAAGCAAAACAAGTAACTATGGATTCGTAGAAAGAAAAGCAAATATTATTCTAAATACCAAGCGTAAATAAATGCGTTGCAAAATAGTAAACTAATCAAAGCAAACTAAACTTGGAGCTTTATAATCAAACCTAAAACTAAGTACAAAACAATAACTGAAAATATATTCAATTGTTAGCAAACCTACAATAGAAAAACAAAACAATTCTACTCTACCTCTTCAACAAACTATACCATAAACTAAAGAATGTTAACCAAACATAAAAAGATCATGCAGCTAATTTACAACTTGAAAAGTAAACCTACACTAAACTAGGTTATGTGAGCTTTTATCATCAAACTTTAAAATACTGAAAACCAATGCATCTTTAAAATCTAAATGAACCTATTTAGCTTGAATTTAAAACTAAGTACTAATATTTTACATCTACTTGAATGAAATAACTTGAAGAAATAAAACTAACAAAGCCTAAGACAATGAAATGTTGTGTAATTGGAAATGAAAGGCTAATTATGGACTCAAATGAAAAATGAAAATGGAATGTTGAACCTATTTCAGAAATGAGACAAACTAATATTCAACAAAGTATATGACAACATTTTAAACAAACTTAAGCTAATCTAGGTTTTATGCATGAAAACAAATGAAAGTAACTCATAAAATATCTAAGTCATGATAAAAAACTAAAACTAAAACTATTTCTCATTTGAATCAGTAAAATATATGTTGAATATAAATGGATTTTATCATTATTAAAACTGAAATAATTAATCTATGTGTTAATATAGAACTAAATATGAATTGTTAGAGGTGGATTAGAATCCCAACTAGCTACATAACACGGTGGAATGCTGGAAAATTAACCTCTACCTTAACTAACTATTTCTGCAAAAACAAAATATTGAAAATTTTGAAAATAAATTAAAAGTATGTCTAAGTGTGAATTAAAGGTTGAACGACAGTCTACATTAAGGTGCAAACAAAAGGCTGAAAAACAGTCTGCGTTAAGGTGCGAACAAAAGGCTAAAAAATAGTCTGCGTTGAGGTGTGAACAGGATACTAAAAAGACAGTCTAAACAGAGGGACGAATGGTCAGCCGTGTGGAAAATTGCATAAAACACAGGAAATTATATGTTATAAACAACAAAGTATTACCTACAGGAAAATGAACCAATTGCTTGCAAAAATGAGATGACTTATAGGAAAACATAATAGATATATATAAAAATGAAATCACTTAGATACAAACATAAAAAGAAACTGATGAATATACACAAATATAACCTCTAGTTGTTGAGGGGCCCTTCTCAGCAATCAGGGGCTACGTTCCTACACTACTTAGTCACCGATCATCAATAGAGAAATGAGAATGATCATCAACGCCTGAAATAGAGACTTTTTATTAAACTAATGAAAAGTTTTACAAAGAGTTTTTCCTCCCTCCTCTTCAAAACCAAATAGGTATTTATAAGATGATTACAATGGAGATCATTTCAACCACCTCTTTCTAAAAATAGAGGTTCATTACTGATCTAACAACTACCCACGAATTCAGAAAATGACCAACCACAATTTCTGGAAAAGTTGGTTTTAGAGAACCACGATTTTCTCCCAAATGGCTATGAAATTGGCAAAAATTCCTCTCAATGATCGAAATGGGCCTATTCTGCACAAAACGCATGTGTCAGAATTTTCAATTTCGCTTCTATTTGCCCGAAAATCAAGCCCAAAAATAAAGTGTCTGTTAAAAACATGTGGTTTGCATGGGCGTCTAGATGAACGTCCAGATGATATGTAACTAAGACTTGTTCATAAATTCATATTCTAAGTGGATTTTCTGCTAGTTTGTTGGCCAAATTGATGGTTGGGTTCTATATTTTTGAGCTGTGGCTAAGTTCCATTGATTGGGTGTGACATTGTCTCATGCATTTATTTCATGGTGCATGAGTCCATTTCTTGTGTGTGAGTTAACTCACGGGCTGCATAAAACATTTACCATATATTAATCCATAGCAAATAAAAAAGGATCATATGTTTAAAATAATGTGAATTGGCTTGTTTTATGGTCAGCGCATGCATAATATATATGGTTTAATACCATATTCAAAGTTTTAAAGAGAACATGACTATCTTTCCAATATGCTTGTTTTTTAGGGATTTTCATTATTATATTATTTTTTATTTTCTTAAAAGGAATTAAAATGTCAGTGGAACAATAATGATATATATATATATTGTTTGGTTTCATGTTTTATGTTTTTTAAAGTTTTAACTCATTTTTAATTTCAAAAAATTTATTAATAGTATTAGAACATTTACAATGTATTAATAGTTTGAAAATGATGTATTAATGTAAACAAATTTTTTAATAGTTTGAAAATGATGATTATTATATTTTTTAACATTTAAAATATTCTCAATTTCATCATAGAGTCATGGTTTTGATTTGTTCATGCAGGATCAACAAGACTAGCAAGAAATGGAAGATAATGGGTAAGCCAAATCAGTAAACTAACATGCAATCAAATCTAATTCAGAACTTAGGACCAAAAGAAGGGGCTGAATGGAGTGCAGAACGCCTATTATTTGCAAAATACTACATTTAATACATAAAAATAACACATTTGTCTTATTTTACATTTAAGAGATTTTAATTAATCAAACAAAGTAAAAGACAACCTTATTGAACATAAATGTATTAAATTACAGTAAATAGGTCAGAAATTAATGTAAATAAGACCATTATAAAAGACAATTTCGAGGCCCAACAATCATGATGGTGATGACAATGATGATGATAATGATGATGATGGAAATGATGATCATATGATGGCGACGATATCGATGATGATGATGAACATGATGATGATGAATATGACTATGATGATCATGATGACAATGATGATCATGACCCCTTCTGATTGACTAGAAAATCCCCCTTGTGAAATGGGAAACGACCCCTTCCGATTGACTTGAAAATCCTTTATGAGGAAAAATCCAAGTGTTGTCTTCTAGCAGTCTTGGTGGCCGAGTGACCACCTTTGAACCAATAGGAAGCCATTAAAATGGGGTCCAAATTTCATTACCGGTTATCACCAGTAAGACACCATTGATCCACCACGCTCTTCCTCACTTCTAGGAGGCGATATTGCTCATTTTGGGTCTTTAGACCATCACCGTCGAGGCCCTCCTTGACAACCCTATTCACCATCAGAAGGCCATACAACCTCTAGTTCTGACTCAGATTCCTATCAATCTGAGCCAAAATTGCTCACTACATCGTCTAGCCCCATGGATGGCATAAATATTGATCCCTTCTCCAGAGGGGTGGTGGGAAGTGGACCCACGTCCATGCCTCACATCATCACCAACATCCTGGCCAGCGGTCCTAGTATTGCTGCACATACCGTTGTGAATATGCCACTCGTTAGTGGCGGCCCCACACCAACTCCAACAATTCCACAATAGCACCTTTCATACCTGGGGGTAGTGTCCCTTCCACGAATGTCTCGACTATCCCTGTTGCGGGAAGTCAAATTCAGGTGCCCCCAGTCATGCATGGACATCACGCTCCTGGAAACTCATGTTCCATCACTAGTCCCTCCCTCAACAACCTTGGGTCTAACCTCCCATTCATGGCTCACATCAACTTGCCTGATTTGGCCAAGTTAACCAATGACCCAATCAGCCATCAACCCCATTGGCCTCCTATGCTAACCAAAATCCTGTCAGACATTCCAAATTTTTAAGGGAAGGTAGATGAGTGCCCACAAAACCACATCATGTCGTTTCATCTATGGTGCTCTTCAAACAACATTGTGGATTATTTGATCAGGCTTAGGCTGTTCCACCGCACCCTCACAAGCGCCACATCCAAATGGTATATTGAGCTACCTTAAGCCTCTTATGTAGACTTCAATTCCTTAGCCTTCATGTTCCTGCAATAGTTCCAACTCCCCATAAGATATGATGAGGGCATTGAGATATTGCTATCTAGCTGCCAAAACACTGCGACTCATATAACCAACCACATCCATGAGTTGCGGCGACGCCGTAGCCTATGAAATATTCAACTTGATGACGGGATCTTCCTGGATTGGTTCTTAAAAACATTTCTACCACCTACAACCAAAGGCATCACATCTGAACATCCCCAATCTGAGGAAGAGGCCATATTGACTTGATTTATGCTCAGTCTAGATACCTATACACCATCATTCCAGACGTTCCTCATGCTGGAACCTCTCACTACGATGCACCGGGGGCATCCCATGCTGTGGATGGCATCATAGGTTTTGTCTCCCAACACTCACAGTATTATGCGGCACCTTCTTGGATGCCATCACACCCAAGCAACACCCCTAGTGTTATGCAACCAAACCAACTTTCCGACTACTCAAGGATGATGGCTCAGTCTGGATCCACCACCTCCTATGCACAACCCATGCCACAACAACACGCCCATGCACCAACTAGGCTGGTACAACCGTATTTGGGGCCAATGAAAGGATTCATAGCACCTTCGGTCTACTATGTACCACCCATGCAAGCCAACCCAGCACCCGCTCTAGCTCCTCTAAAATCCACGGGACAAGTGCTTGCTGAGCAGAATCATCCCAACCAACCGTCCTCCAATAACCAACAAGGGAAAGGGAATGAAAACCGAGCTAGGAACTAGGGTAACAACCAACCACACGGAGGCAACCAACAACCAAATCCCCCCAACAACACTGACGTAAACTAGCTGGCTCAAAACCCCCAACAACCTAATCCACTTGGATGAAATGCTTCGTTACGTACTAACCATCCATGCAAACTATGTGATGTCTACGATCATTACACACATGAATTCCCCCTCATGGGTCACGCCAAGCCAGTTCTTCAAAATGAAGATCAGCACGATACCAATGTGGCAGCTCAAGATCAACCCAATCCAACACCACCAGGTCCTCCACCCATGGTGCTCCAGAACCCATGGGCCACTCCAAGGATTGGTAGAAACCGCACATATGCCCCCACCTGCTCTCGCGACTCCCACCGTGACCCTGCCTATAGAGACAAGTGTTCATCACCTATTGGAAATGAAAATTGAAGAGTTCAACTTGACAACTAGGCGCAATCAGTACGGGTCCACTACTAAAACCATTGACCCATAATTGGAATCCACATCCAACACAACCAACATTCCACTTCACCTACCCCCACTCCCCCCTGAAGGGGCAACGCGAGGACCACGATCCCTCATACAACAGATCGCCAACAACACCACGACTAGAGCTGCAGTGAACTATAGAATCGTTGAAGACTTGTCCCAGTCACCTATGGCTATGTCCCCTCTAGAAGTGCTAAAAACATGCCTGCCATAGAGGAAATCACTATTGGCTGCACTCAGTGTCGTGGATCCCTCCGAATCCATATTGATTACATTTGATTTGGACAGTGAAGAAACCAGAATGACATCAACCATTCCCTTCCAGATTCCAGTATTAATTCAGAATTTGTTCGTGCATCGATGTATTGTTGACGAAGGGGCATCCACTTGTGTTATGTCAACGTTGGTTTGGCAGAAACTTGGGTCCCCTACCCTCCAACCGTCTACCACTACACTACACGTCTATGATGGCCACTCCACCAAATCCTAGGGCCGCTCTTTCGCATGTCCCCATATCATTAGCCGATAAGGCGGTGTTGATTGACATAGAGGTTTTCAACGCTCAGCGGGATTATAACCTTCTCCTTGGATGAAGTTACATGTATGCTATGAGATTCATGGCATCCAACGTTTTCCGCCTTATGATGTTCCCTCACGACGGGAAGATTATGACGGTGGACCAATTAACTTACCATGATCCACAGGGGATGACTGCACCAGCCAATGTCATCCCCACTATTGATACCTCCATTGACAATGCAACCACCCCTTTGTTGTTGGCTATAGGCCCCAAATTGTTCACTGAAACCTCCACTATGTCTTCCTTCCCTTTGTTATCTCCTCCACTAGCATTAAACGACACCGCGGATTTGTGCATTCTCTCATCCACCACAGCCGCAACCCTAACCATAGTCACAACCCCATCCACAGTTGCAGCCTCAAATGCAGTCACTAGGGAATTACTGGGGCTCTCTCCTAGTCCATACGATTCCCTTCCTTTTCCCACCATCTGGCATCATGAGTAAGCTAGTGATGGCTACTTTGAACTTACAAAAAATTATGTTAGGGATTCCTGTGTGGTACCTTGAACCACCTGCCTAAAATTCGATGCTCCAGGTTGTGTTGACTCTAGTGCAACCCATCGTGGTCAAGACACGCCCCCCTCTTGGCCCACAAAAACCTCCTTCTGCACCTGCATCAGCCTCACCTCCTCCAAAAAGGACCTGAGGTAAAACCACTAAAGCAGTTGACAAACCTCGGCCAACTCCACCATGTGCCATGTGTGATGTATAGGGTCACACAACCCAGAATTTTCCAGAAATTCCCATCATTCGCACACACCTAGATTCCATGGATACAATGAAGAACATCTTAGTAGTCATCCTCCCAAGCCATCCAACAGTAAAAAACAAGTCTTTAAGGAAAAACCATGCATGCACACTTTGTGGATTGTATGGACATTATTCTCACCACAGCCAAGAATCTTCTGAGTTTCGAGCTGCCCTTAGCAATATTCAGAAACATTCCCTTGAATCCGAAATCACTATTATTGAGGAGATAGACCCTTCGGTTTCTTCCTCAAACACCATGATTATTTACACGGTGTCCAGCTCCACCGACCCTTCCACCTTCACAACCATCAATGGTCCCTCGAATCTATCCAATCATTGCCTCAGCAATGACGAGGAGAGACTCGAGGCCTTGATTTCTCCTCAATACCCATGGGATGATATGCACCATCGCTCGTTCTTCATCCTTGAAGGACCTTTATCATCATCGGACCAGTTTTCAATAGAAACCAAGGATTTCATCCACGAGAAAGTTGATTGGTTCAAAAATCCTATCCCAACTCCCGACACCTTTGAAGAAGTAAACATGGCCAATATCTCTCCTACCATCAAGATTAACATCTCAACCAAACCTGAGATCGTTGAAGATATCACGCTGGGGGAATCATGCTCCGTTGAAGAAGTCACTTCCTACAAAGCACTTTTTCAACAATTCTAGGACATCTTTGCTTGGACCTACACTAAGATGTCGGGACTGGATTCTTCAATCGTTAAGAACCACATTGACACATGGCCTGATGTGGTGCTCGCTTTCCAAAATAAATGACATATCCATCCTTCCAAAGTTGTTGCGGTCAAAGCAGAAATCGAGAAACTGTGCACATCTAGTTTCATCTACCGCATTGCATACACTACTTGGGTTTCCAACCTTGTTACCATGAAAAACAAATAGGACACCATCTACGTCTATACAGAATTTCATGATTTGAATTTTGCTTGTCCCAAAGACAACTTCCCAACCCCATTCATTGACCAGATCATTGACGCGTGTGTTGGACATGAGGCCTTTTCCTTCATGGATGGTTTTTTCGGATACAATCAAATTTAGATTTGGAAGGAAGATCATTACAAGACCATGTTTACGACCCCTTAGGGCACATTTTCCTCCCGAGTGATTCCCTTTGGACTGAAAAAATATGGAGCCACTTTCCAGCGTGCGATGACATATTGCTTCCACGACCTCGTCCACATCATATTGGTTTATCTGGATGACCTTGCCGCTCAGTCACGAAAGTGAGTACAACACTTAGATGACATGCGATAGGTATTCCTATGATGTCGTAAGTACAAAATCCACTTGAACTTGCTCAAGTGTATTTTTTGTGTCCCAACAATCTGTCTGCTTAGGTTCATCATGTCCCACAAAGGAATGACAGTTGACCTTCTAAAAGTTCAAGCTATTCTTGACCTCCCCTCACCATGAACTCTGTGCCAACTGCAGACTCTTCAAGGCAAGGAAAATTTCCTTCACTGCTTCATACCAGAATACCCAACAAAATCCCACGGTTTCTTGGGATTGCTTCGTACCAACGTACCATTTATTTGGGATCCACAGGAGAAATATGTATTTGATGTGCTAAAGCATGCTCTGGCTTCCTCCCCATTATTTTTTGCACCTGACTTCACCCAGGAATTCATCCTCTATGCGTCGGCTTCCGAAAATTCCATTGCTAAGTTTTGGTCCAGGAAGAATATGCTCGGCAAGAGCACGTGATTTACTATGTTAGCCAAAAATTGACCACCCCCCGCTACGATATTCACCTAAAGAGAAGATGGCCCTTGCTGTCATTTTCTTGGTCCAAAAATTGCGCCATTACATTATCGTAAACCATACTTGAGTAGTGGCCTAATCCAATCCTATGCAGTACCTCTCGAGTCACCTCCTCCTACAAGGTCATGCGACCAAGTGGGTAGTCATCCTCAAGGAATTCGACTTAGAATTCATTACCCCAAAAAGCACCAAGGCATTGGCACTAGCTTCACCAATGACATACCTTCCCCCATTGTCTGCACCACCGCCACTCATGGTCGACCTTCCTGATGAATTATTTTTTGTCATCTCCACAGAAGATTTGTGGTATGGGGGCATCCTCCTGTACTTTCACACCCAAAATTTTGAGGCTCACTTAAGCCGTGAAGACAGACAACGCATCTGACACCAAGCCGCTCTACATATCCTTATTAGAGATGTTCAGTACTGTTGGTGCGTTGGCAACATATTATGATGTTTCCTCACCCATGACGAGGATGAAAAATTCCTCAATGATTTCCATAGTGGAGCCTGTGGTGGCCACCTCTCTAGTTTTGCATCTGCTCAAAAGATTCTATGTGACGGCTATTTTTTGGCCTTCCATTTTTGTGGATTGCATTGAGGTCGTAAAGCACTGTCGTAGATGTCAACTCTTTGCCCCAAAATCAAGAACTCCCCCCACACCAATTCACCCTGTGGTCACAGTTGGTCCCTTCTGCAAGTCAGTAATCGACTTCATGACAATCAATCCTACCTTGGTTGGCGACCATAAATACATTATTGTGGCTGTCGATTACTTCACCAAGTGGGTCGAGGTCACGCCCACATTCGATTGCAAAGCTAAAACGACAACATGATTTTTCTTCAACCACGTCATTACATGTTTTGGTGTTTCCCAATAGATCATCTCAAACCATGGTAAACATTTTGAAGACACTGTTTGGGTAGAGCTTTCAACCATGTTGAAATTCGAGCACCAGTTCTCATCCTCCTACTACCCCCATGGAAATGGCCAAGTCGAAGTGGTCAATAAAATCATTAATACCATGCTCCAACGGATGGTTGAAAACCACAAAACCAACTGGAACCACATATTGTTTTCTGCCCTTTGGCCCTACTACACATCCATGAAGACCACCACTGTCTTCACCCCATTTCATTTGGTACACGGTGTTGAATCGGTACTTCCCATAGAGTTCCAGATCCCATCACTCCTCGTTGTGGAACTCCTTCCCAACACTTCCCCTCTAGAAGAAAGTCTCCTCTCACTTGAGAAAACCAACGAGGACCGTCGTGCTGCTCTCCAAGCCATCGAAGCAACCAAAACTCAGTCAAAGTCACATTTTGACTCCAATGTCCACCCATGCACCTTTAGCAAAGGTTACATGGTCCTTGTTTATAACAAAGCCAATGATAATTTGGGAAAAGGGAAGTTTGAATCCATGTGGTACAACCCATATGTCGTTCTCCACTACCTCGACAAGGGGGCATACATTCTCGCTGAATTTGATGGACAACTCTTGAAGAACCCCTGCAATGGGCTCTATCTCAAGATATTTTACACCTAACATCACCACAATGAGTCACTTGTAGCATTGTTTCTCTCCTTTTTGTTTTGCACAGTTCTTGAAATGAGTCTTACGCTTTGTTTCCTTTATTGCTCCATATGGATCCTACCTCGCATGGCTACACTGAATTTGTTGATGGAGCAAGTAGATGGTCTCCAAATCTCACCTCAGTTGCATGGGTTCTCTATTCCCTATCACATGATTTGATCCACATCGACGGAATGTGTGTGGGAATCACAACCAACAACCAAGATGAGTATGATGGTGTCATTGGCCTCTTGGTCGCTGCCCTCCAATTGGGTATTCGTCTCCTTGATGTCTTCTTACACTCCCAGTTGCTTCTCTACCAGTTGAATAATCGCTACCAGGTACGCGATCCCTGCCTTTTTAGAAAATGAATGCACACTAAACAGATGGCTAGAGCATTTGAATCCATCATATTCATGCATGTTCCCAGAAACCTCAACAATATAGAAGATAAAATAGATAATTATACTCTATAAGGGAATATTCATCACCGCATATAGGAATCATATATAAAACTGCATCATGCATCAATATATAATCATGCATACATATGTAACATACATCATCTACGCATGTTTTCATAAAAAGACTCACATAAAACCACAAAAATTGCATCCACGTGCATCAAAAATATATATATATAAATATTGCATGTCATAAACTGTCTAGTACAAAATGAGAATCTACACAAGTTTTCTCAGCAGAGTATACATAGTGGTACAAAAATCCTAAGTACACCAATGCACTAGGGGCAGCTCCACAAGCTCCAAATCAGAGTCAGACTCATCATCCTGATCCTATGACTCGGACTCCTCCTCATCCTCCTCCTCCTCCTCGGAGTCATAATCATCATCCATGGGCACATATCCCCGCGTAGCCACTCATACATACTCAGCAGGGACAACAATCCTCTTCATCACAGGAATCCACTCGTGGGGAGCATGGTAATAGGCGGAAATAAGTTCATCATCTAGATTCCACCAACCATCATCTATGAATACCTCCAGTAGGCACTCCACATGCTTCTGAATCTCATTAATAGTCTTTCACTCCTTCCTGCATCGCGGTGTAGGTGGCTCCAACCCCGCCACTACACCCATTTGACGATGGTAACCTATTGGTGGGAGAGGCCCGATATCTGCACATGCACACAAGGATATCATCAGTCCCTATATATCAACTAGCTACCACTAAGATAAGTACTTTATATATGAATTTAAACACATAAAACATCATGTATACATACCATCTAATCCCCAGGCTTGGCCTAGAGGTCGGTGCATCTCCAAGTCCCCCTAGTAATCCATCTTAGCATATGGGTAGTCCTCAATGACTACCGGGAACTGTCTCCACTACTCTAGTAGCTCCTGAGTAAAAAATCATCCCACTACAATGCCTCCCTCTCGCACCATCATCTCACACCACCTGCACATCCGAGGCTATAGAGGCCCACCATCCTTCACTGCAGAGTGCAGTCGAAGGGTCGGAACTCTCTCAAAAAATAAAGAGCATAGGAATGAAGCAAAACAAAATTGCCCACCAACCATCTTGGCCTAGTTCAATGCATGCCGAATTGCAAACAAGTACATCTGGGCCCATCCAAATTATGTGCCCCCCATCGCGCTCTCCACCATCTAGAGTTTCCCCCCAGATACCTTGTGATTCCTAGATGAACCTGAAATCTGCAGCACCATCGCTACCACTGCTCGAGTCGAAAGACTCTCAATGTCAAATAGCAAGATATATGATCCACGCACATGTGCAGAGGCATAGCAGTGTCTCTCGCAAAGCTCATCTAGAGTCTCCCTATGTGAGATATTTGGCGCCATATCTCCAATCACTCCCAACATCGGGATCCCAGTCAGGAAGTACACATCTCCTAGTGTAATCTCAATACGTTTCCTCTGTATGATGAATCACTCCCCATCAAAATCCTAGAAACCCACCAAGGTACCAAGTAACAGCCCTAGGGTCTTCATCAAAGGAACCTGCATGAACTTGAGTAGTCCGCAATAGGCTAGTACATCCCATGTACCTGCATTTCAGAGAGCATCCCTCCATATTTCTTTGCAATCCCTCTCCCAAAACATGGGTCAATCCATCCTGCACAAACACCAAACCCCTGTTAGCCACACGTATCAACAAAACTCATCCCAAAGCCAGGTTGCTCCTTATTGGCCAGAACCAGTAACCAAGTCACTCCTTATTGGCTAGAACCAGCGACTAAGTCACTCCTTTGGGCCAAACAGGTGCGACTGAGTCACACCTTCAGGCCAAACAGAAGTCACCTCAAGTCACACCTTTCTCGCCAACAAAATTGACCCAAACACTTTTGTATGGCCAAAAAGAGTGACCTAGTCACGAGTTTGGCCTCGAAATTTGTGACCCGTCTCAGAGAATCCCTAGCAGGATATCCTAGGCCCCTGGGTGAGTAAAACAACAAAATAAACCACTGAAAGAGATGATTTTTGCATTTACTCTTATCTGCAAGTCATGGATCAAAAAATCATCGGTCGAAACGAAAGAAATCAACGAAAGAAGTCTAGGGTCCTCCTCTCCAACTCAAAGTTGAATAGTAACAATGACACTGGTCATGTGTTCCCCCTCTATTTATAGGCCTCATTAGGTCTATTTTTCTTCCGAGCACTACAAAGCCACCCAGAGTTCGTTTGGGATGTTGTTTGCACCGTTGGTTTCACTTTTTTGCCCTCTATCTTTTGATGAGACCCTTGTCTCATGTTTAACCCATGATTTTATGGACCACTTCCTAGAAGTCACCTCAATTTGTGTGCCTCCACGTGGGTCTTCCTCTGTATGTATTGGCACGTTCACGAGCCATCTGCTCCATCCATACTACACAGTTGATCACCTTGGACCACCATTTGTTGTCCCACGATGGGGAACCATTAGTGCCCCCTTGTTTGGTTGACCATTACAGAGTTTTTTTTAAGCTCTTTCCTGACTCCTAAATGAATGAAAAGATCCTCGAGTGTACTTGCTTCCTTTCCCTCTCGTTAAAGTACTAGTAAAGGAATCTAGATAGCCTTGTTTATCTCCTTTTGTAGGCTATGTAGACTACCACAAAAATGACCACCTTGACACACTCAAGCCAAGAATGTATCTATTTGCATCCTTTTATGCTTTCTTGGGAATGGGGACTGAACTATATGAAAAAGCTCATCTTGGGTTGTCTTTAAGATCTTTTCCATTCTTCTCAGCAAGAAACGATTGCCGATCAAACTTGGTTTCGTTCATGCTCATAAAAGTATTTGAATGAATGTCCAATCAGTACAGGTTTAACCTTTTTCGGCCTGAGTGGACTACCAATGGTAAAGAAGTCTCCCATTCGCCAAAAAGGGTGGGAGAGATCTCCTATGTACACTTTTATCCTTTTTCGAACACAGGAGACTATCAATGAAAAAGAGACCCCACTGAGAGTCTTCTTCATGCTTTCAGACTCTCTAAAATTTAAAGCACCATCGAGCATTTACTTTCTCGGGCTCGTTAAAAATCCACGAGATCGTGCCATAATGGTGTCTTTAAGCACCACCCCATATGTTACAGTTCGGCAGCATTCCCTAATTGGGTCGCCTTTGTTCAGAGTATTCTGCAATGAGGCTTTGTTAGATCCCTTGGATATCAAAATTCTAAGCTACTTCCCCCAAAGTATTTACCATATGTAGTTACATTCTTGGTATTACAACTATGATCCCTCTCCCATGAGAGAGTTTCATTTGCTGCTAGGTCAGCCCTACCATCATACTCTGAACAAAGGAATTTTGGGTACTTCGCACTCCCCATGCCCCTGTTCCCCCACTCAGTGTGTCAGTCCCTAGATTGTCCCACAGCTTTGGTTATCCCCCTCGGGCTTCTTGTCAAGGAAACCTTATTGCCTTGTTAAGTCACAGGTCTCCCTCTATCGATGACAACACATCTATTCTAGAATTCCATGTATCCTGGTTTTTCCTTGGACCACTTGATAGGAGTCCTCAATGCCTCTCGGGATGGTTGTGTCTCACGTGCTTGACTTCAACTACATCATCGTATCGTTGAGATTCGTACAGGGTATTGGTCCGTGCAGTACTTGGTCGAAGACCCCAATTGTCACCTGACTCTAGAACATCGGTAATTCCATTAAGGGACCTAGACAGGTTCACGTCCCTTATGATTTTCGGGTTGCATTGGAAACAGTGATCAGAAGCCCCTAGAGTAGTGATTCTGTATCAATTTATGATTGATGCGGCATATTGTACCACAAAGAGACTCTCCGTCATTGAGTCCTTATAGTTATGCAAACTTCCAAATCTAGCAGGTCATTAGTTGTGAAGATATTGCATTCCATGAGAATGCCATGGGTCCGATGTATCAGTTCTTTAGATTAGTATTGTATTCATCCTCTCTTTGAGGCCACCATTATCTAACAATAGTTGTATATGATTGACTCTTGCATTTTGGATCCTTGATTGCATTATTATTTTGACATTGTTACGAGCATGGTTATGCTCGCCTTGTCCATATACATGTCACATATTCTTTGTATCTCACCCATTGATGGGAACCAACATTAATACAAAACCAAAAGCCACCGTGTCTCAAATGAGGAAGCACTTCTTCTTTGCAGGTTTCTCCACTCTCCCGAAGGTCCAATGATGTCCATCAGCCATACAATGAGCTCATGCCCTCACACATTAAGGGGAAATTTGTTAATGCAAAAAATTGCTTAAGCTTCCCTATACAGCCTACACCACATACATACATCCATTTCCTAACCCATTTTGACCTCCACACCCGTGTTTAACCTTACTCTCTCTTAAAAGCTCAAAAATTAAAAAAAAGGGCTTAAAACCCCACAAAAAGAGCTAAAAATCTCACAAATGGGCTAAATCCCCCAAAAAGGGCCTAAACCCCCTAAAAGGGCCTAAAAACCCCAAAAGGAGCTAAAAAACATGAGAAAGGTGCTTAAAAACCTAAGTAAGGCCCAAAACCCTAATTAGGGGCTTAAAACCCTAAATGAGAGAAAAAACTATAAATAGAGGGGTGGAGGTACCCATCACACATGACTTGTTTTCCTCCATCGTTATTATACTTGCATGAGTCCTTGAGAGACCATCACTCTCAAGCTACTCATCCCATCCATTCCATATTCCCCATTTGCTCCCCCTTTTGTGTTTTGAGTCAACTTCCACACTACCCAAGCCTGTGGAGAGGCGGTGTTGTTTCTGAGTTTGGGCATGGTGGCCCTCTTTTCAAACAGATGTTAGGTATAATATTCTCACCATTTTTGTTTAGTTTTTAGTTTGTATGTATTTATTTATTTTAAAAACTAACAGTGTTTTTTTGCAGCTATTTTTTCCATTGCATACTCTATCCTACCATCCCTTTGATGGAAGGAAGGTGCATTAGCAGTACGTGGCCAGGGTTTTTACCCAGCCACAAAGATGATGATGATGATAATGATGATGATGAAGATTATGATGTTGATGATGTTGATGATGATGATGATGATGATGAATATGATGAAGATGAATATGATGATGATGATGATGATGAAGATGACGACAATGATGATGATGTTGACAATGATGAAGATGATGATGATGATGACGACATGATGATGATGATGAATATGAATATGATGATGAAGATGATGATGATGATGGTGATGATGATGATGATGATGATGATGGAAATGATGATCATGATGATGGCGACGATATTGATGATGATGATGATGATGATGAAGACGATGATGATGCACATGATGATGATGAAGATAACAATGATGGTCATGATGATGATCATGATCATGATGATGGTGATGATATTCTTGATGATGATGAAGATGATGATGATGAAGATGGTGATGATGATCAAGATGATGATGATGATGATGATGACGACGATGATGATGATGATGATGATGAAGATGATGATGATGATGGTGATGACGATAATGATGATTATGATGATGATGATGACGATGATGATTATGAAGATGAAGAAAACGATGATGATGATGACGATGATGATGATGACGATAATGATGTTGATGATGATGAAGATTATTTTAGCCTCTTCTGTTCTCCTATCTGTAAATATATGATCTCATTAATCTTAGTAACTCTTTTTAAAAAAATAAGATAAAATAATATTTCTAATCAAATATTTAACCTTTAATAGATTTCATCATATTCTTTATACAAGTCATCATCCAAGTCATCATCTGTATCATCAGATCTAGAGTCAAGATTGTAAGATTTGGCCATATCGTCATTGTCATATAAGTCAGTTACGATCATCATGTCATCGTTGATATAATATTCATGGGCATTTTCTACTACATCATCTGATTCAATTAATTCTTGGACATCTTCTTCTAGATCATCATGATCATCTAACTAATGTTGATCATGCTCTTCATCATCATCTTCTTATTCTAGATTACCCTCTTCATTACCTTCATCTAGGTTATACTTTACCGTCCTTCCCCTTGGATCGTGTCTCACAACAAATGACCAACCCGCTTTACCTGGAACCTCCGAGTAAAATACCTGTTCACATTGGCTTGGAAGAACATAGGGCTTCGTTCTTGGCTCAAACAACCTTGTATTTACCATAGTAAATCCATTATCATGTTCAATAATAGTTCTATCAGGATCACATTGATTCAATCGTAACCTATACCAATTGACAATGAACATAACTACCTTGAAGGATTTAAAGTCACGCTGTAGAATATCTTCCAAATACCCATAGTATCAATTTTTTGAGAGTTCTGGATGTCTATCACTTCTAGATGAAACATTGGTCACCTCAAAGACTGCAAATATCCCACAATCTGATGTTTTCTTTGTTTCTTCCAATTTCTTGATACGACATCTACAACCATTACAGACCATAGCCTTATGGTGTTTTACCTACAACAAGAAATACACGAAAATATTACATAACGATTCAATATTTATGATTAAATGCATGTTTATGCAGCCATACATGGAAAATAACAACATGTACATCAAAATGTAATTTGAAAAATAAAATATTTATAGTGATTAATTAATATGCTTGCCTACTTATCTTTTAAACCATATGCTAAATCGATTTCCCCTTCTGTAATATTTGTATCTCCATTGTGATGTGTTGCTTTTACCAATGAAGCCACACCTTCCCATGATAATCCATGACCATATTGTTTGCATTGTTCAATCCATACCTTCATCCATTCAAGATTTTTTGCAATGTATAAATGAATTGCATCCCACTCTCGACCAACTACTTGATGCCAATAAAGATTAAAATTCAAGACAGATGTAAATTTTGGGAACAAAGTATATGCTCTTAATTGATGCAATAAATTGAATATGAAATTAGAATATGTACAATATAGTTAACATCCACTAGCTAATAATTACCTTTCACCTTCCTTGATCTACCTTTCCCCTTCAGGTACTCCCCTTCAAAATTGTTATTGGAGTCTGTATCACAAATGCAACATGAATTGAGCTTTGACGCTAACTTAGGAAGATATTCACTAACATACAACATGTTTTGGTATACCATATATCCTTCCATCATATAACCCTTAGCACGTGTCTATTGTCTCACCAAACCCTTCATAAATGTCAAGTGCCTCTCAACCATCCACATGGACCTTGAGTGCACAAGTCCACACAATTCAATATCCTCAACTTGGTGTATGAGGTAGTGTTCCTGTGCATTGAAAAATGCTGAAGGTAGATGCTTCTGCATTTCACACATGAGACGAGGAATTTCTCTCCTCCAATACTTTATATCTTCTTCATGGATTTCTTTATATGTCAACCATCTACAAGTGATGCAAACCAATAACGATAATTAACCAAAAAAAAACAATAAATTACATAACATGAATTACTGCATAAAAAACAAATATAAATTATACGAAGAATTAAAGAAACACTAAGAACATGCAACTAATCGCTAGTTACCTCATGTATTTCCCAAGATTATATATAACTTGTTTGACATTGTTGTCAAAGTTGTCCAGGAGAGAGAGAGGTAGAACATACTGTATCAATATACAAACCACATCATTTTTTAAACAAATTGTATACAAACAAGAAAACAAATTTATGCAATAAAATGAAAAAAAGTATATATGGACATAACAATAATAATTACCTTGATGAAGATGTGCCAATCATGTGTTTTTACCCCCGCAAAATCACCCTTCTTTGTTATGATATTCTTCAAGTTCGCACAAAATCCAGTGGAAAATTTAATTTTCCGCATTACTTCTTTAACAAAATTACTTTGCTACTCCGTAAACATCCATGGAATTGAGTTTGTATTAATTTGGCCTCCGTTGCTATGAAATTGAATGATGTCTTTCATTGCATGGTTTCCTTCTTGAATGTATTTACAAACTGTCACAATTTTATCTTTATCGCTTCTTAGCTCCAGTAGTCACCATAATGTTTCAGTCGCATTCTTTCCAATATGCATTGTATCAAACATATGAGCAATTTGTAGGTTCTCATAGTAGGGAAACCTGTTGAATTGTATAGGATAAATTTTCATTCCTCATGGAATCCCATTAATGCCTTCATGATCACGAAGGAAATAATGAATATTAGTTTATAAATAAATTACAGAAATCAATTATGGCCACTACAGTAAACAACTCACAATAAAAAATAAAATACATAACAATTCATAAAGGATGAGCCATACGTACCAGCTCGACGATTTCTATTGTATTGCATCTTCCAAAGGTGAGGTGTTGTTCTCCATGGTTTTAATGAAGTATCTTGATTCCATTGAAAATATTTTTTTCGGTTGTTCTATACCTGTGATTTTTAGAGAGGAAATGCCTATACTCATCAAACACCTCCTTTCTTAAGCTTTTTAAGCGACGAGATTTGATCTTAGGACCACAAACTGGACATGCAAATTTACCCTTTGTCTGAAGACCTACAATATATAGATATGGAATATCTATGTCAATTATAATTATATATAAACTATATTTACTACTTCATATAATTCAATTCAATTAAAGTGGAACTTAAAAATACAAACCACAAAAATGGGTTAACCCTGGGGCATCGTGTATTTTCCAATATACAACCATTGCATGGAATTGAAATTGCCTTTGTCGTATTGGTCTAGATACGTCATACATACTAATGCCATTCCATAACTTCAGTAGCTCGTCTATAAGAGGTTCAATATATACATTCATATATTTGACTTGGAACTTACCTGATTGATTTGAAGTACATATAAAATATATAATTATGAGAACCATTTAGATATATAAACCATGCACAAGAGTAATATATATATATATGTGACATTAGGAAACATAATACGACAAATGAGATGCCACGACTACATTAGAAAAAAAATAGTTGTAGACACAAAATACCTGGAATAATCATCGACAACATTATGTGCTCCCTCTTTATTGACAACCATGGAGGAATGTTATTGGTGATAATAAAAAAATAGGCCACACCATGTAAATGGATTTCATCTGTGCAAATGGATTAACACCATCTAATGCCAAAGAAATCCTAATATTACGGGGTTCTTCTTTAAAGTGAGGCCACGTTTCGTCCATATCTCTAAATGAAGAACCATCTGCAAGCATTTGAATAACATCATCTTGACTTCTATTCCTGGCATGGTAAACCATAAATTGCACTATGTTATTTACACCTGAATAGTTGTTGCAAACGTGGAATGATGGGAATATAACGAAGAACCTTGTGAGGCACCTTTTTTGTTACTTGATCTGTTCGATATCTACTTATATGACATTCCAGACATTCTGTTGCAAATTCATGCTTATTATAATATATAAACATGGTCATTGGGGCATGCATGAATTGCTTCATAATGCATTCCAATATCTTTCATGATGGAAGATAATTCTCGATATTTGTGAGGTAAAATATTTGATGGCGGTAACGAAAAATTCAGCTATCAAGCTACATCAAATAAAAATAAAAATAGAGTTAATATTATATATAAATAATATTAACGAAACGCACTTCATCCTTATTAATTTGAATTATGAATTAAAAATACAATTATTAGAGGACTAAATATCAACTTTATCACGATCGTATATATGTGATGGATTATTTTACATACCTTAGAATCCGTGTGATTGATATGTTTGAAATACCATTCATAACCTTCAAGTTCATTATCAACAATATAGAAGAGAGAAGATTTGTTTTGGAGCCTTCATAAATGGGTCTGTATGCCTTATCGAGAAGAGGTATATCATGAACATCATCAAAGTCATCAATATTTTCATTATCAACGTCATCGTCATCATCATCATCCATTCTAAAATTAAATGAATCATAGATCAATGTATTTGTACCATCATCTTCAACTACGTTATCAGTATGATCATCTTCTTCAGTATGATCATTTGCGTGTTCTCCATTAAGCATAGACGCTCCATGATCCTCCTGTACTTGTTCTAAAAGCACTTCCGATGGACGATAAGCTGTAGGATGTCTTTCCTTTATAAATACATGAATACATCAATAGATATAAGTTAATATAGGAACTACCAAAATAATTCATACATTTACCAAAGCAAAAAAATACAAAAACCTTTATAATGTTAAACCTACAAATGGGCGATATTCATTCCCCCCCTCACTATGTCCATGTTCCCTACAATGTTTTGTGGCTGTTGCAATCAATATTATTCTCCTCTTAAATCCCTTGCATTGATGACATGGACAATAACATTTCCCATCACCCCTTCGTTTCACTGCATTCCATAGTCTAGCAAGCAATTGTCGATTTTGTTCATTTGGATCAGGAATATTGCTATTTGACAATTTGTCACAAATTTCGTGAATGAATACTATCGACAATATTGAAAAATAAAGTTCCACGCATCATAATTTTCTCAAATGGTGGTTTTTCGAAGAATAAAAAAATTCCCGCAAACTGTCTGTCGAGGAAAAAAAATTCCCCAAGCCGGTCGTCGAAGAATAAAATAATTCCTCAAACCGTCCGTCGAGGAATAAATAATTTCCGCAAACTGTCCGTCGCTTATATAGTAAACATGCCATAATTTTTTAAAATGTTTATATTTATAATTTCACTATCATCGAATATCCGATGATATGAACCTACTTACTGTTGCAAATATGCTTTATAATAGTATAAATAAATATCCTGATATTCTCACAAAACCGATGATATGTCGTCGCAAATCCGACTCCTGCTTCGTCGCATTTCTGACGGACTATTGTTGGAAATCCAAAAACAAATAGATTCGAAAAACCAATGACCCTATAGATCGAAAAACCGACGATGCTTGAAGACGACAAAAAATAATCGGACAAAACGGGACTTTTCATCATTACAATCCGACAAAAAAGTACTTTCCGTCGGATTTGGTCGTCGGATTTTGGGCTCAAATCTTGTTGTGTATGTTTTGCACTCATATTTTCATGATATAAATATGGATGAGGTGTATATTATTCTTGAACATCCTTGGATGAAATAAATTGGTAAAATTAATATTATTGCACAAAACTATTTTATGAATCTTTCGTATAAGAAAACTAAAATCACATTGCATGAATTTCTGTTACTAAACAAGAAGGACCAAATGTGGCAATGATGACAATGATGATGATGATGATGAAGATGTTGATGATAAAGATGAAGATGATGATGATGATGATGATGATGGTGATGATGATGATCATCATGATGAAGATGATGATCATGATGACGATGATGATCATGATGATGGCGACGATATTTATGATGATGATGAAGACAATGATGATGAAGAAGAAGATGATGATGATGATGATGATGATGAACATGAAGACGATGATGATGATCACGATGATGTTGACAACGATGCAGATGATAATGATGATGGCAATGATGATGATGATGATGATGATGATGATGATGTTGATGATCATGATGAAAATGATGATGATGACGATGATGATGATGATGATGATGATGAAGATGATGATGATGATGATGATCAGGATGATGATGATGATGAGGATGAGGATGATGATGGTGATCATGATCATGATGATGATGATTGTGGTGATGATGACGATGATGATGTTGAAGGGCATTGTTAAACATCCATGTGTTGTTGATACAAACAGAAACAGAAAGTGGTGTAAACGGAAACACACCATTGTGTAACAAAGAAAAATGTAAGCACCTAAATTTCCTTTGTCACGGTCATAAGAATATTAAGTTTATTATAGTGTGATCTAAAACATTAGTGCATATTGCATTGCATCATCAAGGAATCAACCTCACCACACACATAAGAACATAGTTGGGCCACATGGGGGAGACACATCCTCACACTATTGCATAGAAAAAATGACCTCTTGTTGACCATTATTGGGCTACAATCAATCTAGGTGTATGATAAAGGGTCACAAGTCACTAAGACAAGATTGGATTACAACACTAGTATCCCTTTAAAACTCTACTTGGGGAAACAAATAGGAAAATATGATATAATAAGATAACACTTGAGATCACAACTCAATTACTGAAGATATTGATAAATAATCATTCATCTATTTGACCAAGTAAAAATTACATCCCAATACATATATTCTCAAAGTTAACATATTTTGATTGAAAGTATCTCCAGAAGGTTTTCATTCATTCTCGTATTTAAGTTATGTTTTCTAATCAAAGGACTTGTTCACCATAATAAAATACATATTTAAGGTGCAATATTCAATTTATGTTTTGGTCCCTTTTTCGTAATCTAGCATGACAATGAGTTTAGTCCCCTCCAATGACCCCTAAAAATGACTCCAAGTCTAAGTAAGGGAAAAAGAGGGAAAAATAGGACAATATTATGAATTCCTGAAATTGAATTTGTATCACACAAGATGTGCAGGCAATCCAATTTGACTCCTGTGTGATGCATTAGTCTTCCTCATGGTGCCAACTCTAATTGAAGTAGGGGCAGGTTTTATAGTGGTGTTAGTTGGATTAGATCTACCAAGTGGTGGTTCCTATGCTATTATCATCTACTGCCCATGAAAATCCAAAACCACTACCACTAAAGCAACGAACTATGTGTTTTCGTCACTATTCCAATGAAATTTCGTCGTTATTCCAACGAACTATGTGTTTTTGTTGCTATTCCAACAAACGATATGTTTTCGTCACTACTCCAACACACTATTGTCGCTATAGAGACAAACATTTATGTGTGTCGCTTTAGCGATGATCATCGGGGGCATTTTCATTTTTTTTCAAAATTTTAAACTATTTTTCCATGAAAAATTCGATTTTAACTTATTCGTGGAAAACTTTCATGGGAATTTTGAGCCATATGTAGTAGTGATTCCATGTGGTACAACCCATATTTCATCCATCGGTGCCTCGGAAATGGGGCATACATCCTCACTGACTTTGACGACCACCTTTTGAATAATCCCCGCAATGGGCTCTACCTCAATAGGTTCTATGCCTGACTTCCCTCACCACGTAGTACACTTGTGTCATAGTTTTGATTTTTTGTTTTACACCGTTATTGTCATGAGTCTTACATTTTGTTTCCTTGACTTCTCCAGATGTATCCTACCTCACATCGCTACATTGGGTTCGCTGACGGAGCAAGTACATGGTCTCCTAATATTTCCTCGACTGCATGGGTCATTTATTCCCTGTCACAAGAGTTGATCCACATCAAAGGAATGTAGTTGGCATTGCTACCAACAACCAGGATGAGTACAATGGTGTCACTGGTCTCTTGACTGCTTCCCTCGACTTGGGTATTTGTCACCTTGATGTCTTCCTAGACTCCTAGATGCTTGTCTCCCAGTTGAATACCTACTATTGGGTAGGTGATCCTCGTCTCTTTAAAAAGTTCCTGCACACTAGACATTTGGTCAGACATTTTGAATCCATTACATTCATGCATTTTCCCAAAAGTTTCAATAGTGTATCAAACCAAATGGCTAATAACGTTCTAGAGTGGCACATCAATCATCGCATATAGGGAATAAACCTGCATCACACATCATCATATAGTCATGCATACATATGTCATATACATCATATAGGCATCATCATAAAAATACTCATAAAATACACATAAAAATTGCATCCACGTGCTATATATATCATGTCACAATGTTCAGTACAAAATCAGAAGCGCCACAATATTTCTTAGTTGATCATACATATAGTACAAAATCCTTGTGCATCACTGCACAAGGGGGCAGCATCACTAGCTGCTAGTCAAAGTAGTCCTCCTCATACTCTGGGACCATTTATGTGTCCTCCTCATTGGATTCATCCTCCTCCTCCATCGACACATCACCCTGTGTCTCCACTCTAACATACTCAGCAGCGACTATGATCTTCCTCATCAAGGGGATCCACTTTGGAGGAGCATGGTAGCACGCGGCAATCATATCGTCGTCAAGATACTGCCACCCGCCATCGGTGACCCCATCCAGTAAGCGCTCAATGTTCAGTCCAAGTGAGTCTAAGGTACTCTGACGTCTCCTGTTCCTATGAGAAGGTGGATCTAACCTCTCCACTCTGCCCCTCCACCTATGATACCCTGCTGGAGGGAGTGGCCCGATGTCTACACATGCACATAGTATGTCATTAGTATCCATCCCACACATAAACTTGCTACCACTAAGCTATTAAACTATATATGAATGCAACCACATAAAGAATCATGTATACATACCATCAGGTCCCCAGGCCTGTCCTTGAGGTTGAGGAATGTCAGGATCCCCTCGGTAATCCATACCTGCGTACAGATAGTCCTCTATCAGTACTGGTAGTTTCTTCCACTGTGAAAAGTGCTCTCGGGTGAAGAATCGGCCCACTAAGCCACCTCCCTCTTTGGTCATCATCTCGATCCACCTCCTCATGTGAAGCTCGCGAGGTCCTCCCTCATGTACCGTTTGATGCTGTCATAGAGTAGGAAGTCGCTCAAAAAAGAATGAGCACAAGAACGAGGGGAAATCAAAATCCCCTCCCAATGAACTAGCATGGTTCAACACACATCGAACCTGAGTTAGATACATCTGGGCCCACCCAAAGTAGGTGCCCCTCAAAATACACTCCACAATCTAGAGCTGACTACTTGAGATCTTATGCGGTCCTGATGATCCCAGTATCCGCAGCACCATTACTTCCACAACTCGATTCTCAAGTGTCTCAATGTCGCACACTAGTATGTACGATGAGTGCATTGATGCATATGAATACCAAGTCCTCTCGCAAAGGTCATCGAGTGACAACCCATGTGAGAGCTTCGATGTAGTTTCGTCGATCACACCCAACATAGGGAGCCCAATCAGAAAATAGATATCAAGGAGCGTGATCTCGATCGCTCCTCCTGGATCATAAAGTACTCTGCATCCCGGTCCCAAAATCTCACCAGCTTGTCCAACAATAGCTTTGTTGAAAGCATGAGTGGGATCTGGAACAACTTCCATAACCCACAATGAGCGAGCATATCCTACACTGCTGGATCATCATGCACGTCCTCCAAGAGGTTCCCAATATATTGCTCTCACCACACCACCCAATTAATATTGCACATACACATAGTCCCTGTCAGGTCCAGTCATGCACAAAAACTCATCATGGGATGAGTCACTCCTGTTCAACCTTTTTATGCGACCCAAGTTGCTCAAAAACCCTGAACAAGAGTGACGGGGTCGCTTCTATATGTTGAATAGGTGCGACTTGGGTCATGCCTATCTCCCCAACAGGTGTGAACAGCTCACACTTGTCATCCCGATTTAAGAAATCTGGGTCGTTCCTTTTCTCTCTAAAAGTGTGACTCATCCCCGCGAACCCTCTGAGCTCGGCACAGGCCCCAAGATGATTAAAACCATAAAATAAACCAATGAAAAAGTCGGGTTCAACGAGAGCTCTTAACTGCAAGTCACAGCTCAAAAAACTGTCGGCCCAGTCAAAAGAAATCAGTAGTTAAGCTCTCAATTCCTCCACTCCAACTCAGCACTAACCATTGAAAACAACACATGTCATGTGCCCCCCTAATTTATAGGCCTCCATTTGGTCTAGTTTTTCTTCCATGCACAACAGAGTCATCCAGAGTCCATTTGAGACGTCGTTCACACCATTGGGTTCGGTTTTTGGTCCTCTTCCTTTTGAATATACCCTCGTATCGTGATATCACTATGGTTTTTTGGGTCATTTCCCAGAAGTCACTTCAATTTGTGTGCCATCACGTGAATCACCCATTGTATGTATTGGCATGTTCACGAGCCCTCTGCTCCATCCATACTACATAGTTGGCCATATTTTACCACCATCCATCATCCCGCAAGGGGGCCCCATTAGTGTTCTGCATTTATTCCTCTCAGCCATGTTTCCAACATAACCTCTTTCCATATATTGAGCAATTTCCCCTTGCTTGATTGACCATTACGAAGTTTCTATTAAGCTCTTTTTATACTCCTAAAATAATGAAAAGATTGTCAAGAACACTTGCTTCCTTTCATGTTCATTAAAGTATTTGAAAGGGCATCTATGTGGCCTCGTTTATTTCCTTTTTCGGATCACCCTAGCACCTTCCAGCTAGGAACGTTTACCTTTGTATCCTTTTATGCTTTCTTGGACATTGGGACCGTACTTTACAAAAAATATCATTATGGGTTGTCTTTAATCTATTTTCCAGCCCTCTCATAAAGAAAATATTACCGAGCAAACTTGGTTTCGTTCATGCTCGTAAAAGTATTTGAATGGTCGTCCAGTTAGTATAGGTTTAACCTTTTCTATCCTAGTTGTACTACCAATGGTAAATAAGTCTTCCTTCCCCAAAGGTTGGGAGAGCTCTCCTTTGTATACTTTTATCCTTTTTCAGGATTAAGAGACTATTAACAAAAAAGAGACCACACTAGAGACTTCTTCCTATTTTCAGACTCTCTAAAAATTAAAACACCATCGAGCATTTACTTTCTTGGGATAGCTACAAATCCACGAGATCATGTCATATTGAGCTTAATTTTATCCCTTCTTCATGCTCCTTAAACTATGAATAAGGACCAAACGGTGTCGTTACGCACCACCACATATGATATCACAATATGGAAGCTTCCCCCCATTGGGTTGCCTTTATTCAGAGAATTTTGCGATGAGTCTTCCTTGGATCCCCTGGATATCACTAGTCCAGTTATCTCCCTCAGTATTTCCCATTTGCAGTCATCTTCCTGGTATTACAGCTATGATCCCTCTACCATGATTCAATTTCATTTGCTGTCAAGTCAACCCTATCAGCATACTCTGAACAAAGTAATTTTGAGTCCCCCGCTGTTATCAACCCAAATGGAACTTCTATGTTTGAGTGTCGACACTTCATATGTTGGTACACAAAAGGACACTTTTGGATTGAAGGTTGCCTAAACACTATAGATGGGCATGACATGAAATGCATTCACTCTCCAACCAGCTTGCCATTTTATATTTCTATGTGTGGATTTCCATACGTGACTATGTCCATTGAAACTCACGTACATACGCGACTATGTTCGTTGAAAACCCGCGTACTGTACGCGACTATTCGCATTGCAACCCATGTACAGATCTGTATGCGGGTTTCCCTTAAAGAAACTTGCGTGCCATATGTTGGTTTCCAGTATCAATAGTCTTGTACACATCCATTCGACATTAAAAATAATAAAATGCGATTAATGGAGATTAGTTGAGCCCTAAACATTAACCATCTCAACTGTCTCAACCTCCTCAACCTTCGAAACTGCTCTATTTTCCAAAGTATAAATAGAGGCCTTGGGGAGGGCATTAAGAGAGGAATATTGGAGAGCAAAGTTATGCTGGTGGTATATCTTCAGAAGTCTTTGGAGCAGTAGAACTCAGAGTCCTTTGGTTGCAGAGGAGTCCTTGTTTCAGGCGTTGGGTTGTACACTTATCTCATTCACTATTGTTAATAAAGAGAGTTCTTCTTCCAACTTTGTTGAGTCTCTTTCATGCATCATGGTTGATAAATATATTTGATTAAGCAATACATATGTTATTTATCTAACCTTTCATATATACATGTATAAGTTTGTACTTGGAGAATTTGCTCTTTACAGGTGAAGGAGGTGCATCCCTGAAAGCTTTGGAGAGAAGCAGAGTGGGAGAAGACAAAGCTCGGATCAACCGTCGATAATTGGGTGAGTCCAACATATATTCCTATTTCCTTTTTGTACTTTAAAGCTGATTGTCTGCAAGTTTTAGATGTACGTTGGTAACCCCAGACCCTATATTATAAGGGTGTTTATTCCTGAACAACAGAACTAGCGACTCCGCTAGGGAGCCCAGACTATTGTGGGTTATATTTTGTAGATCAGTGCCCAGTCTTTGCCTTGATTCAGTGTGTGGTGTCTTGTCTTGGTTCAGAGTTGTAGTGGTGCTTTGAAGTCCTTTAAAAAATTTATTTTATTTGAAAATTTTTATACCTATACGCAGGTTGCTCTTGCACACAGTCACGTACAAAGGTATACATACGCAGGTTTCTCTATAGCACAGTCGCGTACATTACGTGGGTTTCCCTTGTACACAGTTGCGTACAAGACTGATCATTAAACTTTTTGGGTTAGGGTTTTCTTATCCCTTTCCTTCTATAAATTGTGTTTGCTGATTGGCCTTCTTTATAATGAGCATTGCACTATGAGTTTGATGACCTTGTTAGCCAATCCTTGTCCTTTCCTATAAATCCCTTGAGTTCTTATTGTTTGGATTGTCTTTCTATTGGAAACTTGAAGTAGATTTGCCTGTTGGGTTATAGGTTCAAGTGTTGGTTGTCTGAATCAGTGACCAGGGTTCTAGACACCATATTTTCCTTTCTATTTTCGAATAGTGTTGGTTTGTCACTTGCCTTTGTTTGGTCTCAGTGATTTCTATTCATTGTGTCCACCCAAGCTAGGGTTCCAAGTCTTCCTTAGGTGGCTGATCTTTGGTTTTATGAATCTGCTTTGCTTCATTTTGCTTACTTTACACAGTTAATTTATTTCATGCATACTCAAGAATTGTGCATTTAGGTGCATAGTAGTTGTCTATTTGCTTTGCTTACATCACTTGCTTACATTAGTTGATAGGCCATTTTTTCTTTTTCATTTATAAAAGAAAAGTAAAAAACAGATGTTTGCTTTATATGCATGTATATTAGGTTTTTAGTCTAGATTGCATGGCATATCATTGTTTTTGAAAAAAATAAAAAGAATTTGTTCTTTTGTGGCTTTCAAGTTTCTATTTGAAAAAGAAAAAGAGAATAGTTTTTGCTTTTTGCATTTCATATCTCTTTGCTTAGTCATTCTATTTCAACTTTGAGTCAAAACACCACATAAGTTTCACTCCATTTACCCTCTGAGTAAAAAATAGCCTATTAAAATAAACGATATAATTTAAAAATTAGTAGTAAGTTTTATTTTATAGGGTCATACAGCAACTAGATTAGGCTAGACTTGTGGGATAGGGAGTTTAAACTCCCCACAAGTGTTAAAATTCCGATGTAGTTGGCCAATCACTAGGTAAATCCTATTCTATGTTGATTGTATCTGGAAATATCCTCTCAAACGGGAGTTAAGAACGAGGCCGCGTGGAGGCTTTGACTGAGGAGATAACCCTCCAATTCCTTGTCAAAGCGTAGACCAAGGTTTTTGCGCATCTGGGGATTTTGTCTTAGACAGGTTTTTGGGCTTTGCTACCCTACCCATGCATACGAACCAGGATTGTGACTATCGCCCCAGGCTATCAATATAGTTAAGGTATCCTTTAGTCTCTTTGAAATCTAGGGTTCATACATAGGTACACCGAAAGGCTATTTCTGGTTGACCTTGGACGGGCTTGGAAGGTAACCCAGGTAGAAGGTGTGGGAGGGCAGTGGGTGATTCCTCCGCATGTGCCTAAGAACATCTACAGGGATGCCAAGTAATTGTTTATCAACTTTATTCTGGAAAGCATATCTTATACCTATTTGTTTGTTTGGCTTTAGGAATTTTTTTAGTGAGTGTTGTGTGGTTTGTCTGTACTTAGTGTGCCTTTAGGTGTGTGCTTTGTAATTTTGGTTGCCTGTCAACCTCAGACTTTGTCTCCTAGTTTGAAACTATGTCTAACACCCCTTTGAACACCAACCAAGAGATCCCCATGCTGGGAAATCCTTGTACTATTCCTTTCACGGGGAATGTTGGTTTCCCTTGATGGCCACCCTAAATCTACCTGGATTCACCCTAGGGCTACCGGTGTGGTTGTTTTCCACTCCAACTGTCCTGAATGCTCCTAGTGCTTCTCAAGTAAGATCCTTATATCATGGGCATCAAAACACTGCTTCCCCTTCACCTATAGTTGATTCTCCTACTCCTTTTACCTCATGCGGTGAAAGTATTGATACTAGTAACTGACAGTCTAAAAGGAGTAAAAGAAGGAGGAATCAGAAGAAGGCACATAAGCAAGGGGGCACCCTTCAACCTCTATAGGTCATGTTGGACCCAGTCTCTCAGCCTCTGCAAGTCATGTTGGGGGCAGTCTCTCAGCCTTTGCAAGCCATGTTGGGGGCAGTCTCTCAGCCTCTGTGGTTCATGCTGAAGACGATCCGTCAGCCACTGTGAGTCATGTTGACACTGTTGAAAAGACTACCCATTCAAAACACAAGCCCAAGTTTCCTTATAAGCTTTGTGAGGGAGACCACCTTACCTATAAATGCCCTTCTATTGAAGAGGTAAGAAGAGTTTGGTTTCATGGTCATCCTGTTTTTGAACAACCTATAGTTTCTCAACACCCTGCTCAACCTTTGGTTGATCAAGTGGTCGAACCAATATCAGATTTGGTCGATCCCACTCTTCTTCTGGAGAGTGATCCTGATGTGATTGAACTAATGTCACCTTTGGTCAATCCCACTCTCCCTACGGAGAGTGAATTTGATGAAGCGGTTGAATCGATTTCATTATCGATCAATCCCACTCTTCCTTTGGAGAGTGAAGTGTCTGCTAGTCACATTTTATTCACTACCAGTTCAGAACTTACTGAACAAGGGGGCCCTGAACTCATTTCAGTTCAACCCCCACCAAGCTCTTGGATTGCTTCCTTTGATTGGGATAGCCTAGTTGAGCCGCACCTTCCTTCTAATGAACCTTTCCAGATAAAGGTCAAAGTTGAACAATACATGATTGCTCATTGTATTGTTGATGAAGGAGCCTCAGTTAGTATTTTGTCTGCTCGTGCTTGGCGAGGCATGGGATCTCCCATCCTTGTGTCGATTATTAGTCAATTACTGGCATTTGATAGAAGAACTTGTATAGCCTTGGGAATTCTTGCTCAAACACCTGTTACTTTGGGTGGGAAGACCGTCTTAGTTGACTTCATGGTGATAGAAGACCCCTTGTACTTCAATATGCTCCTTGGACGTGATTATGTCTATTCCATGCAAGCTGTAGTGTCAACATTATTTTGTGTGATGTAATTTAATCATGGTGAAGAAATTGTCACTATCAATCAGTTGGATTTTCTTGATCCTTCTCCTGACCCAACTAGAGACCAGGTTTTTCCTTTATTGATTCCCAGTGTTTCTATAGACACTACCTCGCCACAGGTGAGCTATGTGGCCTCATGTCCTTTGTGTTCAATTACTACTGAGAAGCAACCTCTGTTTTCATGCTTACCTTCTCGGGACTTGGTCCCAGTAGTTGACCAGGTGATTCATCCTATACAGACTGTAGAGCCTTCTCTCCACTCTGTTGATCCATTTGAAAGTTTAGACATTTGTTCTATCTCGAATGATCTCCTTCCTTCAGATGGAGTCTTCCTAGAGTCTTTGATACAGTCTGATCGTCTATTGGATGTTGGTTTAGTTGTGACTAAGTATAACCCTGATTTTCCTAGTAAGCATGATGTTTCTTCTTATGTTGGTCTTGTTGAGTCTTTCGACTCTTCCTTTGAACAAAAAGTCAGTGATCCTGATGAGTTTGTTTTTTCTTATGAATTTTTCAACTCTTGTGATACTAAGTTTGTTTCTGCAGAATCTATATCCCTTGTTGATTTTTTCTCTCCTTCTGAGGTTGATCTTATTGATTATAAACCCTTGGATCTTGGCACTATAGAGTCCTATTTCATTGATTCTACCTTGACTACATCTTTTGTAGAAGATAGCAAAGCCACATGTGTTTATGCCAAAGTGACATGCATCATATATTTTCTTCTGAATATGATTATGATGTTGTTGTTTCTTAGAGACGGGATTTTTAGTTGGATTCACAACTATTTACTGGCCTTGTCTTGTTGTTCAAGTTGTAACTGCATTTTCATGTGCTCTACTCGCGCTTATGATCCTGATGCCAGCTTCCATGCTTTTATCTCATTGTATAAGCCCTTATCTTTGTTCTCATCGTCACTAAGCCTTGTATCATTTTGCCTTTACAACTTGACACCTTTTACCTTGAGGAGACGTTCCCTGAGTGTCTTTACCTTGCTCATGTTCCTTGCATTATGCATAGGTTTTTTCCTCGCGCTTGGAACAAGTTTTTCTTGCCCTTGATACTCGTCTCCTTGCATTTAGAGCATTCTTTCTGCTCTCCTTCGAGCTCGTTAAAAACCGTAAGGAGGCCGCGAGTTGAATTTTTCGCACTCATTAAAAATTCATGGGAAATATATTAAGTTTCTTTAGGCCCAGGTCTGACTCCTCAAAATAGACTTGACTGCCGAGTAAACTTGTTCGTCCAGGCTCGTTAAGAATATGTGAATGGGAATCCACATTGGTGGTAGGTTATCACTTTCTCGGACCATGTGGAATAATACGAGAAAGGAACACTCTCTTTTCTTCAAAATTGAGAAGAGTATTCTCAGGCATAGGTTTATCGCTTTTTCGGACCTGAGGGACTAAATTTACGGAAAAGGAACCCCCGGTCTGAGCGTATTTTTCTCTTTTTCGTGCTCTGGACCTAAACATGAAAAATATTATGAGTGTACTTTATGTCTTTGTCATGATCGTTAAACCCTAAAGAACAAAGCATCGATTTTATTGTTGTAAGCTCCATTTCTCGTAATCAAATGGATCTTTCCGAGTGATCTTACCTTCCTTCACACTCGTAAAACTCAGGCTATATGCTGCTTTTGAAGGAGCGTTGGGTAGGTAGTAATTTAACCTTTTTCGGACCTACCTGACTAAGTACGAAAAAGGTGTGCCTTACTTCTTCGGAAGCTAAGAGAGTTCTTTTGTGGTTTGTTTTATACTTTTTCGGCCTCAGGAGACTAAATTGTACGAAAAATCACCCCCGTGGAGTCTTCTTTGGAATTTTTAGACTCTCTAAATATGAAAATACCAGCTAAGCATGTACTATTTCGAGATCATAAAATCCACGAATCAGTGACACTATCAAGCATTATTCTCTCTTCTCTTCAAGATTTTCAAAAAATGAAGAGAGATCCGAGTTGACTTTCCTAGACTCGTTAAAATTTAATAGGGAAGGTAAGGAAGAATTTTTCTTTTGGTTTTCAATTAGTGGTAGCATGTCATCCTTGAACAAAGCACTCTCTGTTTTTTTCGATACTCGTGCCTCAGCGTTCACTTTTAGTTCAGCTATTACTTTGAGTTTCTTACTCCTCCTCTTGTCAGTTCTACCTGGGGAATCTGATAATGTCTCCTACATGACAGATAAGTCTAGTTGTTCTATCTATAAAGTTAAAAAGATGCCTTGGGTCATCTCTATGCCGTGCTCACTGTTCAAGGACTTAACCCTATGTCTGATCTATATCCTGATTCCATCATTGTCATATCTGTTATTACTTGTGTCTCCCTTCCTTTACCCAATTCCTATTCACTCTTGTGATCCGTTGGAGGATCTATTGCCTTCCTCATCACAGTATGGTTCCACATCAGCATTTCTTGACGATGAAGACCTATAGTTTTGACGATTGTACCTCAGGATTCACTCTCATTATTGGTGAATTCCTTTGCTTCAGTTGTTGATTATCACCTATTGATTGACAATCTGTTGAATCCGCTCCATGTTCGACTTCAATAACATCTATTCACATGGCTTGGATTGTATTGTTTCTTTGGGATTGTTTATGAAGACCTTAGTTTCCTATCTATGGACTAAGTTGCGCAAGACTATGTTGTACCTATTTGCACAACTTCTAGATCTTTGAAGACTCATCATTATTGTATATTGTGGCTTCGATCCACCTTTGTAATATACATGGTCTTGTACCCGTACTATATGATGTACTCAAATATTGTAAAGGAGCTAGTGTTCCAATATATTGAACATAGCATCCTCAGATATGACTTTGTATATGACATTATTATGTATTTGTTTTAGGTACTACCTCTGCTCCATTGGACTTTTGAGTTCTCCAAAGATAATGATTATAATGTATTTCGGCCATCGCTTCCCTTTGACCTCACACATTAGGGGGCATATGTTATCAACCCAAATGGCACTTCTCCATCCGAGTGCCGACACTTCATATGTTGGTACACAAAAGGACACTTTTGGATTGAAGGTTGCCTAAACACTATAGATGGGCTTGACATGAGATGCATTCACTCTCCAACCATCTTGCCATTTTATCTTTCTGTGTGGATTGCCATACGCAACTATGTCCATTGAAACTCACATACATACACAACTATGTTCATTGACAACCTGTGTGTTGTACATGAATATTTGCATTGCAACCCACGTACAGATCTATACGTGAGTTTCCCTTAAAGCAACTCGCGTGTCATACGTGGGTTGCCAGTATAAATAGTCACGTACACATCCATTCGACATTAAAAATAATAAAATGTGATTAATGGAGATTAGTTGAGCCCTAAACATTAACCATCTCAACTGTCTCAACCTCCTCAACCTTCAAAACTGCTCTATTTTCCAAAGTATAAATAGAGGCCTTGGGGAGGGCATTAAGAGAGGAATCTTGGAGAGCAAAGTTATGCTGCTGGTATATCTTCAGAAGTCTTTGGAGCAGCAGAACTCAGAGTCCTTTGGTTGCATAGGAGTCCTTGTTTCAGGCATTGGGTTGTACACTTATCTCATTCACTATTGTTAATAAAGAGAATTCTTCTTCCAACTTTGTGTTGAGTCTCTTTCATGCATCATGGTTGATAAATATATTTGATTAAGCACTACATATGTTATTTATCTAACCTTTCATATATACATGTATAAGTTTGTACTTGGATAATTTGCTCTTTACAGGTGAAGGAGGTGCATCCCTAAAAGCTTTGGAGAGAAGCAGAGCGGGAGAAGACAAAGCTTGGATCAACCATTGATAATCGGGTGAGTCCAACATATCTTCCTATTTCCTTTCTATACTTTAAAGCTGATTTTCTGCAAGTTTTAGATGTACGTTGGGGTGTTTATTCCTTAACAACACTTGTACTCCCCTTCCTCTGTTCACCCATTCAGTGTCTCCATCCCTAGATTGTTCCACATCTTTGGTGATTCCCCTCATGCTTCTGGTCAAGGACACATCGTTGCCTTGATTAGTTGCATGTCTCCCTTTGTGGACGTCAACACATCTATTCCAGAGGATAGACCCAGAGGTCCTTGTATCCTGGTTTCATCCACCTCATTGATGAGTTCCTTGGACCACTTAAGAGGAGTCATTAGTTCCTTTCGAGTTGGTTTTGTCTCATGTGCTCGACTTCAGCTACATCATCGCACCATTGAGATTCATACAGGGTATTGGTCCGTTCATTATTTGGTCGAAGACCTCAGTTTTCACCTGACTCTAGCACATTGGTGAGTCTACCTATGGGACCCACACAATCTCATGTCCCTTGTGATTTTTGGGCTACATTGGTGATAGTGTTTGGAAGCCCCCAGTGTTTTGCTTCCATGTATCTCCAGTACTTGATGTTGCATATTGTACCACAGATATTTTGACTCTCTGTCATTGAGTCCATATATATGTACACCTCCTGATTCAGCAGAGCATCAATTGTGATGATATTGCATTCCATGAGAATGCCATTGTTCCTATGTATCAGTTCTTCATATCAGCATTGTATTCAGCCTCCCATTGAGGCCACCATTATGTATCATCATTTGTATATGTATTGATCGACTCCCATGTTTTTGAGACTTGATCCCATTATTTATTCTTTTGAAATTGTTACGAGCATGGGTATTCCCACCTAGTCCATATACATGTCACACATTATATGTAACTCATCCATTTTTTGAGAACCCATAATAAAAAACCAAAATCCATCGTAGTTCGAATGAGGAAGCACCACTTCTCCATGGGTCTCTCCAGTCTTTCCACTGTTGTCACCATTATTCCCATGATCCTATGATGTCCATCAACCATACGATGATCTCCTGCCCTCACACATCAGGGGGAAATCTGTTAACACTAAAAAGTGTTCACCTATCTCTCCATGGTCTAAACCATATACATACATCATATTCCCACCATATTTCCCTTACTTTTGACCTTCAAAATTGTATTTCCACAAAAAATGGCCCAAAACACCATTATTCCTTCCCATAAATGAAGGGATAGTGAGAAATGTATTATGGTTTACCTTGAGTCTCTCCCAAAAAAGGTTAAAAAACCCTAAAAATGAGAAAAAGGTAAAAAAACCACAGATAAATACCATGGGCAAGAAAATACCATGGGTCAAAAACCCTAGGACCATACTATAAATACATTGTGAAGGGATCTCCCAAAACACTCATACTGTTTCATTCACTTGTGGTTACATTGTTCCATTTTGCTCTCAGGTATGCCACATCCTTTCCTACCATTATTCCCCTTGCCAAGTCATTTCCCATGGTGTACGTTGATATTTCTCCGTACCCACTTTGGATCCATTCCCCATTTGACAATTGTCCGTGGAGACAACTGTAGAACCAACCTACGGAGCTGTGGAACCACTTCCGAGGATAGCTACAGTGGCCCATCTTGAAAGATAAAGGTGTGTTTACTTTTTTGTTTCTTGCACTAGTTTAGTTGATATACATGCTAAAATAATAATAAAATATTTGCTTTCTATTTTTAGAGTAGTTTAGCTTTCTATTTTTCCATTGAAATCTTCCTTATGCTCTGGATGAGCTAAGGTTGGTGCATCTGCACGTAATAGGGGAGAAATCCCCATTACAGTTTTGTTGTGATAACCCCATAACCTACCTTTTTCCCGTCTCTAGGTAATTCCATGCCCAATATTTGTTTTGTTGCTCCTAGATCCTTCATATTAAATGTCCTAGCCAGTTGAGCCTTTAACTTGATGATTTTGACCATGATTTTTCTTTCTACAAGCATATCGCCAACATATAACACCAAAATTATGAATATGCCATTTTCCAACTTTTTAAAGTAAACACTATGATCATACACACTTCTGGTATAATTTTGGCTCACCTTGAAGGAATTAAAATTCTTATGCCAATGTCTAGGAGATTGGTTCAGGCCATAGAATGACTTCTTGAGTTTATAGACAAACCTTCTTTTGCGATCTGAGAAAACCCTTATGGTTGTTCCATATATATCCTCATCTAAATCTCCATGTAGAAATGTATTCTTAACATCTATCTGCTCTACTCAATATCAAATAAATCAACTAGTGCTAACACTAACCGAATAGAGACAAGATTAACAATTGGTGAGAATATTTCATGGAAATAAATACCTTCCTTTTGAGAACACCCTTTTTCTACTAGTCTTGATTTGTACTTATCAACTTTATCATCAATACCTTTCTTCAGTTTGTAGACCCACTTGCAATCAATGATTTTTTTGTCCTTTGGACATTCTACTGGGTCCCATGTTTTATTCTTTTCCAAGGCATCCATTCTCCTTTCATTTCTACTTTCCAACTAGCACTTTTGGATACCTTCATTGCTTCCTAATAACAACTAGGTACCCCATAATTAGAAATCAAAGCAACAAATGAATCAAAATAATCATTCTTTTTAGGAAATTTTCTTACCCGTGTAGATCTTCATAGATTTTGTTATGTCAGTTCCTCAGTTTTTTGAAATTTTTTTGTGACCTCATCTTCTTTTGCAAGAGGTTCTTCATGAACTTATTCATGCTCCTCCTTTCTGGTAGATGATCAAGTCTCCAACTGAATTTGTTGAATCTATGGTACTTCTGTCTATTTCATTTTAGCATATACCATATATGATTTAATGAGAGACAATTCATCAAATATGACATCTCTGTTAATGATGATTTTGTGGGAAATAGGGCCCCACATTCTATATCCCTTAAGTCTATTACCATACCCAAAAAATAAACCTTTTTTTTAATATTTCAGATCTGACTTAAAACATTTATTCTTGGGAATAAGAGCATAAGCATCACAACCAAAAAATTTAAGATTCGAATAATCGCATGGGTTTCTTATCCATATTTTTTCTGGAATCTTACAACCTGTTGCAGTTGATGGTGATCGATTTACCAGATAGCATGCTGTAAGAATTGCTTCTTGCCATAATTTTTGCTGCAACCTAGCACTATTGAGTATGCTCCTTGTTGTCTCTAGAAGAGTCTTATTCATGCATTCAACAACACCATTTTGTAGAGGAGTATAAACTATGGTTTTATGTCTTTTGATCCCAGCTTCCTTTCAATAATCTTCAATTTCCTTATATGTGAACTCACCTTCATTATCTTTTCTTAAACACTTGATTGACTTTTTAGTACTCTTTTCAACCAAAGTTTGAAATTGTTTAAACATTTAACTTTTCTTTTGAGTAAATAGATACATACCTTTCCAGAGAAATCATCTATAAATGTTACAAAATATGATGATCCTCCAAAAGAGACCGTAGGGGTTGGCAACCAAATATTTGAATGGATATAATCTAGGATACGTTACATGCTTTCCTATTTTAAACCTTTGCCTAGATATTTTCCATACAGACAATGCTTACAAAAATTAAAATAGGTTTTTAAGCTAGGAAGTAACTTACTATATGCAAGTATCTTAATCCCTTTCTATGCTCATATGGCCCAAACACTAGTGCCATAAACGAGCACAGACACATGCACCTTCAGATATTAATACTGCATGATTTATCTTAGTACTTGTGTCAATATAATAAAGGTTCCTGATCCATTTAGCCTTCATGAATACTAATACGCCCTTGGACACCTTCATTACTCCACCTTGAACTGAAAATTTATAACCGCTGTAATCTAGGAATCCCATAGATTTTTCTTTCTAAGTTCTAAAACACACCTCACCTTTGTTAGCATTCACAGTACCATCATACATTTTGATCTTGATACTACAAATCGTAATAATTTTACAAGAAATATCATTTCCCATAATAAAAAATACCGTTATTAATGGTTTGGTAAGTTGCGAACCAATTTCTGTGAAGACACGTATGGTGAGAGGCACTAGAATCTAACATCTAATCATGATGATATTATGAAACATTAGAAACATATAGTACCTCATCAATCATACATTAACTTATTTATGTTGCGCTTGGTTCCTTTTTGGAGTCTCCTTTAGTTGAATCTTCTTTTGATGCTTGTCTTTTCTAGTAGTCTTTTTTAAGATGGCCTGATTTATTATGCTATCAACACTTTAGCTTGCCCTTCTTATCTCTTGACTTTGATCTAGATACACCTCTCAAATTTCTCCCTCGAGCTTTAGATTAACCTCTTTCCACCATTTCTACTATTGTCGAGGTTTCTGAACTGGTCTTTCTTCTTACCTATTCACATAACAAAGCTCCAACAATAGTATCATAATATACAGTTTTTGAATTACTAAACCATATAGAAGTGATTAGATGTTCCTAAGAATCAGACAATCTACATAACAAGGTAATTGCCTTGCCTTCTTTAATGTGTTTTACATCCGAGTTGGATAATTGACAAATTAGATCATTAAAGTATTCAGATGATTAGAAATGTCTGTACCTTCATTCATTCGTAGGGCATATAACTTTCTCTTCAAAAAGATCATGTTCATCAAGGGCATTGTCATATAAAGACTTTCCATTTTATTCCATAAACATGTTGTTGTCTCTTCTCCAACAATATTAAACAAAACTTCATCTGCTAGACACAAACAAATGGAGCTTAGAGATGTTTAATCTATATCTTCCCAGTCCTCGTCTAACACATACATAGGCTTCTTTGATTTTTCCACCAACACTTTCTATAATCCTTGTTGCATAAGCATATCTCTCATTTTGAACTTTCATAACTCAAAATTAATCCTTCTATTGAATTTTTCCACTTCAAATTTCACACTCTACTCCTTTTCCATTTCCATAGGCGACCAAACCAAACTTACAAAACCAAATCCATTAAAAGTAAGAATGAAACAAATATTATATTACAAGGTATAAATCCAAATGAGATAAGGAATTAATAAAATGTTTTAAAACATATATTTAATACTTAAACAAACTTTTAATAATAATAAAAACACCTTATAACTCGTAAACCTTTAAATGAACACTTACTCGTAAACCACACATCAACGCTTCCTTGTAAGGGTTGAGGGGCGCGTTTATATTGAGTTAAATGTTTAAGTGGAGTGCTATATAGGGCGTTGATTTAACTTTCTCAGCTTTCAGAGTACGTCTTCTGTACATGATTTTTCTTTTTCTTTTACTACACTATAATTTTTTATCTCAAGCTTTGATACCACTTGTTGGTGAGCAGTTAATAAACAAAGATCAATAAAACAAAATGAAATAATGACAATCACATGAATTTAATTTAAATATTTTAAGTGCTAAAACCCTTAACAAGGAAACATCCATGAGAAAAGTATTAGTATTTTATTATTCAAGAATGGAGATCACAACAACTTACAACCATTTCTCACACACTCATATTGATTGTTTTTTCCTCTATGTGATTACATGGATATATAATATCTCTCTTACGTAGTTTGACCGATTAATTATGCACCCATCCATATTATATCTTGGGTTGTCTTTGTAGCAGGGATTTCTCCTTGCTACAGAGGCAGGAATGGCTTCCTTCTGTCTATAGGACAGAAGGGTAGGTTCCTGCATGTGAAAAATGCAGAAAGAAAAGCAGAATAGAAAGAAAGCAAAGAACAAGAAAAAATATGGCTGTGAGCCCCTCTGAAAACAAGGTTAGGGCTCCGCCTTGGCTACCTGCAAACAACTATTAAGCTACAATAAACCTGCAAACATGTTAGAAATCAAACTTGCAAACAAATGGTGGTCAGAAAACAACTAAACTAACAAAGCAAATACATAAACAAAATGATGTTATACCTCTTTTTTGGTGAAATGGGCCACCATGCCCTGGATGGAAGCACCTCCCTATCTCACTCAGCAATGGAAGAGCTATGGCTCAATGGAGAAGATGACTGGGAGAGAGGGGGATGTGGGTGGCTTGAGAGGCAAAGAGGTCTCAAGGCATCCATGGGAAACATAACAGTATGCAAGAGAGGTGTGTTTTGAGAGTGACCCCCCACCCTCCTTTAATAGCTTTTTGGGGGGTTTTAGGGTTTTAAGCCCTTGGTCCAGGCTTTAGCCCATTTTTTGGGCTTTTAGCCCCTTCCGCCCTAACTTAAGCTCCTTTTAGGGTCTTAGGCTCCTTTAAGGGGTTTTAGCCCCTTTTTGGAGGCTTTGGCCCCTAGGAGAGTTATTTAGGCTCATTTTTGGGGTTTTTAAGCCCTTTTCTTCATTCTTAAGCCCTTTTGTGGGTTTGGGGGTCTAATGGGGTGTTATGAAGGTCATGTATGGGTGTCCTTGAGTGGTGTAGGCCATGTAGAGCTGAGTGAGGGATTTTTCAAGTTAACAGATTGCCCCCTAATGTGTGAGGGCAGGAGCTCATCATATGGCCGATGGACATCATAGGATTTGTTGCGTAGAGGTGGTGCTTCTGGGGCTAGGGCATGGTGACTTTTGGTTTTTGTATTAATATGGTTCCCATCAATGGATGAGATACAAATAATGTGTGACATGTATATGGACGAGGCAGGCATCCCCATGCTCGTGACAATGTCAAAAGAATAATTTGATCTATGCTCTAAAATACAAGAGATGATCATATACAACTGATGATACAATAATGGTTGCCTCAATGTGAGGCTGAATACAATACTGATCTGGTACATTGGACCCATGGCATTCTCATGAATGTTATATCTTCATGACTGACGGCCTGCTGGATCTGGGATGGTACATAGCTGTATGGACTCGTTGATTGAGAATCAGAGTCTCTGTGATACAAGTATGCTCCATCAATCATAAATCTATATAGAAGCACTGCTGGGGCTTCTGAACACTGTCTCTAATGCAACCCGAAAATCGCAAGGGACATAACCTGTTTAGGTCCCTCGAGTAGACTCATCCATGTGCTAGAGTCAGGTGACATCCAGGGTCTTCGACCAAATACTGCACGGACCAAACCCTGTACAAATCTCAACGGTGCGATGATGTAGTTTGAAGTCGAGCACGTGAGAAACAACCATCCCGAGAGGCACTAAGGACTCCTCTCAAGTGGTCGAATGAACTCATCAATGATGTTAATGAAACCAAGGTACAGGGACCTCTGGGTCTATCCTCTAGAATATGTGTGTTGTTGTCGACAAAGGGAGACCTACCCCTAGTCAAGGCAATGATGTTTCCTTGATCAGAAACGCAAGGGAGATAACCGAAAGGTGTGAGACAATCTGCGGACTGACCCACTGAATCGGGGGGGGAGGGGAAGGGAAAGAATTGAACAGGGGCAGAGGGAGTGTGGTAGACTCAAACTTCCTTTGTTCAGAGTATAACAGCAGGGCGGACCAGGAAACAAATGAAACTGACTCATGGGAATGGGATCATGGCTGTAATACTGGAAATGTTACTATAGATGGAAAATACTTGGAGGAGGTGGACACTTTTGATATTGATGGGATCCAAGGAAGACACATTGTAGAGTACTCTGAAAAAAGGCAACCCAAAGGGGGAATGCTTCCAAACTATTTTCTGTGGGGTGGTGTCTAGGGACACCATTATGGTATGATCTCATGGATTTTTAGCGAGCCCGAGAAGGTAAAAGCTCAATGGTGCTTTCAATTTTAGAGAGTTTGAAAACACAAAGAAGACTCCAGTGGGGGCTCTTTTTCGTTGATAGTCTCCTATGCCCGAAAAAGGATAAAATTTTACATAGGAGAGCTTGCCCATCCTTTGGGGGATGAGAGACTTCTTTACCATTGGTAGTCCAATCAGGCAGGAAAAGGATAAACCTATACTGACTGGTCGGCCATTCAGATACTTTTACGAGCATGAACGAAACCAAGTTTGCTCAGCAATATTTTCTTGATAAGAAGGCTGGAAAAGAGCTTAACGACAACCCATGGTGAGCTTTTTCATAAAGTGTGGCCCCTCTGCCCAAGAAAGCATAAAAGTATGCAGAGGGGAACGGTCTTGGCCTAAATATGCCAAGGTGGTCCTTTTCATTGAATGGTCTACATAGTCTACAAAAGGAGATAAACGTGACGATGTAGACACCCTTTCCTATACTTTAACGAGCGGGAAAGGAAACAGCTATGCTTGGCTATCTTTTCTTTGTTTTTAGGAGTCAGAAAAGAGCTTAAACAAAACTCCAGTATGGTCAACCAATTGCGGTGGCATAGGCGGTGCCCCATGTAGGGATGGTGGACAGTGGTCCAAAGGTCCTCTATAGTATGGACGGAGTAGAAGGCTCTCAAACATACCAATATATGCGCGGGATAGATCACGATAGAGGCTCGCGAGTTGGTGTGGCAGAGGCACGCAAACTGAGGTGGCTCTTAGACAGAGGTCAGTAGAGCGTGTGTGTGAGTTGCGGTGAACAGACTTGACTACATGTGATGTGAGTGCAAGTTCGGGGGCATTTATATGCCAAATACATGCAAGAAAAATAAATCACTTTGTGGACAATGGTCCAAAGGTCCGCGTAAGGTGTGGTGGATGAAGTAGACAGCTATGTGTTAAAATACAAAATAAGAAGAAAAATGGTGACCCTTAACGGGCGGTGGCCCGAAAACCCGCATGAGTAGCGGGAGGCAATAGTGATTCAAGTATAGGTCCTTAGACGCTTGTATCACCATGCCGTGGCTCATAAATCGAGGTGACTTTCGAGAAATAGTCTTGAAATTTATTTGTTAAACATGAGATGATGGTCTCATAAGAAGATGGAAATTTGGGCCCGGAGTTGTGAGAGGTGTCTCGAACAGGTTCCGGGTGACTTTGGATTAGCAGCTAATGGTGCTGCCCCTGACTTGTGGTAAAAAACATTGAAAAACAAGAAAATAAAATGAAGCGACTCTTTGGTGATGTTAAGCGTAAAATATCTTAAGGTATAGCCCATTAAGGGGGTTCTCCAAGAGTTGTCCATCAGAGTCAATAAGGGTGTATGCCCCTTTTCCAAGGCAACGGTGGATGACGTACGGGCCATACCACATTGACTTGACCATACCACATCCACTTGAACTTGCCTTTTCCCAACTTATCATTGGGTTTGTCATAGACTAGAACCATATCCCCTTCGCTGAAGGTGCGAGGGTGGACATGGGAGTCATAGTGGACCTTTGACCGTGTTTTCGTTGCTTCGATGGCTTGGAGGGCAGCTCGACGATCTTCTGTGGTTTGCTTGAGTTGGAGGAATCGTTCTTCTAAAGGCGAAGTGTTAGGGAGAAGTTCTACTGCAAGGCGGAGAGATGGGATTTGACACTCTATAGGGAGTACTGATTCAACGCCATGTACTAGGCGGAAAGGGGTACAACCGGTTGCAGTTTTTGTGGATGTGCGATAAGCCCATAGGGCAGAGAATAACATGTGATGCCAATTGGTTTTATGGTTTTCCACCATCCTTTTGAGCATTGTTTTGATGATCTTGTTGACTGCTTCAACTTGGTCGTTGCCTTGAGGGTAGTAGGAAGATGAGTACTGGTGTTCGAATTTCAACATGGTTGACAATTTAGCCCATACGGCGTCTTGAAAGTGTGCTCCATGGTCTGAGACTAATTGCTTAGGAACACCAAATCATGAAATAACATCGTTAAAGAAGAAGTGTGCTGTGGTTTCAGCTTTGCAATCAAATGTGGGCATGGCCTCTGCCCACTTAGTGAAGTAATCAACTACCATAATGATGTATTTATGACCATTAGCCGAAACAAGGTTGATTGTCATGAAGTCGATTTCCCATTTGCAGAAGGGCCCGATTGTGACTACGGGGTGTAACGGTGCAAGGGGGGTTCTTGCCTTTGGGGCAAAGAGATGACATTTGTGGCAATGCTTGACTGCCTCTATGCAATCAACAAAGATGGAGGGCCAAAAATAGTCGACGCATAAAATATTCTGGGTAGTTTCCAGGCCTGAAAAGTGGCCATCGCATGCTCCACTATGACAGTCGTTGAGGATGGTCTCAGCCTCGTCATGGGTGAGGCAACGATGTAGGATTGTATCAATGCCTCGACGATACAGGACATCTCCAATCAGCAAGGGGCGAATGACTCGATGTTGGATGCATCGCCTATCCTCATGGTTTAAGTGCGCTGTGAACTTCTGTGTTCGTAAATAAAGAAGGATGTCCCCATACCATGGGTCGTCCGTGGATATGACAAATAGGAAATCATAAGGGAGATAATCCTTGAGGGGTGATGATGCGGTTAGTGGAGGTAGATCGGTCATAAGTGTGGCCAGTGTGAGTGCCTTTGTGCTTTTTGGGGAAACAAACTCTAAGTCGAATTCTTGGAGGGCGACTACCCACTTAGCTGCTTGACCTTGTAGAAGGCGGTGGCTTAAGAGGTACCACATTGGGTTTGAATCAGCCACTATATGAGTATGGTTTGTGATGATGTAGTGGCGCAACTTCTGAGCCGAGAAGACGACAGTGAGGGCCAATTTCTCCTCAGGTGAATATCATAGTGGGGGTCCTGTTAGCTTCTGACTGATGTAGTAAATCACGTGCTCATGGCGAGCATCGTCTTCTTGGACCAAGACTCCAGCAATGGCGTTGTTCGAGGTCGACACATAGATAATGAAGTCTCGGGTGAAATCTGGTGCTGAAAGTAATGGTGTAGAAGCCAGGGCTTGTTTGAGTGCATCAAATGATTCTTGTGCTTGTTGATCCCAAACAAAGGGAATTTTTGTGTGGAGCAGGTGAATGAATCCATAAGCTTTTGTTGCGTACTCTAGTACAAAGTGGTGGAGGAATTTGGCCTTGCCTTGGAGGCTCTGTAGTTGATGTCAAGTTTTTGGGGAAGGAAGATCAAGGATAGCCTGAACTTTGAGGGGATCTATTGTTATCCCTTTGTGAGATACGATGAATCTGAGTAGACAGCATGCTGGGACACAGAAAATGCACTTGAGGGGATTCAGGCAAATTTTGTACTTGCAACAACGTAGAAATAATTTCCGCAAGTCATCTATATGTTGTGCTTGTTTTGGTGATCGAGCGGTAAGATCATCCAGGTAGACCAAGATGATGTGAATTAGATCATGGAAACAATATGTCATGGCGAGTTGGAAGGTGGCTCCAGCGTTTTTCAGGCCAAAGGGCATGACTCGATATGCAAATGTGCCCCATGGGGTTGTGAATGGCATTTTATAATGGTCTTCTTTCCGAACTTGGATTTGGTTATAGTCGAAAAATCTGTCCATGAAGGAAAAGGCCTCATGTCCGGCTCATGCATCAATGATCAGATTGATGAAGGGCATTGGGAAGTTGTCTTTGGGACACGCCGCATTGAGGTCACGAAAGTCTGTGCAAATGTGAATGGTACCCTATTTTTTGTTCACGGGAACAGGATTAGAAACCCAAGTGGTGTACGCAATGGGGTAGATGAATTCGGCTGTGCGCAACTTCTCTATCTCAGCTTTCACCACAACCACTTTGGAAGGATGGATGGGCCGTTGATTTTGGCGTATAGGGGCCAAATCATGCCATGTGTCGATGTGGTGTTTCGGGGAGCAAGATGCCCCCAGCATGATTTCTTCAACAATCTCAAGATTGGTTGAGATGTTGATTTTGACGGTGGGTGAGATGTTGGCCATGTTCCCTTCTTTGAAGGCGTTTGGAGCCAAAATGGGGTTCTTGAACCAGTCGACTTTCCCATGAATGAAATCTTTGGTCTCCACGAAAAACTGGTCAGACTGTGACACAAGTTCTTCGGGGAGGAAGAACGAGCGATGGTGCATGTCTTCCCATGGGTATTCTGGGGTGGTCAAAACTTCAAGTATCTCCTCATCATTGTGGAAGCAACGAAGAGACAGGTCCGATGAGCCGTCATTGGAGGTGGAGATAAGCAGGTCAGTTGAACTGGACATCATGTAAATGGACATGGTGTCTGAAGAAGGCGGTCGGGGGTGGACTTCTTCGATCAAGGTGATCTCAGACTCAAGGGAATGTTGACGGAGGTCAGCTAGAGCCATTCAAAATTCGGGCAAGTCTTGGTAATGGTGAGAGTAATGTCCATACAAACTGCAAAGGGCGCAAGCATGGTTTGTTCTCAAATCCTTATTTCTGACCATCGGCGTAGTTGGGAGTTCGACCACGGGGATGTTTTCGTTTGTATCCATGGCATCCAAATGCACACGGATCATTGGGATTTTAGGGCGATTCTGAGTTAGGTGGCCTTGTTGCTCGTAGACGGCGTAAGGGGGGACCTGTCGTGGCTTTGCGGTAGGTTTCACATTCTGTTATAGCGGATTTCACCACTCTAGGTGAATCACACTTTGTATGGCCTTCCCCTGTCCCACTGCAGACTCCTTAGACCCTATGGACCACTTTTTGTCCTTTGATGTTTCCTTGATCATCCCTAAAAACACATGAAAAATGCTATACGTGACTTTTAAACCTATATGCGTGTATATACGCGGGTTTGACCACTAAAATCGTGTACATCGGGATGTGTGCATAATCCAAATCCTTTTGGAGTTTTCCTTGACATGGATCCAACTCATTTGACTCCTGGCCTTCCCTATGCCTTGAGATTGCTCGGATTCAACCTTTCACTACCCCTTTGAAAAGCTATATAAGGAACCCCTTGGTACATTGAAGGCATAAGAGAGAATTGAGAGCAAAGAAACTATAGTCCATTGTTGACGGAACTTATGCTCGAGTCTGCATCCCTTTGTCCCTTTGAGCACTTTTGTGTTCTTCCCAAGCTTTCCTTTTGCTTTTGAGCTTGCTATCGAGAGATGGAGGATTGAAGTGGTGGAGGCCCAAGTGGGGGATTCAGTTTCTCCGGTTCGTAGACGTGCTGTCAGAGGTTGTATCTTGTAATCTCTGATTTATATTAATAGAAATATCTTTTCCTGTCCAATAATGTGTGTTTGAATGAATATTTTATCCATGGGATCATGTCAAATGCTTTTACATTATTGATTATATATGCTAGAATAGATCTAACACCATGATATATAGAATGCTTGTATTGTTTACTTGTTGTTGAGGAAGTAACAGATCAATTCAAGCTGAAGATTGGAAAGCTCAATGGGGATCTACTTCAACCATCCGGAATAAGGTACGAGGTCTGATCCTTTAGTGTTAGACATTTAATTTCTATTGCATATTGGAAAGGATTAATTTCTGGAGTCAAGCTGTCTGTTGTGGTACCCCAAGCCATAGGAATTTATCTCTGTAACAGAATTGGTGACTCCACTGGGGATGTTCCTTGTTTTTATTTGGGGGTTTGCGGGCACAGTGGACTTGATATTATTGACTTGCTCTTTGTTTCTCCTTGTTTCTGTGTTGCATTTTATAGTATGCTCATCCGTTGACACTCTCCTTTATTGGTTTGACCCTTGGCCTGCTTTTTACCACTGCCTTCTTTATATACACAGGTTTTTGGCCAAAAAGTCACGTACATACATGGATTTTTGGCCAAAAGTCGCGTATACACACAGGTTTTTGGCCAAAATCCACGTATACACTCAGGTTTTTGGCCAAAAGTCGCATATATATGTAGCTGTTCTTTAAACAGTCGCGTACATCCTCCCTTTTGGTGAGTTTGATGTTGTGGGAAGTTGTTGGGTGGGTTGTGAGTGTGGTTGGGTCTTCCTTGGGTCTGATGTTGTCTGTTGGATGCTTCTTTTGTGACCAGAGACCGCTTTTTCATTGATTTTTCTTTGAAAGTAGTTTTAGTCATTTATCCTTTTTGTTTTGCCATTAGTGCATTACTCTTTTTGTCTTGGTGTCTTGCTGGGCTTGTCTTTTATACTTGCTGCAGAGATTGAGAGTTTTAGATGACTTTTATTGCATTTTTCGTTCTTTTATATTGAAAAATACAAAGTAGTTGCACTCTTAGTTACATCTTAGATATGGATTTGAGGAGGTACTTGCATTTGATTGCTTGGATGAGAGTTGTTTTTAGGCTTTCATATAGGAAGGATTGCATTGACATTCGGAAATGAATATATATTTATGCATCTCATGTAGTGGCATACCCTATTTTTCATTTGACAAAGATTGCACTTAGCATTGTTTGTTATGGTGTGCATATTTACTTCACTTCTGAGTCATAACTTCACTAGTTGCACGGCCATTTCCCTTTGAGTAATTACAGCCAATTAAAATCAACGCTAAATTAAAATGAACTACACTCTTTTCTTTTCTAGGGTGCACCAACAAGCTTAGGTTTTAGGATCTTGGAATAGTTCATTGTAAGTCAATTCTCCAAGATCACTAAACAACAACATGTATGTGTCTGTCCAGGTGAGAGTGTGAAATTCCTTGGTATAATTAGTGTTTCTCAAGATCCTCCTCTTACAAGGGAGTTAAGCATGAGGCAATGTGAGCGGTTATGATTGGGATGACCCCTGGTTGTAACTGAGTAGCACCGGAGATATTTCCAGGATTGTATTCGTATCTGGGGGCTCTTTCGAGAGTTTCAAGCTTTGCTACCCTGCCCATACGGTCAATCCCTCCTGTGACTGTCCGCTTGAGCATTGATTATATTGAGGTGACCTTAGTTACCTTACCTAGGTTATCGAGGGGGTACTTTGCAGGGGTTATTCTGCGGGTGTCCCGATCAGGTAGAGGTCGGACAACATATTCGCTATATGCGTTGAAGCTGAGGGCCACTATAATTGGTTACATACCTCTGTTTGTAGTGTATGGGAGTTTTAAGCCTCTCCTAGGTGAGAAATACCCGCTGCATTCGGGAGCTCACATATCCTCCCCTTGGTTTGCTTGTATTTTGGTTGTATATTTTCTTAGGAGTGTGCTCTTTTTGCGCTAGTTGGCCTTTGGGATTGTGGTTACTTGAGTATATTTATGCTCTCTTGAGTTTGGGTCCTTTTATTTTTGGCATGCCTAGTATCCTATCACCCGTCCTTGGTCCTAGTACGAACCCTGGTGTTAGAATTGGGGGCATCACAACCCCTTACCGTGTTTATAGATTTGGGAATGGTCATATTCCATCCTCTACTCCATTTGTGGAGGATTTTTATCCCTTCGTTCAGTCTTTACACCAGTGGTCACCCTCATGGGGGTGGTGGTGGATGCGTGAACGTTGGGTCCACACCTTACTTTTCGTTTTATGTCCCATTGTTCACAGCATTGTTTCCTTTCGGTGCAGTTGTCATGATCATTCCTCCCTATATCCTATAGTTTGGATTCTTTATTGACTATTTTGGGTTTTTTTGGACTAATATGGTTGTCATTTAGGGTCCACTTTTTGTACACTCTCTCCAAGGTTTCAACCCGTTCATGCCTATCACAGGTATTATGTCTGAACTAGCATATAGGTTAGGATTTCACATCCACTTGCACTTATGCATTTCCTTATGACCATTCCATCTTAACCTTAGGTACGAACCCATTCCATGGTATCACGGAACCTTTATGCTACTTTTAGAAGTGGTACTATGTGAATGGTAAAGCTTTCCTATACATGGGTGCCCTAGTTAGCTCCCTTTCGCATTTGGTACCCATGCTGTGAGTCCTCTCTTAGGTACGGGAGTCCCTTTTAGTCCCGCCATGTCCTTGACCAAGAGCTTCATACTCCTCTTGAACTTTATGCTGGCCATTTCCCCGGGACTCCCTTGTATATGTCAAGTTGTAATTGCATTATCATGAGCTTTGCCTACCTTATTGAGCTTTATGCCAGCTCCCCTGACATTGTGTTTCATCCATATAGCCCGAGCTTGTCTCATGTCTAGCCATCCAGAGCCATTTTATATATCCTTTGCAGCTTGATTCCCTTTTTACCAAGAGGGGATTTTCCCTCGAGTGTCGATATCCTACACATGTATCCTTGAATTGAGCATAGGTATGTTACAGTGCTTGGAACTAGTTTGTTTGCCCTTATGACACTCGTCTCCTCCTAGTCTATAACTATAAAGCTATTTTATTCTTTTTTCAAGCTTTTTAAATAACTGAAAAAGTCCAAAAAAATCAAAAAACCAAAAATCTGGACAAGGAAAGATGTTATCTTTGGCAGCTGTCGAGTCGTGTCGCCTTCGAATAGAGCACTTTATATCACATCCATTGGTTTGGTTATAGTTTGACTTTAGGAGCTGCACTCATTTATCTGATTTTATCTCCACCGACTGGTTAAGCTTCCAGTCCCTATGGAGCCTCTGTTGATGCCTCCTGTGTCACAGAGATGTCCCAGTTTGTATATCGAGTCTATGCTACCTTCATTCAGTCGCCATACGCCATTATTCTCTTGTTCGAAGGAAGTTGAAACCTGAGTCGGCCATTCCTCAGTTATCTTGACTTTGCATGTCGGCCATTCCCGGTACAGTTACTGGTTCGTGCACTTTATGATCGAGTCCTTCCACATTATACAACTTTGCTGAGTACCTTGTGTTGGATGATGGGGGATTCC
>LPNX010749695.1:156615-238573 GCA_001517045.1 Pseudotsuga menziesii | reverse complement strand
GGGGGGGGGGGGGGGGGGGAAGGGTGACCTGGTCGCATGTGTGAGGCCTAAAAGAGCGACCTCATCCCCTGTTCAGGCTCGATAAGTGCGACCTACCCCGGATTTGAGGATTTTTTAATCCTGAGTCAGATCCGACCGATGGTAACATGTACTATGGCCAAACAGACTCGGATTTTCCTTGTAGAGGCTTTGGCAACAATAAAAACTGAAAATAAACTAGATCTAAGCTAGATTTGACAAGAAATTTTAAAAACTAGGGCATAAACTGAAAAAACTTGAAATTTAAAAAACTGAACCGGGGATCCTGTGGGATCGACCTGGTATGGTCGCTAGTTCTGTAGCAGGGATTTATCCTTGCTACAGGGGTAGGAATGGCTCCCTTCTGTCTATAGGATAGAAGGGTAGGTTCCTGTGTGTGAAAAATGTAGAAAGAAAATCAGAACAGAAAGAAAGCAAAGAACAAGAAAGAGTATGGTCGTGAGCCCCTCTACAAACAAGGTTAGGGCTCTACCTTTGCTACCTACAAACAAGTATTAAGCTACAATAAACCTGCAAACATGTTAGAAATCAAACCTGCAAACAAATGGTGGTTAGAAAACAACTAAAATAACAAAGCAAATACATAAACAAAATGATGTTATACCTCTCCTTTGGTGAAATGTGCCACCATGCCTTTGTTGGAAGCACCTCCCTATCTCACTCAGCAATGGAACAGCTATGGCTCAATGGGGAAGATGAGCGGGAGAGAGGGGGATGTGGGTGTCTTGAGAGGTAAAGAGGTCTCAAGGCATCCACGGGCAGCATAATAGTATGCAAGAGAGGTGTGTTTTGAGAGTGACCCCCCACCCTCCTTTTATAGCTTTTTTTGGGGTTTTAGGGTTTTAATCCCTTGGTCCAGGCTTTAGACCCTTTTTTGGGTTTTTAGCCCCTTTCACCCTAACTTAAGCTCCTTTTAGGGTTTTAGGCTCCTTTGAGGGGTTTTAGCCCCTTTTTGGAGGCTTTGGGCCCTAGGAGAGTTATTTAGGCTCCTTTTTGGGGGTTTTAAGCCCTTTTCTTCATTCTTAAGCCTTTTTGAGGGTGTGGGGGTCTAATGGTGTGTTACGAAGGTCATGTATGGGTGTCCTTGAGTGGTGTAGGCCATGTAGAGCTGAGTGAGGGATTTTTCAGGTTAACAGTATTATCTCAATTGAAGGCGGAATAATAGGGATCTAGAAGATGCCCAGATCTACATATGTGGGAAATTTGTTGTCACCATTTTAACATTTGACAGTTATGATATATTCTTTCAACAATAATGTCCTGCACAAATATTCATGTAAATCTATGTCGTTTTCTCTAACTGAAATGAAGATTAAAATGGAACTGAACGGTCCCTATCATGTGTGATGCAGGTGATAGTTTATTAATTAACATATAAAAATTCCCAAAATTGATTTGGATTGAGGTGAGAATGAAATGAAAGAGCATATCTATATCTANCTCTCTCTCTCTCTCTCTCTCTCTCTCTCTCTCTCTCTCTCTCTCTCTCTCTCTCTCTATATATATATATATATATATATATATATATATATATATATTCATAAACATAGATATATTGTGAGAAACACAATGATATAGTAAACTCAGATTCTATTAAAATGAATGAAACATAACATACTATACAATAAAAGAAGCTAGAATGGTGGTAGCTATATCTCTGAGAAGAGATGTGGAGGCTATGCTCATTCATCACAAGATGAATACAAAAAGAGGATAAAAGTGCCAATTTATCATAAGTATGAGGGAAAGAACTCTAAAAAAGCAAAACTCTAACCCTAGGAGATGAACCATCATAAAGTTTGTGGCCCCAAGGTGGTTAGTTGAGCAATCAACTTCCCGGGGTCATAAGTTTTTCATACAATCTTCAATTGGGGTACTCGGTAGACCATTGGAAAGATCTATCTGAGGAGTACAATAGTGAATCGGGACCAAACTACTATATCTTTCCAGGCTATCATAATGGCCATATTAGAGAAGCGATCCACGACTACAAACACATAGTCATTACCATGCTTGGTTGATGTTATTCCTGACATGTAATCGATGGAAATGGATTTATATGGCCCATTGGGAGTAGGAATATGGGTGCACAAACCCTGCCTCTTGATGACAAAGTTTCACAATGGTGCAAGCAGTGAAGGATCTGATATATCAGCTGACATCTTGTCCTAGAATGGGCCAATAAAATACTTCTGCAATACCACCATTGTCTTTTCAATGAAAAAGTTTCTTGCCACCCAATTGTAATGTGCTTCCCAAATGATCTTCGCACCCTCACTTAAAGGAACATAGAGCTAGTTTAAGCGGCATAGCAATCCTTCCTGGAGATGAAATTCTTCCACTAGTGCGCCTGTACATAGTGCTTGATAGATGGAAGCAAATTCACGATCACTGTCATATAGGTGAGGCCGCCCGAAGGTCTTGTGGCCACAAGCGTTGAACACCGTGGTTAGTGCTACTACTGTAGGTCGACTAAGGCAATCAATGACTGAATTTGTGTTTCCCTTCTTATATTTAATGTTCAGGTGGAATTATTGCAAGTAGGTGGACCACTTTTGGTGGCAGTCATTCGGTAACTTTCCTTTAGTTTGCATGAACTGTAGGGGCTTGTGATCAATGTGGATGACCATTTATTTTCCTAGGATGTAATGTTTCCAATGGAGACATGCTTCGATAATGGAATACATTTCCTTTTCATTAGTGGGGTACTTTCAGACTGTATTTTAAAGAATCTCACTATGAGACACAATTGGGTGGCCATGTTAAGTGGGGTTCCTTTTTGTACCACTGTCAACAATGAAATGTAGTGGATTCTACTTCACCCATAGTTGTGAATGGAAGAGGTGCTCCCCTTCCTACGACTCGAAATATTCTAGTTGAAACTTTGTAGTTGTAATGGGGGCACTAGGTTCAACATCAATGATATGCTTTCCCATTTCTTACTCTAAATCATATTTTGAGCCATATTTCAGCTCTGGGATTTTGTCTTATCCAACAATGATTATTTTGAGCAGCATTCATCAGCATTGTTCCATGGGATTTTGTGGAACTCACACCACTTTCCAATCTCCTTCTTCTATTTCTCATTACCCTTCTTTCCCTACGGCTTGGATTGGTTTTTAAATTTTTGGTTGTCCTTGCTTTGTCCTTTTCTTTGTGAGTTAGGTCCACCTTTTCCAGGATTTTGTTGTTGTTGAATATTTGTAATCCCAAACTCTTTCTTTTTATTTTTCTTAATTTTTTTCTCAATGTTGACAAAGTATTGATAAGCACCTCTCAACGAGGATATGTCTAGGAAATCCATCTATGTCTGAATGTACATGTGCATGACACTATGGTACTTTAGGACCAAGTGTCATTCGAAACCTCTAATACCCAGTTTTGAGTGCAGGGTCTGGAATATGTTGGTAAAATATGACACTATGTCCTCTCTCTCCTGACACAAAGTCATCCACATGGTGTACTAGTCGTCATAGTTTTCGACTGGGTAGAATTCCTCCTTGACAACATCAACAAAATCCATCTAAGTGGGTTCTATCCTGTATATTTCAAACTCATCTCTTGCATGCCTCTTATAGTACATATCCCACCAGTATTTGATATGCGAGAGGGACTTAAGAAGCGCGAATGTGATCTTTTCATTGACAAAAAATTTTTGAATAGAGAAGTAACCCTCTAACAGATTTAACCATTTTCCCAAAGCATATGCATCTATATTTCCATCAAATAAGGTAATGTCAAAGTTATCTTGTACCTAGAATGGAGTCACATCTCCAAAATGACTGCTCATTGATGGTGCATTTGTCGCCACCAACATATATCAAAGGATCTAGGTGAGATTATCCAACATCTCGTTATTCTATTATGCGAGGGATTCCTCGTTTAACAACTTAATAGGATCTCCTGCACTGTCATCTATATTTTCTTCTCGCAACACATGATGTTTCTTTGACTGACGAGAGTGGTTTTCCCTAAGTTCAACTAGTTTGAGACCCAACTCTCGATATTCATATCTCATCAAGGACATGCACTGAGAAACCACTTAGATTGGTTTGATACCATTGATCCAAATTTAAGTGAGAATGAAATGAAAGATCATATATATATATATTCACATTCACATATATAATGCGAGAAACACAGTGATATAATAAACTCAAGTTCTATTAAAATGAATGAAACAGAACAATTTGTAAAATAAAGAAACTAGAATGGTGGTAGTTATATCTTTAAGAAGAGATGTGGCGGCTACACTCATTCGTCACAAGATAAATACAAAAAGAAGTTGAAAGGGCCTATTTATCACAAGCATGAGGTAAATAACTCTAAACATCCAAAAACATAACCCAAGGAGATGAATCACCATAAGGTTTGCGATTCTAAGGGGATTAGTTGAGAAGTCAACTTCCCGAGGTCATAACTTTTGCAAACGTCTATGTTTGGGATGCTTGGTAGACAGTTGAAAAGATCTATCCAAGTAGTACTATAGTGTATTGGGTCCAAATTAATATAAATATCAACTAGTCCACTAAAGACTCAAAAAACATCATTTAGGGACTTAAAATGGCCCTATAAGTTTAGGACCTGAAAAACCATAGAAAAATTATTAGAAAATTTGCCAAAATGGAAAACTTTTTTGATCCAGTGGAATAGGTGGGTGGCCACCTATATTCATATGGATAAAAAATGGTACAAAGTTAAAATAAAGTGACACTACCAATCTATTTAAAAGTGTGAGTTCATAAAACAAGTGTTCTTCTCAAATTCCAATCGGGATGTATTTGTCCCGTATTTCTAATGCACACTCCAATATTGTATAGGAAAATATGAAATTCCTTGTAGCAGAAGACCTGAGTTTTGGACGTTTTTAAAGAGCTGCACAATCTTTTTCCAGAAATAAACTTCCATCGAATTTACAATGGATAAGTGATTATATTCTTAGTGTTAATCAAGTCTATATTTCCATCTTAACGATCCACAAAAATGATCCCAAACATAATGATGATCCTCAATTTTGTTATTTTCTAATAAATTATTATATTTATATATCACCAATACAGTTCATACCGCATGTCTCATTTAATTAACCATAATGTATATTATTGAAACATTATGATATATATATTAAAAAAAACCATTGTTTTTTATATAGAACAAATTTGATAATTAATAAGTTATATTTCACAACAAACTCTATCACATCCCCCACTATACCTCCATCGATGCTTAGCTCAGTAAATCATCATTTTTAATTAATTATTCATGAACATTGTTCAAAGGATCCTCAAATACATAGAGAACATCCTCCCACTACACCTCCATCGATGCTTAGGTCAGTAGATCATCCTTTTTAATTAATTATTCATGAAAATTGTTCAAAGGATCCTCAAATACATAGAGAACATCCTCCCACTACACCTCCATCGATGCTTAGGTCAGTAGATCATCCTTTTTAATTAATTATTCATGAACATTGTTCAAAGGATCCTCAAATACATAGAGCAGAAAAAAAATACTCCCCTTTATCACCAAACAAGGTATCGCTTTCATTCACTTCAACACCCTCTTTGTCCCACTTCAAAGGTGTGCTAATTTAAAACATTATTCTTTTAACAAGTGAATTGCCCTTTTTCTTTGTTTAATAAATTTTAAATGAAGTCAACCAAACTACCGAACTTGTCACATGGCATTGAGTCGCTCGAGCAATAACTTTTTATCATATCAAGAAAATCGTGTCTACCTCTTAGGATCTTGATTTACTATATTATGAACGAAACATTATTGGTGCGTGCCTTGATTCTTTTAAAAATCTAATGCATAAAGCTTCATATATATAGGTATGGGGTAATGCCATACTTAGAACAATGTTGTAGGTCCCAATCATTCCACCTTACTAAGAAAATCAAAGTCATCGTTCTATGTTGTAGGTGTCAGGCGTCTTTATAAAAAGTTGTAGGTGTCAGGCATCATAGGTAAAAAAAAGCTAAAAGTAGTTGTGGGGAATTCCACACATTTAATACCATAGATAGGCATTTGTTTGGTGAAATGTACTTTCCATTTCAAGTAGATTTTGATGAGAAAAATGAGCTCCCACCATTCAAATTCCTTTCCTTATTTTTAATTTACATTGTAAATGAACACATCTTGGGATTCCATCCACCCACTTTATTTTTTTAAACAAATTTGTTTAGGAGTTTATAAATGATCTAAGAAAGGTAAAGAAACCTTTCCTAGATAAGGGAAGGGTGAGAAAGTGACATGACACATTACCAAAGGTGATATAATCTTGTTATTAAGAGAGTGAGTATCTAAGAACATATGCAATGCTATATGAACCAACAAAAGTGATAAGGTGGCACAGTGATAAAATTGGATAAGGTAAAGTAGATTGCATAAAATATATAATTTGTCCTTTCATAGACACGGTATGAGATGTAACTACCTAGTTGAAAGAGATTAATGAAATGTAATTACTTAGTGGAAAGAGATTAGAAAAAAGAAAAAGTGAAAATAAAGTAAATAAAATATGGAAAAAAAAGAGAAAAGGGAAGTTAAACTTTGGGGTGCATAAAAATTAAAAAGGACAAATAATATTAGTAAAGTTAAGAAGAAAAACCATAGATATTGAAGACAATATTATATTTACCAAGAAAAAGTATTAAAAAGTAAGGGAAAAAAAGTAAAAACAAATCATTATCAGGAAATTGTAAGAGGAGGGTGCAACCAATTTTGTAAGGGGTTTACGGAAAAGAGATTGTCATGGAAAACATCTAAAGGACAAAGGGGAAGGCTAAGTTAAGCTAAGCAAGTTAAAGGAAATGTGTAAGATTAAATGTGTTAAGGTAGGGTTACGTAAAATGTTGGTAAGGGATTTCTCCAAGTATCATAAGGGAGGAAGGAAGTGAAGGAATCACCTTAATGAGATAAAGTAAGGGAAGTCCCAAACTAAGTGAGAAAGCATGAGAATACTAGTAAAATCATGTTAAATATCAATAAGGTATGGAGGAAACATTAATGGGTAAAAATGTAAGGTGACTTAGAGAAAACACCACTCATAGGGTGAGATAGGACACGCAAATGGACAATGAGCTAAGTGGGAGCCTTCATTAACATGTACTATTCTTTAACTTTTAAACTTATAACACAACAAGATATATATAGATTTATGATGCAAGAAACTAGAATACTTAAACAAAGATACTTGAAATGAAATGTTGCAGAATAAACCCTTATATTATGATCATTCCACAAAAAGCAATGTTCACTTGCCTCTTAAGATTGGGTGACCTTTCACTTGAACAACTCCAAATACAAGAATACTTGAAAAAGCAATACATAGCCTCCTAGCTCTTTAAATAGGCTTCTAATAGCCAACACCCTATCTACATGTGGTCCCATAACTAATGGATACCAACTACCTAATGGGCCTTAATTATCATAGGGACCCTTCTTACGATAATTAATTATCCACTACTATCTACTCATCCTTTTTCAAAGGATATGGAAACATATATTACTTCATTAACTCTTATGTAGATTAAATAAGAGGGGTTAGGTTACAACCCTAACATGCCCTCCCCCTTTAGGAGAAGTGTTGTCCTTGGGGTTGAAAGTGAGGAAATCACTAGAAAATCCCTATCAGTTCCCATGTGGTATATTTTAGTTGCATATATTTCCACTTAGTCAAGAATTATTTGACAATGCACTTGTCAAATTGATGTAGATCCCTGGTATCCAAGACTGCTTCCAGTTGGAGCTAAATGGATCCTTATTCATCAAATTCCGGTAGCTTGGTCTACACTTAACAATTAGAGTCCATAATATTTTTAAGGTAGGACACATGACAAATAAGATGATTCTTACAGTGACTTGGAAAATCTATCTTGTAGGCCACCTGTGCAATGTAATGTATGATCTTGTACGGTCCATAGAACTTCGATTCTAGTTTACCATGGAGGTTATTTTTAAGTGGTGTTTGTTGATAAGGTTGAAGTTGAAGAAATTCCTAATCCCATTATATAAATTAAATGTTCATATTGATGTTGACCCACCTATTGTTTTATTTTATTTTGAGCCATAACCAAATTGTCCTTAAGTGTGTAGAGAATGCATTCTCTAGTGCAAAAATGTGGTATCCACTATAGGGACCTTAGAAGTTCCTAATAAATAAAAAACCATGGACAATGGATTTTGGTTATATATTACTTCATATGGGGTCATTTTGGTATCTCCATGATAAATGGTACTATAACACCATTTTGTAAGGGGAATCTATTGTCCCCATTCATGTAGCTTTTCAAAAGCAAAGCATCTCAAATAGGTCTCTAAGAACTTATCGACTACTTCTATTTGACCATGTATTTGGGGGTGGTAGGTCATGTTAAGTTTCAAGTAGGTTCCTTAAAGTTTAAATATCTCCTACCAAAATTTTCTTTTGAATGTATAGGTATCCCTATCGAAGACAATGGATGTTGGAATGCCATGTAACTTAAAAACATGATCCATGAAGACTTGGACAACTAATGATGATGTAAAAGGGTGTAACAAGGCACACAAGTGAGCATGTTTTGAAAGACAATAAATGGCAGCCATGACGAATGATTTATTTATAGATAAAGGATGCCACTTTATAAAATATATAGAGATATCATTCCATGTATGGGTTTGGAATGAAAGCCATTGCAAGGACCCAAGTGACTTCATTGTCTCTCCCTTGCATCATTGGCAAGTGTTGTAGGATAATTATTTTTTTGGGATTTCTATTTCCATTCCTTCCTAAAAGAATGAGTGCTTAATACCTTCATAGGATTTATGAAATCTCAAGTGACATTCGATGGGTGATAATATTGCTCCTCTAGGATCCATTGTTTTAAGGAAGAATTTGATGCTAGAAAAAATGTGCTCTTTGTACCACAATATATTTTGGTTCCATGTATACCTAGTAGGAGGGTTCATGTCTCCCTAAATAATTTGAATGAGTTACACTATTGATTCATTTTCCATCCATTCTTGGTACAATTCCTTGAGAAAAACTGGAACTGGTAAGGATAATGCAAATAGGGACACCCCTTCCTCAAATTTTATAGATAGTGCATCGAACACCACATTTTCTCTACCCTTTTTATATACAATATCATAATCATACCCCGACATCTCAATAGCCCACTTACATTTCTCTAGTAATGACAACCTTTGTTTAAGGAAATATATTAAACTATGATGGTCATTCTTGATATGGAAATATATCCCTATTGGATATGGGTGCCATGTCTCAATTGTATGAAGGATGTTCATTATCTATTTTTCATATTTATATTTTCCCAAATTTTGATCACATAACTACTTACCAGTGAAGACCAAAGGGTGTCCTTCTTGCATCAATATTTCTCCCAAACCTCTTCTCGAGGCATCACATTCTACAACAAAACCTTGTCATTAGTGTCCCTTTTAGCTTCCTTTTCTACTTCCATTTAGTTTTCTAGTGATTTTTTTTATAGTTTTGATGGAAATTCAATGTTGTTTCATGGAATGGTGTTAAATTTGACACTATTTCTTGTGTCGTATTTAGGGATAGGTTTAATACCATAATTAGCTCTAGATTTAGAGCCAGATTTAGCTTAGCGGTAGGTTTAGTGTTAGGTTTAGATCCAAGTGTAGAACCAAGTTTAGCACCATATTTAGCTCCAAGTTTCATGAGTAACTAAATAAAAATGAGGGAATCTTTTAAAAACAAAGCTAACTAATATGAAGGTTTAAAAATAAGCCACTTCTCTCAATCCTCATGAGTTGGAGGGAATTTCAATTATTTTAATTAAAATCCCTAATGTTCCCTCATAAAATCCCCTCGAAGCCTACACTTTCAATCTTTTCTCATTGCCTCTCTTTCTCTCTTCTCTTCTCCACCCTTATCATTTCTGCCTTAAGGTTTCCTCTCAAAGGGTTTCATCCTCATGGTAGATTTGGTTTTAGTTTCATGGAGGAACCTCCATGAGGAAGATAATGGATTTTCCTTTCCTTTTCCTCCTCCTTTCCTCTTTTAATTGTATTTTCCTTTATTGATTCATTAATGTTTATTATTGTTTTCTTGTTGCGGGTTTAGGGTTTCATGTTTGGAGGAGAAATTTTCATCAAAAACCTCCATAACGAAGATAATGACTTCTCCCTTCCCTTCTTCTTTCTATTTTACTTTTATTTTAATTTTTTTTTATTTTCTAATTTTTATTGTTATTTTGTTTTTCTTGGTTTAGGGTTTCATGCATGGAGGCTAGGATTTCATGGTGGAACCTTCACAAGGAAGGTAATGGCTTGTCCCTTCCCTTCTCATTTTTCCTTCCTCTTTTGATTTGTTTTTTCCTTATTGAATTTCTAATGCTTATTGTTTCTTTGTTTTTGTAGGTTTAATGGAGATAGAAGAAAAATGTCATTTTGGGGTTTTGCTTAATAGATAGATCTAGTTCATGGATATATATTAAGGATTAACCTTGCAATAATGTAAGGATACTCAGGTTCAAATCATAACACCCATATATTTCTTATTTTTTGGTTGCACGCATAGGTTAGGTTAATTTCAATTAATATATGCACCTTTAAAGGTATATTGATGTGTGAATGCAACTCAAGTAGAGTTCTTTCCTTTTGGAATGGATCTTGAAGCGATCCATTCCCTCTAAAAGGGGAATGGAGCATTAGAAATGCTAACAGGCATCACTGAAAACTCATAATTACCTTCATGGGAGTTGAAAGTTGTTTTAGGTATGTTTGATTCTTTAATCCTTATTTGGTAGCATCCTAAACAAAGGCCTAGTTTAATGAAAAATATGGCTTCATGAATCTCATCCAAGAGATCATCAATGATGGGGGTAGGAAATTTATCCTTCATAATCAACTTATTGAGAGCCTAAAAATAGGGACACGTGCGCCAAGTGACTTCCTTTTTTCAATACCATAAACACCAATGAAGAATAAAATATTGTACTAGGAGAAATTACACTATCCTCCAACAACTCCTAAATGATCTTTTCTATTTCATTATTTTGTACGAAAGGGTTCTTATAAGGGAATGTAGTGGGGGGTTGACTCCTTATAACTAATAGAATACCATGGTCATGATCCCCACGTGGTAGTGGAAAACCCATGGGTGATTAAAAAACATAATGATGTTTAGATAGAACCAACTGAAAGTCAACTTGAATGTCCTATGGGGAATGTGTCCACTACTTGGATGGCATTGAATTGTGCCATAATAATAATTGAGTGGCATTTTTTCAATAACTTCTTCGTATAGCATGAGGTGATAATTTCTAAAGAGCCTGAAGTGATCCCCTTGATATTATGTTTGTGTCATTCAATAGTGAAGCTAATATATAGTTCCTTGAAATACATGATGATAATTCCCAAAGACCATATTCATTCTACCCCAAGAACTACATCACAACCACCCATTTCAATAATGAACATGTGCATTTTGAGATGGTAGACACCCATTTGAAGTTCCATATTTTCACATTGTGCCCTACATTTGATCATACCACCATTTTCTATTATATTTTTGAAATTTGGTATATGCCATACATATCAATGGGCTTATTGTACCACTCTCTTGTGATTAAAATTATGGATAGTAGTACTATCAATTAATAAAATTACCATGTGTTTCTTGATGTAGTTGATCAAGATCAATTTTTGGGTTTTGAAAAGCATGATAAGGAATGGAGAGAAATTTGGGCTTCCTCACCCAAAGCTTGCAAAGTGATGTATTCAATTGTTATGTATTATGGGTGATCTTGTGTTGATACATCAATTCGGTGATCCCTAGGGAATCAAGTAGAATATCCACTATTTTACATATTCACATTAGTAAGGAAACAAACTATCTAATGATGGATATACAACCAAAGCATATAAATATAAGCTCAATATTGAAAATTATGCAATAAAATCATAAAATAAATGAAAAGAGATTATCATGTAACTGCTACTACATAATTATGAAATTACTATTGATATTGTAACATAAATTAAATCAATAAACAAAATTACTACAAGAACTCAAAAATTAAATCAACAAATCCATAAATAAATAAAGGCATACTAAAACATGGGGGTTCCCTTAGATTCTTTGAGCGGGTCCTTTCTCAAGGATTCTGAAGGATCCTTATGAAATCAAATTACTATGAGTAGTTCAAACAACCCTTTATTTCATAATCAAACTTAAGTACATAATGACAAGTTTAGTGTTGAAATCCTGAATTCAAAAAATAGAAAGTGAAGTTGTCAAGGTATACTTCTATGTTAGTCCCCTCTTTTATACTAAAAGTGCATGAAATGGTAATTAAGTAGAATTCTAAAATGATGGTATCGCCATCTACTCAATCCCTACAACTCAAGTAGGTAGGTGTTGATATTGACTTGTTGAGTTCGACTGGAGTTTAGAGGAACACAATCCTTGATTCTTGTGATCCTTAGTGAGTTGTGCATCACCTACATTCTATCACACTCAAGCCATCTCAATCCAAGTTAATTTGTGGCACATTAAAAGATATAATAAAAACCAAACATATCACACACTTCATAACCATGAATACTCATTAATGGTAAGACATGCAAATGGATCAAATTATTTCAAGGTCATCAAAATGTTAATGTTAAGTTTTGTTTTAGACCTCCAGAAATGCAAGATGAGACATGTAGCTCAAATACATAGGCCTTAAAAATACTCAAAATATTGTCCCATAAATAGGTTTCATGGGGGGCGGTGTGAGACTCGGTAGTATTTTTTGCTTGGGCATTGATCATCATATTGGATTTTCTAGCTCTACCACAAAGTTCCATCCATTTTTTGGGGTGCTACATTATGACAATTTTTCAAATTTCCTCTTTGAGGCCACCGATGAAACATTCACTAAAAAATAATTAGGGTGGTCATCTGTATGGATTTCCATTTATTCAAAGGATATAATATATTCCAAAACAGTGATGGTGTAGTGTAATTTTGTTAATGATCCTAGGTAGTGAGTGTCGTATTCAAAACAATTGTGAAGGATTTTCATAACTTAGGCCAAGGGGATGTAGCTACAATAATATTTTGGGTACCATTTCCAACATTTTGCATCTAAATATAATATCCTTACTTTTAAACTTTTGAGATCATCAGTAATTCCATGGAGAGAAAAGTAATGCCCCATTTGGGTTACAGTATCCAAGGGATCTTATCCATCAAATTTATGCATTCCTACATTTGGAAAGAGGTTCCATGAATTGTTACTCTGAAAGGGGGGAAGTTAGTCTAGAAAGAGAGAGTAATATCCCTGAACTTCATTGGTAAATTATTAATGCGTTAGATCCCACTTATTTAAATATAGGACTATGTGCTTACATATCTTCTCAAATATTTTACCTTGGATAACCATTGTGGTGTTGATATCTACCACTGAACATTGCAAGTGTGTAATCATGGAATCAATATCCTTAGGTGGCTTAGGTGGGCCTATGTTTTTCTTCTCCATGTCTAGTCAGTTATAAGTGTTCACAATGGGACAGGTTATGACCTAGAAAGTATTAACACTTACTTATCTCAAAACGACCAGTTGCTAAAGAGGATTGTTTAAAGAGGTACTACTAAATGTTGAATTTGTGTGCCCATACTGAAGTTTTTGTTATATATGTATGCCAATAGTATATACACAATGAAAGGATTCTTTTGAGATATGTCTCTCACAATGGTGTTGGCATATCTGAAATTTGTTTAAACGATGATGGGCGTATTACTCGTGGAATATTACTACATTGACAAAATTTCCAAATTCCTTTTGAATGAAAATATGTGGTTTTTCATTGATTGATCATAGAGGATAGTGTTTGTAGTGTCCTAAGGATAAATAAATAGGTGCTATATATCTATGATATAATTGAGATGTCCAAGAATATTATTTGTCCCAATATCTTAGGGTACTAACTAAGAAGGATCAATTAGGATCTTAGTCATAGTACTCAGCTACCTAGGTACTAGAGAGTAGCCTTCTTGAGTGTTGTACTTGGTGCACTATAATAGGAAGATAGTTGATTGGATTATCTGAAGTTCATTTCAAGTTTCCTAGGGTACTTTTGATATACCCAAGTGTACAAAGAAGTGAAATAGTATATATAGGTGTTTTCTAATGCAATACTACTATGAGAAGTACCAATAAGGGTTACAAGTGTATCCAACTATGTGAAAGATCTTATATTTCCTACATGTAGTCTTCTCTGACTACAATTTTACCTATATAATGATAGACCTCTATGTTATTTAAAGGCATTAGAACTTGTCTTTATCCTAAAAAAAATTCAAAACATCTAGAGGCATGTAGGATTAAGATAGTTCTATGATACCACTTATAGTGTTATTTAACCCTTAAAATTAGAATATTTTAGGATATACAAATATTTGTGATGCAAGAAACCATAAAGTATAGTTTGAAAAACCAAACACAAAGACAATTGGAAGGAAATGATATAGAATCAACCCTTCTATTATGATCAGTCAACATAAATAAATGTTAACTTGCCTCTTATGGTTGAGTGAACCTTCACTTGATCCAAGCTCCAAGTACAACAATACTCAAAAAAACAATCCATAGACTCCTAGGTCTTTAAATAAGCTTCCAATAGTGAACACCTAACTACATGTGGCCCCATAATTAATGGATTCCAACTATATAATGGGCATTAATTAATAGAGATACCATTTTTTTATATTAATTAATTGTCCTCCGCTATTTACTAGGTTAGACAAATATAAAAAACAATTGAAAATAATGATAACAATAGAACACAAGATCTATGTGGAAACCCTAGCGTGCATAGGTATAACCATAGGGAAATTATAGCTTCGATCTTTTATTATTACTCAAAACAAAATTGCAAAGTTTTTTTTTTGTGATACAATCTCAGGGGTCACTTCCCTTTTATACAATACATATGAGGGTTCCAAAAGGAACCAAAATACACTAGAAGGGTTTAGAATTTTTCACCTTGAGGGATCCACCCCCACACCCCTAGGTAAGGGAGACTTGGTCGATACCCCTTGTGACTCGCGATATGACACATACAAATTGTGTGAGGGGATAGTTGTGTACCACTATTGAAGAAAATGTCATAGATCTAGATATTTACTTCACCTCCTAAAATTCTCCCACTTGAATTTGGTATATAGGAATTTCCTTCCCTGTGTTTTCCACTCATGTGCCACTATCCAATGTTGCATTCATCACATTTTTAACAATCTCAGAGAAGTTTTTCACCATTCAAACGTCTCTATTCTAACCATATTTGCAAGCGTATATTAAGTATTCTTATCAGCATCAATTTTCTCCAACAATAGTCTACCTTCTTCCACCACTTTCCTAATGAAATGGTACCTAAGATTAATATTTTTTGTGCAATTATGAAATCCTAGATTCTTCGCTAAATGAATAGATTTTTTACTATCACAATGAAAATTAATCTCCCCCCTACATTATCTTGAAGTCATTCAATAGTCGCTATATCCACTAGCAAGAGTGAAAGTATATCATATAGTAGGATTTTGTCCATCTTTGTCTACACAAAAATAAAAATATACAAAACCTTTGATTTGTAAATATGTGTATCTATAACAAATAACAACCTCATAAATGCCTGTTAAATATCTGAGTATCCACTTCACATCATTCCAATTCTCCTTACCAACGTTCAACACAAATTCACTAACAACTCCCACTACTAGGGAAGTATCCAATCTGGTGATCACCATGGTGAACATAAGGCTCCCTACTATTGATGAATACAGTTAATGATACATTATTTTCTTCTTTGCTTCTATGTTATGCCATTGTTCGAAAGACAACTTGAAGTGTACAAGAAATGGGGTGCTAACTAGATTTGCATTTTTCATATTGAAGCACTGTAAAATTTGTTCTATATATGAATTTTGAGTTAACCCTAGATTCTCCAACCTATTATGTTCCATGTACCTTCATCCATGGAATTTGATTTACTTCTCATAAATCCTTCATTTCAAATGTCCTAGCAAACTTGTCCTTAAGATAATTGTCTTTCTCAGTATTCATCAACATGCATAATAAACATCCAACAAAAACAACATACAACAACAATATAATAAAATACCATCATTAAACCTCTTATAATATGTACAAAGGTTAGCTTCACTTCTACTAAAACCTTGGCTCTTTATGAAGGTGTCAAATTTTTTATACCACATCCTTGGAACATATTCCAATACATGTAGATATTTATTGAGGCTAAGAAACAAATCCTTTTTTCCTCTTTCTAGATATCCCTTAGGTTTATCCATATAAATTTACTCCTTGAGATCACCATGCAGGAAATAAAATTTTACATCCAGTTGTTCCAACTCTAAATATCGTGTTGCTACCAGTGCAACTAAAACCCTTATAGTGGTTAGCTTCACATCTAGAGAGAATATTCCTTTAAAATATATACTTGAATTGTAAACATAGCCTTTTTCCACTAAGAAATCTTGGTAACATTCCAACAACCCATTATTGTTTTCTTTACTTTATACACCCACTTGATTCCAACAACCTTTCTTATTAGTGGGAGATTAACAAGAACCCACATTGCATTCTTGTGTAGTGATTTATTTTCTCTGTCCATGAATTTCCAACACTTATTTGCATTTCCATATCCTCTAGATTCCTTAAATGAACAAGTTTCACCATCATCATTTAAAAAAGCAAAAGAAGACTAAAAATTAGGAGAATGTCGTTTTGGCCATATCTTGGGACATGTAGATATTTTGAGTTATGGTTGTTGAAATTATTATTCTTCATGCTAATTAGAAGCTCCATTTTCATCTACACTCATTTCTACTTCAACAAGAACAATCTCAATTGTTTTTTATGCATCCTTACTTTGCATGGATTTTCATCAAAAATAACATTCTAGATAACATTTACCTTGTGATCAATGACATCTCACAGTCTATACCCCTGTAATGTATTATCATAACTGAGAAAAACAAATTTCCTTGAATTTGGGTCAAGCAAAAACCTCTTTTCTGTAGGCACATGGGAAAATAAATCACTACCAAATATACCAAATAAAAATAATCACATGGTTACCACACTAAACCTCCTCTGGAATTTGTCCATCCAATGTAGTTGTAGGTGATATGTTTATGATATAAGTATTTGTATTAACAACCTATACCCATAATCCATTATCCAACCAATATGCGCTAAGAATGCTTCTTTCACATTCCATGATTGTATTATTCATCTTCTCATCCACACCATTTTGTTGTGGAGTGTATGAAGCAATCTTCTGGTTCGTAATTCCTTCTATTGTACAAAAATTATCAAATTATTTGGAGCAATAGTCTCCTCCATTATTCAATATAACACATAAAACAAACTTGCCTAAATGCCACATCCACATCCATCAATATGACCAATAGAGGGGGATATTTACAAATTTCATGTTTATAAAATTTCACCCCATGTTCCATAACCACAAATTCATAATAACAAATCTATTTGCAAACGCATAAATGAAAAACACATGGGAAAATAAATTCTATCCACACATGCTTCAAGCATAACTAGGCATATTTATCATAGGTAGAAAATAAAATCATTTCGCATTCATATACAAAGAGAATACTCATCTTTAACAAAGTAGATCCAATAAACTAGATATGTAAGAGTGATTTTCCACACAATTGTAGGTATCAACTGCAGATACCTCCTTTGAGCGGGGCTATGAGGCCAACAGGGTGAAGGAAACACCTACATGCTTCTCTCTCTCTCAAGCCACAACCCATTTAATCGCATGCTTACCCAAACTGCCCACCTATGAGCATTTACAGAGATCTCACTCAACCATCCCAACCATGGCACTCTTTTCTATTTCCCACACAACACAAGGAAATCATTTCCCTTCATTGCATAACGATTCCCTTAGGAAATCCAACCCTTAAAATGATTACCAGTGTGTGCAAAAAAATTACAATCTATTGTATGATGTTGGAGAATCTCCTATAACCTTAATTCATGGCTTCTCGTGCATGCATAATTAACAAAACATAATGGGTGAAGGTTCCTATAATTTCCATCCTCTTTTCTCACCTTCAAACATTCTCTTTTCTCTAATTTATGTAGTTATCCTTCCAAATTTAGTTTTTTGGTTATTCTTCAGTTTGATATTGTTAATGGAAATGGAATTAACAATAAGAAAAAAAATGTGTAGTGTAAGAATATGCTATAAAATATGCCTTAGAAAAATGGATGATAGATCCCAAAATAGATGAGAGGATGGGGAAAATATATCTGACCTAAATTATGACCATAGAATAGAGGACTCTTACAACAGTCATAGAATTATATCCATTTCATGCTTCCATAACTACATGAGAAGACTTTCCCCACCAACCTCAGAGTCAAAAGAAAGTAATTGGCTCATTCAAGGAGCATGGAAGCAAAAAGATGAGTGCCAAGGTTGACACTTGGAAATAGAAGATTTAATCTCCAATAGGACCCCTTTCCTCTTCCCCTCTACTTTAATCATAGATCCTTTAGTTCTCTTTACATAGACATATTGGAACATTTTATTATTTTCCAACATAACATTTGCATAGAATTCGAGTTAGTATGACAAGCTAATCACATGGTCCATATAGAGATATGCAAATTATACATGTATAGCCATTCACTAATCGGGTCTTGGCCTTGAGATCTACACCAAGAATCCATACTAGCATATTTAAATCATTTACATAATCTAATTTGATACATTCCGATCAAAACTAGGGGTATCACATTAAACTTTTCTTTACTTGTGCCTTGAACTTCTTAAATTTATCAGGGGTTTCCGACTTATTTTTCAAAAAATACATCCACACTTTAGAAAAATCATATATATAAGTTAGAAAACATCTAGCACTATTTACAGACAGAGTGTGGATTGGTCCAAATATAGAAAAATTAATAAGTTGAAAAATATTTGACTTTTACTGGAGCTTGCAAAAAATCGAACTCTCTTATGTTTACAAAAACCATAGTGGTTACACAAGTCTAAATTACAAGACTTAATCCCAAAAAGCATATATTGGTCATGCAAAATTTTCAAACCTTTTTCACTCATATGTCTAAGTCATTGATGCCACAACATCAATTCATTTAAAAATTTCCTTGATTCTATTGTTGCTACATGGTTTGTCATTATATCACCGCACAAATGATAAAAGATCCCATAAGATTCTTCTTTTTCTACCACTAGGATTTTTTTGGTAATATTGAAAAAAATTTCATCAAAGGTAATATAATACCTCAATTTAATTATTAATCATTATTTAGTTAGATCAAATTATTCCATACATCCATTACATGTTTTAAATAACCCAGCTTCCTTTCTCTTCCCTCGTCCAACTTGATCCTAATATCCTGACCTCTTCTCACAATTTCTAGAGGACGATCATCACCAAAGTAGACCATCCCACTACTATAGGGTTTATATTTGACAAATCAATATCTATGTGGAGACATGTGGAAATATGCACCTAAGTCCAAATCGTAGGCATATAAAAGAGATATGTTTTTAATAAGACAAAAATCCTCACATGTTGTCATTTATTCTAAATCTATTGTGTTAGACTCATCTGATGGTTGATATAGTTTTTCATCCTTATTTTTCTTCTTCATATTCCCAATAGTCCTTTCTTGTGTGTGTTGGTTTCCCATAATTTCAACACTTCCCTCTTAGGTTGTGTCCTTTGGACTTAGATTTACACTATGATATTTTTTACCCATTTTGATATATCGACCTCTCATATATAGGTATTCACTAGTAGAGGGATCCATAAATGATTTTCACCTCAACTCTTCTCCCAACAAAGTGGTTACCACATCATCAAATTTCAGATTTCTTGATGGTGAGTTGGTGATGGTCATAACCAAATGATCCTAGGTATCTGGGAGGGAACAAATAAAAAATATTGCTTTGTCCTTGTCCTCCACCTTGTTGGTGACTGGAAAATCACATGTAACAACAGTAGGGATTCTCCCCAATAAACATTCCCAATTAGCTCATTATTGTTTGGTATGGGGAATCCATCCAGTTTACGGTCCAGCTACCGTAGGTCAAGTAACGATTAAAGTGTTTTCTCGGTTACGGCTCGGTCCATTGTGTATATTTTTTTATTTTTTTAATATTTAAGTATGATGTGCAAATGCCTAACTAAATGCAGGAGATAGAGATAATGAGGAGGGTCACAACGTGATGCGTGGGTTCTTACCTCTCGTCTTACCTCTCTTGCTTCTAAATCACAAAACAAAGAGAAACTAACTAAGACTCACTAACCTATCCCTAGGGAGAAAAACTGTAATTAATGGCGAGTAATGTATTGTATTGCATGCATAAATAAAATCATAGATAGCTGTTAACATTCCTGAACACATGAATATCAATGGAAAGATAAACAACAAGATAGCTTATTGTTAATTAAAACATTCATTACTCAATCACAAATGTGGAAGTTTCACAAAAATAAACATGAGCACATTCATAACATGAAAGAATTCAATAGGTTAGAATGATCTCACAGTTCATAGAAACAAGCTGAAAAAGAAATAGTTCACATCCAACCAACCCATGGCAAACATTTGAAACTCCACAAAACTTTCTCCAGCCGAAAACATATAACTCTTTATTATAAGATGAATTAGTTCTTCTTACAATAAACTTCCTCAAGATAGTCTGAAAAAAGGTCCTTTAATATCTAAAACTCTCCTATATTTATACAAAAAGAAAAAAAAATTGGGTTGCCCCTCATTGTCTCTTGAGCTTCCCCAACCTTTCCTTTACAAAAATTTGTCCTGTAGCTTGTGCACAAAAATTAATATAATATATTACATTTTTAATCAATATTCTGAAAACATTTCACTAGGAAGGCCCAGCTTGCTCGTTTGTGAACTTTTTCCCTGCATTAGCATTTGTTGCTATGCTCTCAAACCCAGAAGGCTCAAGGAATCGAATGTTAATCTCATACTTGGCAACTTGGGTCTTCACACCCTCTATTTTAGCAGGAATCAGGTGCATATGGTCCTCCAATAAGTGTATGCTCACGGCTGCATGTGCTACTTCATTTTTTAATATCCGTTCATCCAAATCCTTGACTTGTTGGATTGCTTGTTCATCCTCGTTGTATCTGTCCTGTAAATGCTTTAAAAACAGTTCATGTTCAGGTAGCACCTCCAATCTCTTCTCAGCAGAAGTCTAACACCGATTATAAGTGAAGAGCACTCTCCTGCAAAATTCGGCACAAGCAGTCTTTTTCTTCTTCACTGTTTTTTTTAATTCTTCTACGATATTACTGGCAAATTCCATTAACTCATATTCTTGCTTCAATATTTGTTGATCTTTGATAGAGAGGTCTGCGGGAGATTCTTTATTGGTTTCTACCCAAACCATTCTTCTCTTTAGAATTTCCAATATATCCTGAGTCCTATCCAGAAAATATGAAGTGGTACTTACAATCTCTTCTAGTCTGGTGTCTATCTACTGAACTTTACATCTTTCATCTTCTATCTGTAGTTGTATCTGATGGATCTTTTTCCTAAGCATCAGAGCATGCTCCTTTAAGGGTCCGATGTCAGCTTTCTACTCCATAGCACGGTTTAGTGATGCTGTCAATGAATTCTTCTGTTCTTCTAAAGTTGCTATCTGTGTCTGCTATTGCTTCTCCTTATCTTCTGTAGTAGCCTTCTCTATTCCCAGCTCAGTAAATTTGCTTTCCAACTTGTTCTTTTCCTCATTTAATTTTCCAAACGATAGCTGAAGATTATCTTTCTGTTGCAGCTGCAACGTTTTCCCAAATTTTTAAAATTTTGGACACTCCTTTTAATTCTGTTTTGCCTAGATTTGCTTCTGATTGCTGAACATGGTTATCCTCTATGACAATTTTCGATTGCTGAATGAATATATTTTGACTACTGATGTTGTTGACTCAAAATTGAATTTTTGGTTTGTCATTATTTTTCGCTATCAGGGATTCTGTTGACAGTGAATCGGGGACGTAGTCATCTACGCAGCCGCCGTTGCGGAAGCCTACTTATGAACATTTCGATGGACAATTTTGATGTTCATTGATGTGATTCATTGCATTTGTTTCTTTGGACTGTCGGCGTTTTTTATCGAGGTCGGAGCATCAGTATTCTCTATCGACGTCGTTTCAGAAGGCAGATAAAGAATGGGCAGATTGTTAGTTTTTCTTTCGCTAATTACGTGGCTATATTGATTTAAATTTTTGCTTTGCGATGACCTTTGATTTTGCCCACGGAGCGGTTTTATGACTTTCTTATCAGAAGTTTTTTGAACATTGAATCAGGGCCATAGTTCTTTACGTGGCCTCCGTTGCGAATGCCAACATATGAATTTTTCGATGGATTAGTGCTTTTTCTCACCGATCGACGATGCCTTTGTTCTTAGTGGGTAATGGTTCCATTTTCTGATGCATGGACGACAGCATTTAATGTTTTATTTCACTGAATTTTTATGTTAACCCGATATCCTTAGCCTATAAAGTTCCGTCATTGCAGCGGCTTAGGGAGCTAACTTTCCGACTTATAGTTTTCACGTCATTGGGGTTTTCTTGCTGTTTTTTTTTTTGGTAAGCTCTTAACATTTTTGGGTGACGAGAGTTCTCTGTTTTGATCAAGTTAGGGTTTTGTGATGAGAACACAGGGCACGGTCTCACATTTGATGATGATTCTTATTGGTAGTATAGTTTACATTTGTCGAAGTTAGATGTTTCAAATGCAGTCCGCCTTAATGTTGTATTTCTCGTTTTAACTGCAGACAGATTTAGGAGAATGTTTAGATCCAGTTTGATGATCCCTGTTGCGGAGAAGACGTATCTAAAGGACAAAGTAGAAGGAAGACAGCTAAAGAAAAGAAAACTGAAGAAGCAGAAATAGAGAAAAGAAGAATAAATTTGGGTTTAAGCTCAACAAGATCTAGCAAGAGACCAACAGATTAATGAGCAAAATAAATAGAGGCAGAGGCCTAGGCTTGGAAAAGTTTGGCAGTTACCAAGCTGGTCCCTTTTTCATAAAAATGCTCTTAAATCATAAATCTGAAATGTAACATTTGCATGAATCATGAGCACTCACAAAAGGACAAAATTGTGAGATCAAACGGTGGAGGAGCTCAAAGGTCACGGAGGGGCATCCCAAGATTTTGCTTGTAGTATAAGTATAGGAGAGTTAGAGAGAATAGGGGCTTTTTTTCCCCGGAAGAAACTTGTGAACCACTTGTTGTAAGAGGAACTACTTCGTTTTACAATAATAAATTACAAATTTTGCCTGTTGGAGAAGGGGCTTGGTGGAATGTTCAAATGTTGTGCTATGGATTTGTTGAAGAGGAACTATTTCATTTTCAGCTTTGTATCCATTAACTGTGAGATCGTTCTAACTCTTTGAACCTATGTTCTTGTATGAATGTTCTCTGGTTTATTTTGTGAAAATTTCCACTATGAGTAATGAGTGTTGTTCATAAACAATTGTCTATCTGGTTGTTCAAATATCTTTAAATGATCATGTGTTTTGAAAGAAGTATCAACTATCTGTGATTTTTCATAATGCATGTACAAAATACATTACTCATTAATAAAATGATAATCTTGCTCCATAGGGATGGGTTAGGTAGTTAGTTTTAATTTCTTGTTGTGTGTGATTTAGATGCAAGAGAGTCTAAGACTAGAGGTAAGAACCTGCGCATCACATTGTGATCACTCCTTACATTCTCAATCAATCTGCATTTTAGATAGGCACTTGCATGTCATACTTAAACCTAAAACACAAAAATATACATGGTGGACCGGTCCGCAACCAGTAAAACCTTTTAATTTTGTTACTTGACCTACGGTAGACGGACCGCAAACCGGACGGATTCCCTACACCAAACAGTCACAGGCTAGTTGGGAACGTTGATTGGGGAGAATCCCTTGCTGTTGTTGCCTACGAATTTCCAGGCCTCAACAGTTCTGGCGCTAGAAGGAGGGCTTCCAGTGCATGGCTAGCCAAGGAAATCCATTTTCTTGAGATTATTCTACCAGTGACAGTTCAGAAAGCAGTTTGTTTTCCAATCCAATTCCTGAAGAGAATGGTAAAGAGCACCTGTATTCTGTCGATAATGAAGTAGTTAATGATCTGAGAAGACATACTAGGGCATATGTGAAGAATATTGGAGGATTACCGATTATCCCTGACTTACCCAGAAGAGAATACAAGAAGAAAGACCGTCATGTATTGGAAGACTTAGTGTTGGTTGGAGATTTGGAAGAACAGGTAGAAACAACATTACAGGAAGTTGTTCAGCCTTTGAATCAAGTGGGCCCAGATACACCTTACGGTTCACCTATTAATACCCTTTTTCATTCACCACCTCATTCTCCACCCAGACACATGGCAGGTGTAAATGCAAATCAGCCACCCAACCCATCGAATCCACCACTTGCTTGGAAGGCTAGGTCACCTCTAAACCTGACACCTCCGTTGCATGATTTACCTCAATATTTTGAAAAGATGTTGCCCAAGTTTGATCCAAATGAGAAGATGTTAGTAGATGACCATTTACAAAGTTTTTATTTGGCAATAGAAGGATTGAGGGCCAGGGAGCATGAGGATGTCGTTTGTAGACTTTTTCCGCATACCCTTAAGGGAGCAGCAACATCATGGTATTTCGGTTTTCCTGCAAACTCTATCCCAGAATGGGATACCTTTGAAAGGATTTTTAGAAGTAAGTATGCAACCCAAAAAACTCATGCGGCTCTCATGAAAGGACTGTGCACCTTAAAGAAAGAAAGAAAAGAGAAGGTGCATAGTTTTACCCAAAGATTCGCAGCCTATCTTAAGAATTTTTCTGAAGTTGACAAACCCTCGGATAAAGTTCTGATTGAGTATTATACCTCAGATCTAGGACCCGAGTTGGCCATGTTTACCAAAATGAAAGCTAAACCAACGCTAGCAGAGACTTATGAAGAAGCAGAGAGAGTGGAGGCTGAAAAAGAAAGCATCGAAGATTATCCTGAACGGTCAGTAGAAAAAAATGTTGGGACAAAAGCTTTGTTATTTACTAAGCCTAGAGAGGAGCAATCACTAGATTTCAAAGGAATGGAAAAGATGATGCAAAAGCTCTCTAACAGAATCATAGACTTGGAAAAGGAAAAGGAAGCCCAAAATTTCTATAAGCCCTATTACAAGAAAAGGGAAGACAACAATCAATCCCAACCCCCTCTGCACAGCCCTGCATCTATGAATTTAATGGAGGTAGGGATGGATAGATTTTGCACTTTTCACCAACAACCACATTCTAAAAAGAATTGTCCTCAATGGATAAATTCGATGAATTTGGTTATGAATCAGCTGTTGGATTCCAAATTAACTGAAGACAACGATGAAGAAGGGAAAGACAACAATAAATCAACAGAAAAACAAGAGGATGAGGCCAAGGTTTTATGGGACTTTGTATCATTTTTTGATGCCGAGGAAGAAAAGGATCTGAGACACGAGGACATCTTGGAAACAAATGTAACGACGAGAATCCAGGGGTTGATTAAGGAAAACAGTCTTATGCTCTCGAAGATCAAGATACTTCAAAATAATGTTAAGAAATTTCAAAACAACTCGTTAGCTAATAAAATTCTGGAATTTACCATCACCAGTCGAAATACAAGAAAAATCAACATGCCTACTAAGCCTAATGAAGAAAAGATAAATAATGTTAAACTGAATCTCACGGAACATAAGATGGATTATGACATTGTGGAGGATATAAAAAAGGTAAGGGCAAACATCTCACTATTTGAAATGTGCAATGTGCCGCAGCAAAAAGAAAAGCTATTGAAAGCACTTGAAATATCAGAGGAGAGGCTGCCTACTGACAATCAGCCCCAAGAAGAAGAAATTGGTGAAGCAAGTGTGGGAGGTAAGCCTAAATGCAAGTCTCCACCTTTTCTCCTCACTTTTGAAATTTTCAACCACAACGTGCATAATTGCTTAGTAGACTCGGGGGAATTACTCAACGTCATGCTGATGTCGGTCTACAAAAAGATCAATGGGAAATCTAAACCATCTACCTAGAGGGTCGTTCAGTTGGATAGAACGAATGTGAAGGTAATTGGGGAAATGGAGGATGTTCTTGTTCGCTTATCTTCAAATGATAAGGTATGTCAATTCATTGATATTGTGGTGGCTGACATACCGGAAGCTTATGGACTTCTTTTGAGCAGAGATTGGTCGGCAAAGCTGAACGGATATTTTGCCTCGGACTGGTCACATCTGTGGCTCCCATATAAAGGAAGTCCAAATCAAATTAAAGTTTTGAGGGAGCCCTACATGAAACACAATGTTACTCAGTTCGAAGGTAAAAATGAACCGGTGGATTCTGTTTTGGGAAATTACTTTATTGAGCTAGAACCAGGAAACTATCAAGCAGAATAAGCCAGTGATACATCAGACGCTTAGCTTGATCTCCTTCGGTTTTCACAGGATGATGAAACTGATTGTAAAATAGTAGAATTAGATGTAGATGTAGATGTTAATTCTTGCACAGTAGCGGTTAGCGATTTTTGGATGCTTTTCTTTGATGGTTCTAAAACTTTAGAGGGGTCAGGAGCCGACTGTGCCCTGATTGACCCTAATAAAAATAAACATTTTCTTTCATGTAGGTTAGAGTTTGAATGCATCAATAACACAGTTGAGTATGAAGCACTAGTTCAAGGACTAAGAAAAGCAATTGAATTAAAGGTAAAAAATCTAAAAGTGTTTGGGGATTCTAAAATAATTGTAAAACAAATTTGAAATCAAATACATTACATTTCTCCTCATTTAAAAGCTTATCAAAATGAAGTATGGGATTTGCTTAAATATTTTCATGCATTTAACATTTTATCGATTCCTAGACTTAAGAATGCAGCAGCTGACTTATTGGCTACCTCAGCTGCGAGGCTTGTGCCCTCTAATAATCGGTGTTCTGTTGAATTGCTTTTCAGGCCTTCAGTTCCAGATATGATCACCAATATATGAGTGTTTGATGATGATCAACAGATTCTAGAATGCCTGACAAATGAAGAAACCTTCAAAGGGGCGATTATTGATGATGAAGAACATCCAGCCGAGCTAAAATTCGATAATTTTATTCCTAAAGGAGTCAGGAATTTAGAGCGAATGTTTGATCTAAATGAGAAATTCAAAAGGCCAGTGAATGTGAAGACTCATAGCTTGTCTCTACAGTTCGAGTTGATTAATTTGGGGACTAAAATTGAGCCTAAATATGTGAATTTGGGAAAGTGTTGCTCTCTAGGTGAAATGAATAAATTCATCAGTCTGTTCAAACAATACAAAGATGTTTTTTCCTGGACGTACGAATATTTGAAGACATATAACACCAATATTATTCAGCATGTTATCCCCATCAGATCTAGAATCAAACCTTATCAGTAGCCTTTAAGGAAAATGCATCCAAAATTAGAACCTTTGATTCAGATTGAAGTATAGAAGTTGTTGGATGCTAGAATTATCTTCAAGGTTAGACACTCGGAATGGGTTTCAAATTTGGTACCAGTAAGGAAGAAATCTGGAGAAATTAGACTATGTGTCGATTTCAGAAACTTAAATCACGCTTCAGATAAAGACAATTATCCTGTCCCACCCATGGAACAGATATTGCAAATGGTTTCGGGTTTTGAACTATTCTCTTTATTAGATGGATTCTCAAGCTACAATAAAGTATTAGTAGCTAAAGAGGACAGACTTAAAACGACATTCAGAACCAGGTGGGGAACTGTTGCTTACAGAAGGATGCCCTTTGGACTCATAAATACTGGAGCTACTTTCCAGAGGGCTATGGACATAGCTTTCCGTGGTCTGATTGGCCATAGTGCCATAGTATACCTCGATGACATCATGATATTCTCAAGGAAAAGAGAGGAACATGCATTTCATCTAAAGCAGATTTTTGAACGCTGCCGAAAATATGGTATCTCACTAAACCCCAAGAAGTACGTGTTTGCTATTACAGAAGGTAATTTGTTGGGCCATGTGGTATCTAAGAAATGGATCTACATAGACCCAAAGAGGATCAAAGCTATTGAACAAATTCATTTACCCCGTAATAAAAAGGGCATGCAGTCGTTTATGGGGACAATAAATTTCGTGCGAAGGTTTGTGCCAGATTTCGCTCAAATTGTTAAACCTTTGCAGAAAATAGTAAAGCAAAATGTACAATTCAAGTGGAATGATGTAGAGAAGAATGCATTTAGTAAAATAAAGACAGCTGTTGCGCACGCACCCTCCCTCAAAAGTCCATATTTTGAGAAAGATTTTATTTTGTACACTTTCACATTTGATGATTCACTAGCAGTTGTGCTTACCCAGAAGGAAGATGGGGGAGATGAGTTCCCCATATCATTTATGAGCACCAGTCTGCAAGGGGCCGAATTGAATTACCCAGCTGTGGATAAACAAGCTTATGCCGGGTTCAAAGCGGTAAAACAATTCAATCCATACATACTTAAGAACCGGACAAAGGTAATCGTTCCACACCTAGCTGTGAGGTCTCTTTTCGTACAAAAGAAGTTAGGAGAAATAAGAGGCAATTGGGTAACAAATTTACAGGAGTATGACCTCAAATTCAAGCCAGCTTCCATAGTTAAAGGGCAGGGATTGTGCAAACTAATGACTGAAAGTAAAGACAATGAAGAAGAGAGCTAGGAAGACGAAGCTGAGTTACATTTGATGGATGTATGTCCTCTTTTCACAGCTCCAGACTCCTGGTATTGAGACCTTATGCATTACCTTTAGGCAGGATTGTTACCAGAACATTGGAATTCTAAGCAAAGAAGAGCATTGCGTCTTAAATCAGCCTCATATCATATTGTTGAAGGAATATTATTCAGAAAGAATTATGATGGAGTTCTTCTTAGATTCTTAGAGAAAGAAGATGTGAAGAAGGTAATGATAGAATTACATGATGGGCCTGCTGGAGGACATTTCTCTAGAGATACAACAACACATAAAATTCTCAAAGCTCGATACTATTGGCCCACACTATTTAAAGATGCACATGCCCATGTCAGAAAGTACGACATATGCCAAAGGTGTGGTGGAAGACAAGTTAAAGCAGCAGGACCATTAAATCCTGTAATGATAACAGAACCTTTTGAGTAGTGGGGGAAGGACATAATCAGAGAGATAAATCCAAATTCTTCCTTGCAACACAAATATATTCTAACGACAACCGACTACTTCACTCGTTGGGTTGAGGCCATTCCGTTGCGTAAAGTAAATGAATATGTGGGCATGGACTTCTTGCAAGATCATATTATGACCAGGTTTGGAGTTCCAATTTCTTTAGTTTTCGATAATGCTACTTACTTTTCCTCGATTATATTAACTGCATTTGCTCATGAGAAAGGAATTAAGTTGCATTACTCTACAAATTACTATCCACAGGGAAATGGTTTGGCTGAATCTACAAACAAGAATCTGATTAGGATTTTAAAAAATATGGTGATAGAAAATCAGAGGAGTTGGCACTCAGCATTACCAAATGCTCTTTGGGCTGATAGGGTCACCCCCAAGAATTCATTAGGTGTGTCCCCGTATACCCTTTTTTATGGAAAGAATCCATTCTACCCCCCAATATGATGCTACCCTCTTCCATAATAGCTCAGGAATCCATAGGATCAGATAATGAAGTCTTGCAGATAAGGATACATAATCTTTTGAAGGCAGAGGAATCTAGATCTAGGGCCAGAGAACGTTTTAAACAACAACAGGAGGTAGTAAAGAGATGGTTTGATAAACACAAAGCTGGAACAAAAGAATTCAAGGTGGGAGATTTGGTTCTCAAATGGGACCACCCCCATGATGAGAAAGGAAAACACATGAAATTTCAATAGTTATGGGTAGGCCCTTTCCAGATTGCGGCAAAAATTGGCCCCTCAACCTATAAATTGCAAGATTTATAGGGGTGGGAAGAGAACTTACCAGTAAATGGTTTAGTTCTCAAACCTTATTTTTCCTGAGTTTTTGTTTTGTTCTTTTACTTTGTACATAAATAATTTGCTTTGTTGGTTTATGTTTGATTTATTTTATTGTTGTTGGTTTTAGTTAGCTTTTGGTTGACTTCAATAAAAGAGGAAAACTTTTGGTTGCACGGAGAGCATCAGAATTCTGGATTAACTAAAATCCTTGATTATAAGACTGTGTACTATTGTTTTAATTGAAAGAATTTCTTCTAGTTTAACAGTTTTCCTAAATGGCTGTGAACACATTGAAATCCTACTTAATCCTTGTAAAATAACTCAGGATCAAAAGTTTGGAATACTCTTTCGAGGCTCCATCCATCTCACATGTAAAACGTCCTAGGGGGTGACAGCAAAAGACCCACAGAAAGGAAGCAAGGTAAACAGTATATTATATATAAATGATCCCATGCCAAGAATTGAAAGCCAAAAGGTAGATAAGATTCAAAAACCTCCTAAGAGAGCAATAGGTATCAAAACAAAGTACTGAATCATTTAAGTACAAAATTGCCTAAGTTCTTCTCCGTCCGTGAGCTGAAAGTCAAATGCATCTCTCACACAAAAGGACACTATGGATAGAGGAGCCTGAATAAAAAAAGAAAATCAGAAAGAAGGGCATGTAGGAGGACTCATAAAGGACAAATAGTCCAAAAGCACAAAAAAGTGCAAAATGGCATGGGAATGAGGAGCAAATGAATATTTCTGTTTACCATATGTTACAATTCTTTGGTGTCTGAGCTGGAAGCTTCCCGAAGACAGAGGTAAAAAATGAAATTCATCTTCTCGGCCTCAAAAGAGTTATCTTGACTTTGAAATCTTGGGTTCCATTTTCCTAAATTGGACCATCATCAATGATTAAAAGTACATATATTTGCCATTTGGGAAATCCAGACATCTAGAAGAATTCAACATGTTGGTTTTATTGTCAAATAGTCTGTTACTTAAGGAAGAAATTGTCCAGAGATCTAGGTTCACCAGGGAGTCACCAATTGTTGCAGCTACAACGTTTTCCCAAATTTTTAAAATTTTGGACCCTCCTTTTAATTTTGTTTTGCCTAGATTTGCTTCTGATTGCTGAACATGGTTATCCTTTGCGGCAATTTTCGATTGCTGAATGAATATCTTTTGACTACTGATGTTGTTGACTCAAACTTGAATTTTTGGTTTGTCATTATTTTTCGCTGTTGGGAAGTCTGTTGACAGTGAATCGGGGCCGTAGTAATCTACGTAGCCGTCGTTGCGGAAGCCTACTTTTGAACATTTCGATGGGCAATTTTGATGTTCACCAATGTGATTCATTGCATTTGTTTCTTTGGATTGTCGACGTTTTTTATCATGGTTGGAGCATCAGTCTTCTCTATCATCGTCGTTTCAGAAGGCAGATAAAGAATGGGCAGATTGTTAGTTTTTCTTTCGCCGATTACATGGCTTTATTGTTTTAAATTTTTGCTTTGTGATGACCTTTGCTTTCACCCACAGAGCGGTTTTATGACTTTCTTAACGAAAGTTTTTTGAACATTGAATCAGGGCCATAGTTCTTTACGTGGCCGCCATTGTGGAAGCCAACGTATGAATTTTCCGATGGATTAGTGCTTTTTCTCGCCGATCGACGATGCCTTTGTTCTTAGTGGGTAATGGTTTCGTTTTCCGATGCATGGACGGCAACGTTTAATGTTTTATTTCATCGAATTTTTATCTTAACTCAGGATCCTTAGCCTATAAAGTTCCGCCGTTGCGACGGCTTAGGGAGCTAACTTTCTGACTTATAGTTTTCCCATCATTGGGGTTTTCCCACTTTTTTTTTTTTGTAAGCTATTAACATTTTTGGGTGACGGTAGTTCTCTGTTTTGATCGAGTTAGGGTTTTGTGATGAGAACACAGGGCAGGGTCTCACATTTGATGATGATTCTTATTGGTAGTATAGTTTACATTTGTAGAAGTTAGAAGTTTCAAATGCAGTTCGCCTTAACGTTGTATTTCTCATTTTAACTGCATATGGATTTAGGAGAATGTTCAAATCCAGTTTGATGATCGCTGTTGCAAAGAAGACGTATCTAAAGGACAAAGCAGAAGGAGCTAGCTGAAGAAAAGAAAACTGAAGAAGCAAAAATAGAGAAAAGAAGAAGAAAGTCGGGTTTAATCTCAACAGGATCTAGCAAGAGACCAACGAATTAATGAGAAAAATAAATAGAGGCAGAGGCCCAGGCTTGGAAAAGTTTGGTAGTTACCAAGTTGGTCCCTTTTTCATAAAAATGCTCTTAAATCATAAATCTGAAATGTAACATTTGCATGAATCATGAGCACTCACAAACGAACAAAATTGTGAGATTAAACGATGGAGGAGCTCAAAGGTCATGGAGGGGCATCCCAAGAGTTTGCTTGTAGTATAAGTATAGGAGAGTTAGAGAGAATAGGGGATTTTTTTCCCGGGGAGAAACTTGTGAACCACTTGTTGTAAGAGGAACTACTTCATTTTACAATAATAAATTACAAATTTTGCCTATTGGAGAAGGGGCTTGGTGGAATGTTCAAATGTTGTGCTATGGACTTGTTGAAGAGGAACTATTTTGTTTTCAGCTTTGTGTCCATTAACTGTGAGATCGTTCTAACTCTTTGAACCTATGTTCTTGTATGAATGTTCTCTGGTTTATTTTGTGAAAATTTCCACTATGAGTAATGAGTGTTGTTCATAAACAATTGGCTATCTGGTTGTTCAAATATCTTTAAATGTTCATGTGTTGTGAAAGAAGTATCAGCTATCTGTGATTTTTCATAACGCATGCACAAAATACATTACTCATTAATAAAATGATAATCTTTCTCCCTAGGGATAGGTTAGGTAGTTAGTTTTAATTTCTTCTTGTGTGTGATTTAGATGCAAGAGAGTCTAATACGAGAGGTAAGAACCTGTGCATCACATTGTGATCACTACTTGCATTCTCAATCAATCTGCATTTTAGACAGACACTTGCATGTCATACTTAAAACTAAAATACAAAAATATACATGGTGGACTGGGCCGCAACTGGTAAAACCTTTTAATTTTGTTACTTGACCTATGGTAGCCGGATCGCAAATCGGATGAATTCCCTACACCAAATAGTCACGGGATAGTTGGGAATGTTGACTGTGGAGAATCCCTTGCTCTTGTTTCCTGTGAATTTCTAGGCCTCAACACTTTCTCAACCTTTAAACTCTGATGCTCCAGCTGTAGATTTTCTAACTCTTCCAAGGTAACTTGATAATTCTTCTCTGTATTTTCTGTAGATATTGCTAAAGCATCCTTATCTGCTTGTATATTTTCACATTCTATCCTTGAAACCTTGACTTAACCTATCATGTCTTCATATTTTCTCTTTAGATTCTAGCTTTCATCCCTTTCTTTCTTCAAGGTTTCCTTTAGCTGAGCTACATTCTTCTGTGACTGCTCCAGATCAGTCATGATCTTGTCCATGTTATCTTCATTTGCTAAGGTTAAAGCTACCCCAGCCCTTGCTATTAACCATGCATCCTTATGAGTACCATGTACTACTGTCTTGTCCATCACCATCTTCCCCGACTTTCCTCCAATATCTACCTTTTTCTCGGTTCTCTTAACAATTATCTTCTTTTCCTTGTCATAGAATATAGTATTAAAATCAGGTATTTCCTCCCCTTTGGTAGGCATGAAAGGAATCAAATCAAATTCAGAAGTTGAACCTTCTCCTAACATACTACCAGAAGGAACAACAATCTCCAAGGGATCAAGATTGGACTGTCCTTGTTCTTGATCTGTAGGATCTTGTCCTTCTTGTACATCAGCTTGCTTTGTGGGTTGCTTTTCCTTTTGGGGTTCTGTTAACTTGAAGCCCTCACTTTCTGCCTATTTCTTCTTTATCTCAACTTCTTCTTCTTTTTTCTTTTCTTCTTCTTCCTTCTTAGCTGCTTCTTCAATCCTCAACCAATTCTCTGCTTCTTGTACCAATCTGATAGCATCTTCCTCTCTTTTCTTGGCGTCTTCCTCTTCTAGCTTCTTAGCTTTCTTTGCAGCCTTGCCCTTTCCACCCACAATTGTTATCTTTTGTTTGAACCTTTTCTTAAGGGCTCTTATGTTTTTGGCATTGTGCAAGGTTTCCTCATCCTTGTCGCAGAAGTCAATGTAATCGAAATGAACTCTTGCTTCTTTACAATAATCAACTACCTTATTTTCAAAGTCATTTCTGTGAAAGTTTATTTCACCAAAGTGAAAATATTATAATTCTTTAACAAACTCTGCTGCATTCTTTACCCTTGAAAACTTATAGCTTCCAATGAAGAAGGGCACTGCAGGGTACACTGCCTTTTTATGTTCAAACAAAAAATTTCCTACTCCATCAATGTACAACTATCTGACGGTCTCTTTGTGGAGTACATAATCTGTAGCATGTTTTGGGAGCAAAGAAGGAGCTCTTGAACAACCATACATCCTCACATACAATCCATCCTCTATCAAATAATAACTCCCGAATTCTTGTGTGACCTTAAATGCTTCCTCGGACATGCAATTACATTCTGCTAGGAAAATAAGAGTATATAGGGGCATAATGAAATATTCACAAATCTCCCTATAGTAACTGTAATACTTATAAGCCCAAAACAATTTATAAGCTGTGTATACTGGGGTTCTGTCCTTCTCCCAATTGCACTTTAAAGCAGGGAAAGCTTGAGTGCACAATATGCAATCAATTAGAATAGAACTCATGTAGAATTCAGATTTCTTCTAGGATACTCCTCCCAAGGCTACACTTATACATGCTAAAAGACTGTTTGACACTAAACTAGCCCAGTTGAAAATAGTTCCTTGTGTAGCAACAAAAAATATGATCGGTATCCAACCAATCTTGAAACTTTTTCCATTTTCTCTACCAAAAATCCTGTTAAGAATCAAAGCAATAAATATGTAAGGAGCACGGAGAGTTGAGGTATCATATTCTCCTGAAGGTCTGGTTCTGAAATTCTTCCCTAGGATCATCATCCTCTTTACCATCTCTACCAGGTCTAGACCTACCTCCTTTAACCAAATTTCCATTAGATAGGACTATGGTGTGGGTAGATGGTATGCCATAGACACATACGTAGGGATGTATGCAGCATAGCCTTCCTTTGCAGTATTTGCTAAGACCATTCTCATCACATTTTCCCTGGACAGAATCCAACCTATTACTTCTGAGCACAGAAACAATTCAGGCCTAGTAGCCACTTTCATCAAAGCTGACCTTTCAATGTTAGCATAAATTGTCATTTCTTCAAACCCAGCATCAAGGACATTCTGGCTTGAGATCATTCTAAAAATTTCTCCCCATTTGTAATCTGGTTCTACTCCAGTAGTGGATTTAGTGACATCATAAATGATTTCTAACCTGGTTATTACTTCTACCTCAGGCTCCTCTTCAGCCACCTGGGATTTCTTCTTCTGTCTCTTTGGCATGTTGCTGTAATGGAAATCGACCTGTAACAGTCATGCAACATGTTTTAGTATAACTAAATCTAGCAATTTCTATAGTAATAAACAAGAAAATATACAGATCTATTCACCTCTTCGACATGCATGCTGGTAAATTAGGTTAAACACGGTCTTTCAAATGAGTGATTTAAAAATAGAAAACCCGATAGAATGTTGCCTCCTAAACCTGCCCAAGCCTCACTCTCTCAGAAACCCTAATCAACTGAAATTATTCTTCATCTCATACAAGTATTTTGATTCTCATCAAGCTTATTCCACCGCTAAATCTCAACAAACTCTCAAAATTTCTTAGTTTCACTATGCTTATAAAACCAACGTGCAAACTCCTCTCTCAAACAAACCTAGTCTACTGAATGCCCTCCTGAATCCCACGAGAAACTGTGGCAGTAGGGAATATGGTTTCTTAACCTCCAGCCAAGCATAAAATTTCCAAGAATAGGGTGGTGCAGACGAAGAAATGCCTGTCTGCACCATATCCTAAAACCTCGCTCCCAAGATGCAGGCGTACTCATAATGCTTAACAACAGACAGACTCAACCTTCCCACCAAATGAAAACTTAAGCAACGAGCTATGCCCTTAATGAGGTAAAATATTCACAAGAAAAATTGTAAGAAGGCAAAAACCCTAACCTCTATGTGGAAAACCTAACCTCCATGCGGAAAACCTAACCTCCACCCACTAACAGTTCAATCAGTAAAAAAACACCACCCAAAAGATGAAATCATGGGTAACCGACCTAGAAATGGCGACGTGGACGACCCGGATGGGAAAAGCTTTGTATAGGTGCAGAAGAGGACAAAACAGGTCTTCACAGCTGCGCGCACACCTTCTCCGAATGTTTTTGACAGTGCAAACGGACAAATAACAAGGCATGATATAACATATATATATAACCTTTGACATGGTGGGAAACCATCGACAGGAAAACATTAAAACCATAGGAAAAATAGTCTGGAGGATATCCGCAATAGCGGGTGCGAAAAGAACTATGGACCTGGCATTACATAGAAAACAACCTCAGACGTCAGAGCCACTACTCACTATTCTCGGAACCAATTGTTGATAGCCGTCCACAACGTCGGTGTTAGACTTCTCTACTACCCCGATGATTGCTTTGGGAAATGAGTATCGTCTACCGGAAAAGTTAAGCTCTTTGGAATCGGCAAAGAAAAGGTAAAGCTTTCAGATTGTTTCATACTAGCCTTCCGCAACGTCGGGCGGGATAAACACTACAACTCCGGCCTTTTCCAGTCAACCAACGTGATAGCGGGAAAAAATTCAATCGGATAACGGAAACACTAAAGAGAAAGAACACCCGGTTCATCAGATAAGTCCTGCACTAAGGAACCAAAACTTCAGCAAACAAAGTCTGAGAGGTAAAGAAAATTAACTTTGATGCATCGGTGAAGGTTTCCAAAGGCTTCCGATATACCACTCGGCAAGCTAGATGACTCTACTTCCGCAACGTCGAAAGGCTAGTCCACTACGCTTCTGATATCGGAAGAATAGTTGACTAATCATCCAATACAGAAAAATAAAAAGACCAAGTTTTTTAAGAGAATTTTCTGAAATCAGGGCAACTTTGGCAATAATAAAATACTCCTAGGCCAGTTTGAAGAAAAACAAATAGAAAGGAGGGCCCTAAAATTAAAAAAAATTGGGGAAATATTTGCAGCTGCAACACACCTTTACATTAATTGAGACCAATTTATTGATAAGGGTATTAAACTCATTCATATGATATACCATAGTTTAACCCTCCTTCATCCTTAGATGATTATAAAGTTGGTTTTTAGGGAAACCTTGTTTGTTGTCAATTTAGTTTCATATAACTTCCCAAGTTTCTCCCAAAAGGGTTTTTTAGTCTTTTCTTTATCAACATTGAACAAGACATAGTCTACTTAGAAAAGAAGAATTGTAGAAACCACCTTCTCATCCATTTTTATCCACTCCTCTTCTATCATGTTTCTCAATTGCTTCACAACCCCATTGAAGGATATGGCTTGGTCATTTTGAACCATTAAATCATTCACCTTAATATTCCATATGGATAAATTCTTTCAATCAAACTTCTTAATATCAAACTTAATTAAACCACTTGTCATTGTTGCAACTCCCACTCGTAGCAAACTCTATGCCTATGAGTTTTCTAGGCTCTCACACTAGATATTAGAAAAACCTAAAAAATAGAAGTAAAAAACAATAACAACGGAATACAAGATCTCATGGAAACCTTATTATGCACAAATAAAACCATGAGGAAATGAAAGCTTCGATGTTTTATTAGTACTCGTAAAAAAACTTAGAATGTATCTTGTGATATAATGTTAGGGGTCACTTCCCTTTTATATAATACATATGAGGGTTCTAGAAGGAACTGAAATACACTAGAAGGGTTTAGAATTTTTTACTTTGGGGGATTAGCCCTTACACCCTTAGGAAAGAGGGGCATGGGAACCCCCCTCCCTTGGTGCATGAAAATCAAATATATGTATATATTGACTTCACCTCCTAACATACTGACCATTTTTAAAGGATATGAACACATACATTACTTTAATAACTCCTATGTCACCTAACGTAAGGCGGTTTAGGGTAATACCCTAACCTAACATGATAAGTAAAGGAAGGGACCATGGATTGGGAAGGAAGCATAGTAGGATCCTTAAATGAGAGGAAAGTATGCATGGGAGGAAGTGGTTCCTAGATCAAATGCAAGTTTCAAGGAGTACTTGGAAGAAAATAAGACTACACAAGGTATAAAGTATACATGGTAAGATATACTAGATAATGTGAGGTCGTATCATAGGAGGAGGACTTGGAAGAATACTTATCTTGGCCACTAATCACTCATCATATTTAAAATTTGATATGAAAGGTTCCAATTCTAAGTATGATTTGTTAGAGGGACAATGTCGATGCATCCAATCATGCAATTCTAAATGTAAGGTGGCATATCACCCCGAAAAATTGATTTGGGGAACAATCCAAAAGTTTTAATTGTAGTTGAATATATAGAAGTGATGTGTGTAGGTGTTAACACTTATATAGGTTTAGGTTTTATAGTGTTTATCTTGGGATATCTAGTGCTCCAATGGGTGGCCTCCTTAATAACATCTTTATTTTTAAGAGTGTGACATTCCTCCAAGTTGTGAGTGTTTTACTTATGTTACCAACACCACATGTTAACTTTAGATGAAGTTGGTGGTATTTGGTTCCTTTTGAATATATTGAATGAAAAATTACTTAAAGGTTGTATATAGAATCACAAAATTACTTTGTCATGTGATTAGGGGAATCACGATACCTACAATGTAGAGTTACAGGTACATGAGGTCGAATAAAAGGTTTTAATTTAATGAACTTGGTTGAAGTCTCATCTTTAGTATCAGTTTGGGGTTGGGTAATTTTTTAAACAATTAGTAGGTCATAAAGGCTCCTAAGGTCAATATTTGAAGTTTATTGAACTTGAGTGACTTTCTTAATAAATTGTTTCACATAGGGCATGATTTCACTGCATATCCTATATATTGATGTTTGAGAAAGGGTTTGATATTGGATGTCAAATTTGATCAATGAAAGTATTAGTAGTTGGATGTCGACTTGGTTTAAAGGTGGGGAAATGTTGCATAATAAACATGGTTTTTAATAGTAGCTTGTGATATGTTATAAGGATATGTATGTATAGGTGTTACATGTTTAAAAAAAATGAATGCTTAATAAAGGGGAAGGTTTCTTCTATTTTGTGCTAGAATTTGAGGCCATTTCAACTAGTTGAGGTGGCATGGTGGGATGTAAACCCTAGATAAAGGGGAAACAATTATGTTTTTTGCGGTTCAAACTTGAATAATTATTGAAAGAACATTTACAATGTTAATTTGGATTTCACTTGGTTTGGGTAAACCTTTTACATTGTTTATAAAATAATTGTTATGTTGACTTGAAGGGGTTTGGTTGCAAATCACATTACCTTGAATTTGGTTTTGAGGATATAATTGGTTAGTGCCAACATAAAGGGAAATAGGACTAGGATATATATAGAAATACATCTACATGGCTAGGGGAAGGAATAAATGATGGAAATACAAGGAAATTCTTCACTTTGGAATGATAACAATCGACTATTACTCCATATTGGAGTCACAAAATTGTAGCAATGACTTTGCATAGAGGAGAGAAGTAAGGGGGGGAAGGAAAAAGGAAAAGATGGTTTGATGAGAAATACATATTGGATTCTTGAAATTGTAGAAATATGGTTAGTGTTAGAAACCATACTACCACAAGGAGAAAGACCCAAGCTTAAGTACATGTAAGGGAAATGGAGTCACCACTCGATTTTTGGGAGAAATAGATGAAATAGTGATGTCGAAAGAAGGTAATAAATATATAGCCACCAAATTCAATAAAATATTCCTAATTTAGTATATCTAAAATTGGAATTATAATTGTATATGTGTTTTAATTAGGTTTATTTCAACATCAAGTAAATAAATACAGAATAAGAAAAGGATAGAAAAATAATGTAGCCTTTATTTACCTCTTTATATTTGATGATATAATTCACTACTTGGATGAAAGGAAGAGAGATAGATATGAAAGAGAAATAGGCTTTATTAACCCCTTTTTCCACCCAACACTAGTAGAAAAACATAAATATATGACTAAAAAACTACTAAAAATTGCATATACATGACTATTAGTAGTTTATTTTGAGTCACTTATAATGTGACTAAATTTATGACTAAAACAAATTAGTCATTTATTGGTTGTTCTAATTCATCGAATCGGTAATATATTTAGTAGTTTTCTTGGTCATTGATTATTGTTATCTGGTCATTTATTTAGTAGTTGTAGTCATTCATTGTCATTAACAAGTAGTATATTTAGTCATTTCAATCATTAATGGTTATCAATTGGTAGTATAATTAGTATTTTCTTAGTCATTGATTGTTGTTATTTGGTAATTTATTTATTAGTTGTAGTCATTGATTGTTGTCAACAAGTAGTATATTTAGTCACTTTTATTCACTGATTTATGTAGATAGAGAACAGAGGAATTGAACCACCGAACTCCTTCCTATAAGGAATGTTCTCTTCCATTGAGCTAGTACCCTTAAATAGAATCAAATATCACATTGAATCAAAGTTCACACTAAAAAAATAAGTTTACTTAAATATATAAAACACATTTAATTTTGACTTTTTTTTCTTCCTTGAGGCACTAATAGTGGTTGACTTAAGTTTTTGAATCCACAATTTATCCATATAATACAAGAATTATTAGAAATCATTACGTAAATTAATGAATAGGTTACATAGAGTTGCATCATAAACCAATGAATCAGACATGAAATCAAAACAATGACAACTTAAGCAAAAGAAAGACACAATTTATCCATATAATACAAGAATTATTAGAAATCATTGCGTAAAGTAATGCATAGCTTACATAGATTTGCATCATAAACCGATGATTTAGACATGAAATCAAAACAATGAAAAGTGAAGTAGAAGAAAGCAACTACTATTGCATTTTATGGGAAACCAATAGGTCTGTCTTGTTTCATATTTGACTTAACTTGTGTAGATTCACCACAACTATAGACAAATTTCCATGTAGTAGCTTCCCCTCCACCACCCATATCCATGCAAGAATAAACCTCTACTTCAAACTCAATTACTGATGAATTCAATCCCTTATCAGTGCATTTAAAAATTTGCAGCATAAATATAAAATATGTACTTAGAAGGATTATATGCAGCTTTGAGAAGAGCAGTTCTATTTTTGCGTATATCCCCAAAAAAAATACGGTAATCATACTGTCCAACCTTAAGTTGTTTCAGCAAGGGACTTCCCAAGGATGTAGAAATGTCCCCATGGCCATACCCTCCCAAAATTGGTTGTCCCCTACTTGTCCCACTAGCATTTGGTGGGGGATGTGAAATCAAGGAATGCATCCTTGTTCTACATATCATAAAAGGAATTTTTACACTTTATTATAGAATAAGAAATAACAATATTAAATAAGTATTTTCTACAAATTATGAAATGCACAATATCGATGATGTACTTAAGCTTAAGTTCAATTGTATATCTTTGTGTTCACATTTCAAGACTCTCCAACTTCTTTTGCACATCCCTACATAGGTCCCAATTTGTATTTTTGGGGGCTATGTTGATCATTGGATCCTAGAAATAATTTGAATCAACATCAATTTTGGAAGATGCGTATAGAATTTTTTTAAATGTCACACAGTGAAGATCATTTGTTAAAATTCCCTATAAAAGAGGGTGAGAGAGGATAATACAAGGGTACCTCTATCCTATATGTTTTTGATGGATCACTAGCCACATTATCATCAAATTTTGGGATAATAGATGAGGATATTATGTTTTGTAGAAGTTCCTTATCTCTAGGAAGATGATTTTGGAATTTTGTGTCTTGCTTTCTATAAACATGTTAAGCGAATCAACATTTGAAACTATAAATGCAACATAAATCCCCAGCTAAGCATAATGCATATGTACTAGATTCAACACAAAAATGTGTATACATATATATATCCATTCATACATGTAAAATTTGTATTCATCATCCCTCTGATCACAACTTCTTTCTTGTATGTCGTACATTGGAAGCCATGTTACAGGGGAATATTTTGTGACTGGTTAATATGAAGCATGACTGTATTCGTGTGAAGAGAAAACATATTACTTATTAACAACTAATGTGGTTGCAACACCTGTAACTATGCCACACAAATGAATGAGAATGTATTTGTTTTAGTTGCAAATCGCAATATACATTTTGATCAATGAATGAAAAATAATGGCTAACAAATACTAGAAAATAATAAATAGAGAAGGGAAACATGGCTACAATGTCCAATAGGTAAAAAAATAGTTACAGTGAGACAAGAAGAATACGAAACTAATGTATTGCTTAAAATAACACCATTTTTTAAGACCTTTTCTATTTTAAATTTATACAATCTAAACTAAATATATAGAATCAAAATATGCTATGTATACCATAGGTCTCATGGAACTCTCTTATTTTAATACATACATACATACATACATACATACATACATATATACNTATATATATATATATATATATATATATTGGTAAACTTAAATAAATCTAACTCCTAATCAAGTATCCCAAACTAGGGTATGTGTGTGAAAATTCCATACAAAAATAAACAAATTTGACTCATATACTTCCATTTCAAGCTATAGAACCAAGGAGATCTCTTATATGTCGACTTATTACTTTCAAGAATCTGAAAAAAAATGCATCAACTACTCTTTGAGAACCTATTTTAATACCATTTTTTTAACACACTGAACCTCTAACATGTGCAATAAAAGGTTGGAATTAAAGAGCTTCAAATATAATAGACGTTCTGCACATGTTTTCCCCTATTTTTTATCACTCATGGTCATGTTTATAGATACAACTCCATAAATTAAATAAGGGAAGATTATGAACTTATAAGCATGTATATATAGATATGACATTTTGTATAAGCATTATGAGAGCAAATCCCCATATATTCTTGAATCTGCAGTTTTGAACAACATTGTATTGTGGTCTATCAATTACAAGCAAGTAACAATAAATTTGGTTATGATGAGGAATTTAAGTTAATATAAACAATGTCAGGGGTATCGGTCTCCATAAATGCCACTTTCAATTTGGCCTAACATCTATCTATAGAACGGGAAGAAAATCCACATTTTGAAAATTCCTCATACTTATCTTGAATTTCTTTTCACTTTGTGTACACAAAAAGGCTTGTAAATTTATAGTGCTCAAGTTATAGATTACAAAGAAGGAAAACTATAATGCATACAAAACTCTACACAGTGGTGTTAGACTAGTGGCCTTCACTTTGACCATCTGTTCCTACAAATGAAGAAACACCCATGGGTCAATTCCTCTTCCTAACAAGTAATGAATCAAGAATTTCCTTACATGAAATGTTATGGATGCACTATCCAAATTGAGCGATATCCCTTGTTTTACAACATAGAATCTCTAAACAAATCCCTTTAGATCCCAAATAGAAAAAAATCATGAAGATGTAATATTGGGGAAAAAGAGAAGTGAGAACACATCATTAATGTAAAAAACAATTGCACCACATGAATGACCTTCGTAGATTTTTTTTAAATTCTTATGAATGCATGTTATATCATCATTGGAATCTAAAAATGCCAATATCAGAAACAAGCCAGAGTGTTGATGTAGAAGCATAAAACCGAGTCAGTTAAGTTTGTAAAATAGATCTCAAAGAACTTAAATAAAAACTTGTAAATCCTCATGTGTGAATCATTAAGTCTCTAGAAGGTTGAATTACATGATAGGATTAGATGAGTTTAGTTGAATGATATGTACTCAAATTGTTTTTATATTATTAGTTGTTGGTTAAATAAATGTAGGTATTGGTTGTGTTGTTGATATTGACCCAACTAATAGATAGGATATATATCAATCTAGTAGTTTGTTCTATATGTTTATATGTTAGTCGACAGGGTAAGAAAAATTAGCGGCCAGGGCATGATAATCCCAATAAAAGTATAGAGATCAGGCCAATTTCTTGGTGGTAGAGAGAAGCGGAAATTAGGGTACTCTGTCCATACAAGCAGGTACTATATTTTGAGGATATATAAAGAATCAATTGTTAATTTCTGGATCATGGATGGGTGTTTTCATTTGCAAATGTTGTATGAATTCATGGTAATACATGTTGGTAATAATATTCGGTGTGGAGGGTTTCAATTGAAATTCATTTCTATTATATTATAAAATCATTGTTGACTGATATATTAGGAATTTGTGGTCACTTGAATGAAACACTTTATTTGATAATCGTTGTTGGAAATCATGTGATCAAATTGTATGTTGTGTAATTTCCACTCACGGAAAATTTCACGGGCATGTTGTGGTTCAAATAACAAGTGGTTTTGATGTTGAATGTTGGATACATGTTGGGTTTGTTGGACATATATGTTAAGTCGATACACAAGTGTGTGTTATTTAATTCATGGAGCGTTTATGTACATATTACATGTGTGCAAACATATTACATTGTGTGTGTTCCACTAATACTTTGAAGTTGAGGATTAGTAAAAGGTTAGAATGAGTTGGTGGTAATACCCTACATTGGCTATAATGGAGGTAATGCATATGGATCCAATGTTAATGATAGAAGAATAAATTTTTTCTTCTATGTGCCCAAACAATTTTCCCAACTCTTGGATCAATATTGTTGGAATCTTGGATTGGTTGGTAGTAAATTAGATGTATTAAATGATGAACCGTTGACTCCAAAGTGCAGGTTTAGTGAGACACAGATAGATAATGTCCTTTCTCCTTCAAAATAAGATGAATGAGATGTTTATGGTTTTGAGATTCCAACACTGAAGATGAGAATAATTCTTTGGAAAAGAAGAAATTTTTTGTAGTCTATTTACACAAAAAAGGGAGGCTTGATAAAGAACTTGGCGTGTTGGTTTCATGACTCATTATCAAGAATCCATTTCCAATAAATAAATACTACATTCAGAATCCATGAAGGAAATGGAAATTGATTTCTTGTGGGTATTTTCCTCAATGTTTTGAGGATGCTTCTAGACTATTAGTTGTATAGAAGAATTCAAGTTAATCACAGATATGATGGATATTTATGTTTCAATCTTCTATAAATTAGTTTATTGGAAGTTGAGTAGTTGAAGGATGAGGTATTAAGAAATGAGTATATTTTTTATCTCATGGGAAGACTAATAGAGGCTTAATAGTGGGCCCATAAATCATAGGTAGAAAGGGAACTCTCCATCAAGTTTCCTCTATCACATTCAAGGAATCTACCTTATCATTCACATGAAACCAAGACTAATGGAAAAACCCTATATCCAAGTCTGATGCAGTGAAAATCATGCCCTAACAATTGAGCTCTGATACTTCAAGTAGAAATCAAACTCAGAAAAGGCATGGAGTGACTCACCTAATAAACCCAGAGTTGTCTTCTCCCCACCATCTCCCACTGGATCACCACCACTCCTCCATGCATATTGTTGTTAGCATTGTTTGTGGGAAACACATCGATCTGGGTGGAGACCTTGGTATTGTCTGGACACCAAAGCAATAGAAATAAACCATTCCTCTATAACATTTGTATTAGAGATTGCCATTACATACATATATTGTTATTGTATTTGCACCATCTCTATTATTGCAATGTTTGTGGGAAAGGAAATTGTATTGTATAGAGAACCCAGTGACAAAAAGATTAAGATACAGATTGAATAAAATCAGATGAAAAAATAGTAAATAAGCCTAATAACCAAAATCCCAAACTTAAATAGTTTCTCGATCTCTTAAAATACAAAACTTATTAAAATTGAAATACCCCAGAGAATTGTCTAAACTACAGATCTAAGGATTAATCTCACTTAGGCCCTTGGGTCCTACTGATTGGGTTTCAAATACATACTAAAGAAGGGGATTCCTTATGGAAAGAGAGGAGGTGAATCCTCCTTGAGAAAAAACACCTTGGTTGACATTTTGATTCGATGGCTACAAACTGTGTGAAGAGGAGGAGATACCACACCCATAGATATGAATTTGTGTACCCACAAAAAAGGCAATGGTATAAACACATAGGCCATGAGGCCATGATCTAGAGGTATATTGAGATTCAAGAGAGGGCATCCTTGATATGGAAGAGTGGAAAATCGCTTTGATTTGTTACCATGTTTCATTCCGCAACAATATTTTCAACAAAACCCTACTTACATTTTTTATATCAATATAAAATAACAAAACTTTAGTTAAAAACCTTACCTTGTGCTTCCTTGATCGGATTCTCCCCCTCCTTGACAAGATTTGAATCCAATGATTGTTTTGATGGGATTTTCTTCTCCAACCATTCACTACACGCTAAGAAAACCCCTCTCCCCACTGAAAACCAAAAGAAAAACTAAAAATCCTTGGCTAATTTACATTTACAACCTCAAGTGATGGACATTCCCCTTCTCGCCAAAGAGTTTCATGAACAAATAAAAACAAAATGCAAGGTTTTATTACAATCTATTTTTTTAATTTCTTAATTTTGTATTTTGTATAGTTACATTTTAAGTTTTGTATATTATATTACAATTTGTATGATATATTAAAAGTATTTTTAATGAGGGGATCTCACATTCCATTATAATCAAAATTGCAATTTTCCATTTTCGTTGGACCACCTCTCTAATGCAATTTGCAATTTGATAAATTTTAACATTGCAGATGGATTCAGAGACCCCTTTAATAAGGTGTCTTTGGATCCATATGCAGTGTTAAAATTTATGAAATTGCAAATTTTTATTGTCAACATTGTAATTTTCCATTTTCATTAGACCACCTCTCTAATGCAATTTCAATGATTAAAACTCAAAATTTCGATAATCCATAAAAAATTGTGTCTGAATTTAAAAAAAAATGTGGGAAACATAGGGAAGAATATGCTCCATGATTTTAAGTTTTGTTCATGTTTGGACTAATTAATATTAATCTAGTCGTTGTAATTGTTATCTAGTCATTTTTTATATGTGAACTAAATTAGTCATTTTTAGTTACGTGACTTATATATTATTTAGTTTTTTTTTTATCTAATGACTAAATTAGCCATATTTAGTTGTGTTGCTTAAATTTAGTAGTATGTAGCTTGAAAACATTGTCGTGGCTAACGTTTTTAGTCAGATAGCCATTTATTTTCCAAATTATATTAGAATGCAAATGAAAAGCAATAATAATTAAGTAGATTGCCAAAGTTCCTTTGATCATTAAGCAAGATAAGAAGGGACTTAGAGCTTATTGGGTTCCTAGGTGGGTGCATACCCTTAAAACTAGTCTCATATCTAATCTAACCTTAATTTAATATAGCTCGACAATAATCTATTTGGCCATCTTAGAATAAAATCATAAACAACAAATAATAAAGAGGGGTTAGAAACCTACTCTACATATTTGTAATACCCCGGTTTTGACCCCAATTGCATTAAATTGCAAATGATGTAAATATCGTTATTAAATCATGGTGTGGAGCTCAAAGCCAAGGTCCCACCATGGCTTTAGCATTTTATGTTCAACAATTAAAATCGATGTCGATGGTTCATGTGCTAGCAAGGCACAATATAATTTTGGACATCCTGTAAATATGCAATTAATAAAAATACCCACAACAAGCTATGTCAATGCAACATTAAAGAGATGGGGGCATGATTTCACAAGGAATATTAAGGGGAAATATTCAAACCCTTGAGCCAATAGTGTTGAGCCAAATGTCAAAGGGAAAACCCATAAAGTTGTAAACTACCTTTTTTTGTCTTTTGTGCCCAATCATTTATTTCTTTGAGAATTTGGTTGAGGTAGTTAATGCCTTGGGATGGGAAGAGTATGGCAGTCAAATTCGAATTTGAGAAGCCATTAGTTTTTGAAAATCATGTTTTTGACTTATGGGGCGAGTAAATGCCCATAAATTCTGCCCATCCCATGATTCACCCATACGTTTTTCCCTGTCACGCGGCTGAAGCTTCTTGAGCTCTCTCCTTCACATTTTCTGCAATTACCTTCATTTCAATGGCAGGGAAAACCTGTTTTTGCATTGCTGAGTGAATGTGCAATAGAGATTCACACTTTTATTCTGTTTCCTCATTTTCTCCATGCCCAAAAATTCATTTTTGGTGTTGCACAAAAATTCATTTTTTGGTGTTTGTTGAGGCCGTTTTTCTTCCATAGTGCCCATAAATGGTTTCCAAATTTGTATTACCCACCTAGGGATGTTTTCCCCCATTTACCATTTTCAATTTTGGTTCCCAGGACATTTTTGTCCATACCCAGCACTTGTTTTTTGTTGTTCTATAAATCCTTGCTTTGGTTTGAACCGTTAGGAGTGGAAGAGGCCAGAATTGGCTTAATAAACTTAGTGAAGAGAGGAAACTCGTAGAGAGATCGAGAGGGGCTGGTTATTCTTCTATGCACACCCTGAAGAGCACTGGAAGGGAAGGTATGGCCTGAGGGACTGTGTAGCAGAGAAGGGGATACTTCCTTGTGTTGGGTGTGTAGGCATTGTGGAGGCCAAGACAAATCTTGTGTAGGTGTCCATAGCTCTGTGGTTGAACTCACTAGCTTAGTAATTCTCCTTTCCACTGCCTTAGCAGCCTGATAAACTCATCTGTAGAGTGGCTTGGTTGCCTTTGATGTGTATTTGGATATGTGTGAGCTTGTTGTTCCCTAGTTCCTTGTGGAAATCATGCCCATACCGAGGGTGGCCATGGTGCTAAGAGATTGATGAGAACACTAGCTTATGGTTGGGTGGAACATTGCAACGACATAGCTAGTTGTAGAACAACTTCTTTTTAAGATAACTATTTTTTGTGTATTTAAGTTCTACAACTATATTTGTTTTAAATTATCATGAACATGTTGAATGATTGAATGTATTTTGCTTCCGTTGTATTGCAATGAATTATACATCTGCATATCTATTTTATTTCAATGCATTGTATTATCATGTTCATGGGGGATAGATTTCCTGTTTTGATAGTAGCAGCAGTGTAGTTGCGTCCTCTCCATCCCCGAGATGAGGGGAGGGGATGTGACAATATTGAAGTCTCTTCTCCTCTAACAAAATATTAGCTTTGAATATGTAAAGCAAGAGCACAAGAAAACACACATCTAAAATATTAAAAAAACAATGTAGGTAGGTAGGATTCAAGTGCTAAGCTCGATTGACAAGTTTATCTCTTTTCCAATAGATTTGTGTTTAAGTTCCTTTTAAGCAAGAGAGATGGGATTACAAGATGCAAAAACTAATAACTAAGACAAACACTTTAACTTAACCAAGTGAAGTATAAAGAGACATATAATCCAAATGAAGACGAACATACTAATTATAGTAGCCTGAAAATAGGTGGAGGCTTGATGGATACCATAAATCCCAAGAGTGTGGAATGTGTAAGGATTTTATCATAAGTGAACTATAAATCTAACAATGTATGGAGATATGAGAGGATGGGACTTGACAACATTAACAATGAAGAAAAATGTGACATAAATATATTTTAGAACACTTAGGAAAATATCCAACCATTACAATGACCATGGGGTGGGTGATGTTTCCCAAAATCCAAAAAGTATGTTCTAATTTAGTATACCACATGCATATGATGAAAATCATAGGTGTTTTCAAAAGAAAAAATACACCATGTATGTTGTAGGAAGTGAAAACTAATAGAGATGTGCATGAAATAATTAATAGAATTTTTAGTTCACAATACGTGTCAAGACCACTCAAGTTAGGGGGGAGCTTAACCAAATAAGCACCTCAATGAGTGTGTCTTATTAGATTAGGGATGCTTTAAAACCCAAGGGAAACTTCTCAACTGACCAATACCATAATTAATACACTATGCCATTAACAAGAAAGGAATTTGTGGGTCAACTAACCTTTATAGCCAAACATGTAACCAAGAAAAGTCAAATATGAAAAGGGAACTGACTACCATAGAACTAAATGCCAACATAAAAACCACAATATCTTATATAAACAAGTAAGAGACTACAAAGAGGGACTTAACACACTATATTCTATTGCTATGATATGTAGGAATATCTTATATAAACTAGTAAGGGACTAAATACTAAAAAGAGGGACTTAACACACACTATGTTATATTGCTATGATATGTTGAAGGACCTTGATTTTATCCCAAGGAAGGCCATGTATTTACAATGCACCATGACAACTTTACATATCAATACTCAATTAAATGTGCGTGGCTAGTAAAAAGTATTTAAACTTTACACTATACTTACCACAAGGACTATAAGAATTGTTAGTATAGACCACAAAGGTTGTCAGCATGATTATCACTAAATTTACTATCATGGAGACCATAAATATATTATAGGATTATAAATTAATTATTTAATAAATAATAATTATAATAATATTTATTTATATTTATTTTAATGATATAATTTTAAATTTATATAATAAATTATAAGTCATTTTGATTTTGTGTTTTTAATCTATAAAATTGTGTGTTTATATGAAATTACAAATAAAGTTAATCTAAATATTAAAAAATATAATACAAAAATCTTATAGATACATATGAAAATTTTGAAAGAAAAAACATTAATAAAAAGAAATATGATAACCCATGGTTTAAAATACAATTAAGAGTATGATTATGAAGTGATTTGAAAATAAAATTATAAATAAAATAAAATAAGGAGATATTTGATCCTTAAATTAAGAGTATGATTATAAATTAAAAATCAACATAGATCCATCTAAAAGGGGATCTATCAAGCACCCTCGGGATCAAATTTCTCAAGATGCAAACCTTTTTTTTAAAGTGAAAATGCGTAATCTAATTTTTATGGTTTTAGTTTATCTAATTTATGTTGTTTTATATATATACAATTCTAAATAATTTAAATTTAATTTAAGCCGACAAATTATTTTTAATAATATTTTATTATTTTTTATAAAAAAAAAACGTGTCAACTCTATGATGAACACGAAAGAAGTTACACATCTCTCCCCTACTGAGCTGTAAAATGCACCTCTTCGTTGCAATAACAAAAAGATAAATTTTATTAATATCATAAAATTAACAAAAATAAAAATTACATTACATTCATTACTTATAAAATATTTATATTATGTTTTTCACATAAAAATAAAATAATTAATTTACAATTAAAATCATCAAAACATTATATTTATATATATGGTCATTTTTAATATATTTATCTTGATTTTAAATTAATTTAAATAACTTTAAATATAAAATTTAAAAATAGTACATTGAATATAAAAAATAAATATAATGAATAGTGATAAATTTGTAAAATTATATCCATTAACTCAAAATGAAAGGAATGAATTTGATTTTAAAAATTACCAAATTCCCATCAAGATTTTATGTTCTTATTCAATAATGAAAAGAATAAATATGATAAAAAAAAATATACCAAACTCCCATCTAGATTTTCTCTTCGTATATTTCGATGTTGATGGGATACCCTATTCTTAAATTATAGTATTTGATTTGATCCATCACCCTACAAGATAATTTGAGTTGTGTTAAATACGCATGGAATCCTAAGAGTTTAGACATCTTCATGTGAAGAGAGCACAAAAGTCATACCTAAGAATACTTTAATGATATTAAAGTAGCAATTTAGACATTTTCATGTAAAGATAACACAAAAAGTCATGAGATAGTAATATTTTGATTGATTCCATTATGGAGATATGACTATAGATTGACCATTCATAAAAAGCAACCATCTATTGATAATATTTTAAAGGAAAGGAAACATTCTTGAGATGTCATAAAAAATATATATATGAGGTTCATTATTGTGATGTTTGATATGGAAATTACTAAGTTTATATATGTGGAGATTAGCCCCAAGGGTTAGCTCAATTGGTAAGACGTGCGCACACTCTCTCGGTACAGGGAGAGGTCACGGGTTCGAGCCTTGAGTCTTTCGGGGTTAGGTCATCTGTGAAGATGGCCGGCGTTTTACCACCTCTACCATCCACTAATGTGGGGAAGTATTGCTGGGTTTTCCGTGGAGATTTCCTCTGAAAAAAAATATATGTGGAGATCGTAGGATTTAAATAATATGAAGAATTGAATATGGATAGACAAGAACATTCATAAAAACCAACCATTTATGGGTAATATTTTAAAGGAAATGAAACATTTTTTGTATTTAACACAAAAATATATTATTGTGATGTTTATGTGGAAATGAATTAAGTTTATAGGTGTGGAGATTTAAATATATATAAATATAATTTTAAAGTAGAAAAAATTTAAAATTTTTATGTGTAGTTGCATTATTATATGTAAAAAAATTCATTTACTTAAAATATTTTTTTAGTGGTTTGTAGGGGGTAGACTTTCACTGTAATCAGATGTTGGGTTTTGGGCCATCAAAAATCTTCCTCATGCTTAAGATCTTATTCATCCAAAAGAAATTATAAGTCATACTCTAGGACCAAAAGGTGGTTACATCCTACATATTATGTACAAGAAGGTCAATATCTCATATTGTCATCATTGAGACCATAGTAGTGATTTCACGTGTCTTCATTTAACATGTATCCTTAATACCATACAGTAAACCAATGCAACCTCCTATTGTAATTTGACCTCTTTTACAGGAGGTAAATGGACATGTGTACTTATAGTATATAATATTTCCAATAAATTTTACTTATTCTAATTTATTTTAAGTAAAAATAAGATCATTTTTGGTACAAATTGAGTTCATCATTGAAGTATAGTTACTAGATAAAAATTTACTTAATGAATAATAATTGTTATTCTTTATGTTCGATTTAATTTATAGAAACAAAGCTAAGACCCAAGTTGTGTAAATTTATATTTATACAATTAACTTGGGAGTGATCTAAGAAGTTGACAACTTTTTCAATGTTTATTTTTTTGGCAAAGCAAAGTTTTGCTTTAAACTACTCTTTTTTCAAATTTTTGACAATATGGGAAATCTTTAAAATGAGCCAAAACCCTTAAGGGAAAAAAATTATAGTTAAAGTTATCATCAATCAAGTAGAGATATGGCTTGCAATCAACCAAGTTATCTTTTGATTCAGAATTTGAGACTATTTAGATTGGTTAAGGTGGCATTGTCGGATGTAAACTATTACTTAGGGGTACTGTTGTTAGTTTTTTGGATTCAAACTTGGATAATTATTTAGAAGAACATTATGATGTTCAATTTGGTCACATTTGGGTTGGGTAAACCTTTAACATTTTTTATAAAAATATTTTATATGTTGAGTTGAAGGAATTTGGTTGCAAAACACATTACCTTTCTTTAGGTTTGACATGTTTTTAGGATATACTTGGTTAGTACAAAGATAGAGGGAATTGGGTATTGGATATATAGAGAAAGGTGCTTCCATATCTAGGAAAGGAAGAAAGGATGGAAAGCGGACTAGAAAGGGAATGATTGAAAATAACTCCCTACAAGAATTAATAAATTGTAGGGATTGCATTGGATAGAAGAGAAAAGGAAGGTGGGGAAGGAAAAAGGACAAAATGGATTTTGGTTAAGGGATGGAATGATGATAAATTCCTAGTGGACTGTCCAGATTGTAGTGTGATTTTTAAACTGAGAAACCATACTACCACACGGAAGAAAAATCAAGCTTAAATTGTTATAAGGAAAGTGGAGTCACCGCCCATTTTTTTGGTATTTTTATTTATATTTTATTTTTAATTTTATGGTATGTATTTTTATGAATTACATATCTAAGTGAATTTAAAAAAATCATTAAAAATATAATAAAATTCTTATACATGTGTGTGGAATTGGAGATGAGTGGTTTTAGGGTTTTTCCTCAGCAGAGGTAGGGTTTTCTACAATACAAGTCTTGAATCCCTAGGTGACTAACATACTCTAGGTGAGATGTTGGTCTTTGATGTCCAACTGGTGGAGCACTAGGAGGATTTTCTATCCAAGTCAGATATATTCACAAGTGATGGGAAAATATGCTTCCAACTGATGTCGAACCTCCTGGATATAAACAAACTTATATTTCCTCCTGCAGTGAACTCTTGTGGGCTCTTGATGAGTGAATCAATGTCTTCTTTGATCCCATCATCAGGGATCAAGAACCCATAGCCTAAAGGCTCTTGGGATGATATTTTCAAGTGTCCAGAGCATGCAAAGTTAGAAATTGAGACATAGATAGGACAATGAAGGACCGACTATGATGAGGATTTGTCAATGTGAAAGGAACTAGAACCAAGTCTTATTCCACCTATCCACCAAATGTAAATTGAAGTGTGTTTTAAAGATATTATTGGTAGTTTCCTAAATCTAGGTGAATTGTAGTCTGATGGAGCCTTAATTCCAAGAAAGACATGTCGCAAGAGGATTAATGTGGTTAGATATTAGGGGAGTAAAAAAATCATGGTCATGACTAACATTTCAGTCATGGACATTTCTATGGTGGATGATTAAAATTTAGTTGGGAAAGCATATCGGTTTGCAAGATCTTGAGAGATGGATTTCCAAATAGTGGAAGCCACTAGTGGGGTACGTGTTGGAGGTAATATTCCTCTCTCAAGGCTGGTTAGGTTTTTCCTTTCATAATCTAGAATATTCACAAAAAATATCCATAGAGTCTAGATTCCATGGAAATTCATGTTAATTCATAAAAGGTGGCATCCACTTTTTTATCCAAGTAAGGAGTTCACAACAACCACCTTGGTCTAGAATAAGTGTCCTTTCTTCCCACTGGAATTCTAGACACCAAAATACCTCAAACAAATAGGGGGATCCATTATACCATTCATTGCGATTGACAAGTCCATATTTCATGTATCAATCATTATCAGTTGCTAGAATTCTCATAGAAGTGGACCTAAGACAAGGTCTGTTTAAATCCTTGGAGATGGTATTGGGGAATATATCATTCATTATGTCTTTGGATTATGTTAACATCAAATTTCCTTGTGCTCTATTCCATATTTATGGCCATGTTATCTCATATCACACGCACTAGTATAAAAATAAGAACCAGCGTAAAAATAATTTGGGTGCTAGCAACAATCATGGACTTGCCACTAAATACCCTTGTGCTGATATATCTGAAGCCTCATGATCTCTTGTCAAAGTTTAATATCTTCAGGAAATAACCTCCAATAATATCCTAATGACATATCTTTCGCTCTCTAGGGAAATACAATCAAGTCCTATGGAGCCTTAGACTCCAGTCATCTTTTTATTTGAAGTTTTTGACATCTTTGTTTGTCAATTGGATAAATTGTACCCTATATATATAAAAAGTGTAGGGAACCTTCAAGGACCCTGCTAAACCCATGAAATAACCATGCACATATTCAAAATAGAAAATCTAGAAATTAACCAGCAAGAAATTTATTTTTTTCTATTGAATCAATCATGGTTTAATATAAACAATATCATCTTAAATTGAATAATATATCTAACATAGAAAAAACGTATAATAATTATTTATCCAATAGAAATAAAAGAAACCATAAATAACATTGTGTTGACATTTACCTTTGTTATGAAGTGTTGAAGGCTAAGGAATATTGTCGAAGATCCACTGCAAGTCTGTGCTTTGATTTCCCCTACTGTTCCCAATGGGTACTCTTCTTTGCTTGGGACCCCTGAGCCACAATGGGGTTTAATTTAGAAAAATTCTAGTGTATTCAAGGTGCATACATCTTACTTAAGGGATCCAAACCTTGTTCGTACAATGGTGAACCAAACTCTAAACAGTCACCTTGACAATCTAGCATCGTTTATGTCGTCCAACAATAAGGAAAAAGAGACGAGAGCCCTGTTCCCTCTCTATATCTTTATAGCTTTCGGAATCTTGTTGCGCATCTCACACATGCACATGCATAATTAAGAATTATAAATTTACTTATTATTATTATTATTATTATTCACCCCCCAAAGTTTCACTTTTATCCTATTTGTGTGGGTGCATGGTGTTACTATTTTTTGAAATAATTAATTTCTTTCTTTTCTTTATTCAAAATTAATTATTATTTACATTTAATAAAAAAATTTCTTCTAGCTTTGTGTGTGTGCATGATATTTACTAACTTTTGCAATAATTTAATTCCTTTAAACATACTCATTCTTACCCCACTTAGTATTTTTATTTTTATTGTCATGTTGCATTTCACCAAGAATATCAAGGGTGTCATGCTACCCACATGCCCTTGAAATATCCCTCGAGCATATCAAGGGTTTCATGCTTCCTACATGGCCTTCATATATCCATGTTTTCTGGTGGGCATTGGTGAGATGACTTAGATATTGTTAACTAGGTCCGATAAACCTTGCTAAGAGACTCATGGTTCCTATGGAATAAGGACAATTCATTATTATGCAACCCCAGTCTAATCCTCATGAGTGACCAATTTCGTGACCTACCCTCACATAAACATGCATCTAACGAGAAAAATATTCTCTCGCTTTTTCCAAAATCATCGCATGGAGGAATCACTAGTCATACTACCTTTGTACCCATTTAATCCAATTACCTAATGTGGACTGATTGGCAATCATGATCCTGTAACTACACGTGAAACACCTACATGCATAAAATATTTCAAATCAAAATAATAATATATCAATTTACATCAGGTTAGCATCACCTGTCATGGATATATGACTCAATCTAGAGTCTACACAATATCAACACAAACTTACGTCACATGTACTTGGCTTTTAGTGTCACACTTGAAAAGACTTCAAAAGTAAATAGTTATATTCATTTAATCATCATTTCATAATTTCATGGAAACATAAACATTTTATCATCATCATTTCATAAAGATAGCTTTAAAACATTCAACTTATTCATCGAGGTACTAGTTTCCACACATAGCTAGGTCATTCATCATCAAATTCCATAAAAAAATAACATAGCATAATAATCCAAGTCTAAAGTAAAATAGGGGCACTACATACACCCCCACTTTAGGAAACTTTGTCCAGAAGTTCATATCATATTCTCATACATGAATCATACAGTGCTAGTTTATAAATAACGCAAAGACATTAACCATTATACTTTAGTATAGAGTCGTCTCATATATATATATATATATAGAATGATTTCATTTAATTACTTTGTCTAGCCCTAAATGGGGCATTACTCCCCTCTTTAGGAAACTTCATTCCAAATTTATCATTTAAGGAATTAATAATTTATCGTACATTGCGTTGCAATACTATCAACCTTATAATTAACTTACTCAATCATACAAGGAAACCTTCACAACTACTAAAAACACTTTTTCTTGACATGCCTTTGTGCTATATCTAATGTAAATACACTTTATTAGAGTTAGACAACTAAATATAACACTTTCACCTTCACTTTTCAACGTTATCATTATAATTCTAGCATATATTTCACTTAATCATTTCCTAAGTCCACCATATGGCATGCATCGTAGAGACTAGTTGAAAGAAAATTCAACCTCGTTGAGTGAAACAACATGGGAACATTCCAAGAACAATTAATATAAGCCATCTTTCACCTAATTCATTGTTTAGGTTTGGAATTGGACATACGAAACACTCATTAATGCGAAAATAACCATTTTCAGATCCAAAAGTACCCTTTACAAAAAATAACAATACTTTATCTTTATTTATTACTCATAAGTAGTGACCACTAGCGATTACAAATGAATTCCAAGTGCTTAACTCAAGTATTATTTATATTAAAAGTAGTTATCAATCCTTATAAAGAACTTCCACAACCTTGCTCACAATGCGATGGAAATATTGTGTTCATTCTCTACATTGACATGATTCAAAAGTGTCTGGACATATCATCGAATCAGATGAACATATTAAATTTTATTACTAAGTCATTTGATCAAGACCATCGTGTTTGGGTTAAGTATCTTGTCATGTGCATACCTCATTTCATTGTTTTCATTGTCATATGACCCCTTTGGAAGACATGCCTAGTCACATCATATGTGTCATCATAGTCTGATCAAATCATGTCTTGAGGAATATTCATCTTGTCATTCAAGCATCGCCATGCCAGGTAGTCAACCTCATTATGTTGATCTAGCTGTGCTAATCGTCTCCATATTTTGTTTGACAAAAACCATCTTCATTTGACTTTTTCAGCACTTGATGGAAGTTTCAACAAGAAAAAGTATTCAAAATTTCAACTCTCCAATAACTATTTGAAAAGTTGGAGTTTAGATCTACATAAATGAAGGTCTTGACTCTACCATGCCTCTTTAAAATTTTATGAATTGACTTAGAATTGTACTTCGTGGATGGAAATTTACTTAGTTAAGACTCAATCACACCGAATGAAGGAATCGATAATACAACTAAGAGTCATTTAGTTTTACTCCATGCATTTTCTCATATGATTATTTTGCTTACATAAAGCTTTCATAACTTGACTGATAGTTGCAGATTGATTAATGAATAATCAACATATAGTAATTTGTCCTTTTATCATATAATCGATGAAAGGAATCATATACCTTCATATAATACTCATGTTTAACCCAATTGTTTTATTGATTCTATTTGGCTTGATAGATTTCTCATATTCTATAAGATTCACTTCTTTTACAACAATACATAAATTTCCTTCTTTAGAGTTTTTATTATCCCTTTAGACCTATTCAATCCTCTAACTTCGTGATAATTCATATGTTGTCTTCAACACTTATCTTTGTCAACACACCAATATATTCAAAAGTCTTTCTCTTATACTTTCTTCTCTACTTGGTTTCTATTAAAACCTCTAACCTTTATTTCATGATTGTTATCAAATATTTCACAAATCTTTTATCTTTTTCATATCTATTCTTCCACAAAATATCCATCTAAGGCTTCAATGGTCCTCATTTCTCCCATCCCATTCATATTTTTGTCATTCTCATCCCCTTATTACATTTACTGCAATATCCTCATTTTAAAATTATCCTTTTAACAGAACAAGGAATTTGGTCAAGTATGGAAGGCTCATCTAGAATAACGATTACGTTAAAATATATTTAAAATTAAATATTTATAGTCATCCATTAAAAATGGTGGTAAATGACAAAATATTCATCCCATTAACATAAGGAGAATTAGCAACTATACACCCATAGTTACCTAAAGAAACCATAACGAGTTAACACCCATATCATTTGCAAAATTATAAAACCTCATGCACATTCTTGCCATGATCCATTTAGAAAAATCCAAGTCACTAGTTTGCATGAATATATACACACTCATTATAGGATACCATGGATATATCTTAGTTAAGTTTGTCATCCCAAGCTAATTCTTCAATTCATCATCGTGAAATAAGATACCTTCACCTTTCAATTATATTGTTTCCATCATAATATTGATGTTTTATGAGGTATATATCGAATATGCATCAATTTGATGCTAAATATTTTCATATAATTTCCACATTTAATTACACTTAGTGTAATTAATGTTTTATGAGGTGCATCAATTTGATGCTAGATATTTTCATATAATTTCCTCATTTAATTACACTTATTAAAACTTGCGCATAAGCCCCATCATATAGAGCCACATAATCTAGGCATGTATTTACCATAAAAAAGTGTTTCCAAGACTCTATGTATAAGATATGCCTATAAGAATCTAAGCATAGTGTTTAAATCCAATTAGACTGGCTTGGATGAGATTCCCTATACCTATGTGTTATTCAACAAAATAAGGATTGAAGCCCCTTGCTCCCTTTGTTATATTTTTGTCGAAAGTTCACATTTTATAGTTTACTTGATAAATTTTCCATAATTAAGTTTTAAGAACATAATGATGATACAAACATTTGAAAATAAACACACCCCCCTCTCTTTATATATAATATATTTCTCTTTAAAAAAATTAAAATTTAAACCAATAAAAATAAAAATAACAACCACTTAACTAGTATAATTAGAAATAAACATATCTTTATTCATAAGTGTAAATATAAAGATTACAACTATAATCGAACACCAACTTATTTCCATAAACAAACCTAACTAATCAAAATAAGTCTTTAATTCTTAATTTAAGATGCTTTTACATTTTCAAATAAATATGAACTGATTTAAAAATACATTTTCCCCCTCTTTTTAATAACACGAACTTAAATATCTTTACTATGCTTTCAATTTTCAAATAACTATGAACTCAAGAAAAAATATACTATTAGAAATATCTCTATTCGTTTTTTTTTGTAAAGCCGCAAATTCTATTAAACGGAGGAGTCAAATATTACATGTCCATGATGATGCTAGGGTGGCATTATATAGTGGAACCACCCCCCTAACTAGTCAAAATTATAGACCCGTATGGTATGATCATAACAAAAAACTTACTAGCATGGGAGACCAAAAATTAGGCTTGTACTCAACTAAATTACAGTTTATCAAAGTGTTTAACATAAGACTAAAAAGTAGAATGTAACAAAAAGACTTGAAATGGAAATCCAAACTCAAGGGAGGAAGATCCTTCAAAGGATTCATAACCAGAAATTATGGAGGGGAAAACTCCTCCAAGATGGGAAAGCACCATCCCCCATCGTCAGAAATGGTAGCAGGATTTTTTACCAAAAGGGGAGAAGACTTTCCACTCGGATCTTCACTGTCATGAGCATGCTTGAATAGAGGTTCAATTGTAGCGGGGATAGGAAAATGAATGTTGGTAGACGCCGTATGAGCCCGAGCAGAGCCATTTTCCATCGACTTTCCACCTGTAGTGTTGTTTCACCCCACCTCTGCGTTGGTTGCTCGTCATTGCCCACTGTTTAGGCGCTTCCCATAAAAGGTGGCATCCAGACCATTGAGTTGGTTTTCCAGGTCTGTCAGCTTAGATTTGGTTGAGAGGATCGTGATGCATATAGAGATTCAGTTGACTAGCATATCCTCTATAATATTTCCCATCATATTTTTTATGAGCTAGTAGTGGTTAATTTTACTGCCACCCCTACCAGTGGCTATATGTTCGTTAACCAGTCGAGCATCCCTGTCACCGATCAAGACTCACACAAGCATGGAGATTCCAGCTTTGTATCCTTCCTCCACCATCAAACTTAAGTCACACTGATTTTTCCCCCATCCATTTCTTCCTCTCAGTGGGGTTCCTCTTTTTCTCGACATAGCAAAGACTGGATATAGATTATGCAACTGAGAGGAGTAGTTTTGCTACAAGAACAGAAGAAAATTTGAACCTATGTGTTGTAGATAGGACCACCTGAGCGGAGCTGAGGAGGAAACCATAGTCAAATACCATAGATCACAACAAAGAGCCACTAAATTCTCCCCCCACATCCATATCTCACCACCTTAACCAATTCTGATGTACAATCCCAATTCCCACATGTTCCAAATCAACCTCCATAAGAACCAGAATTAATGGTGATGGTACTGGTTCGACTCTCATCCAGATATGGAGGGGACGTCCTCACCCTCCCGCATTGATTTTATGGGGGTTCGGGGTGGGAAATTAAAAGATTTGACATGTGGGGTGCCATGAGACATGATGGTACCTGCATCTGGGTAGGAATGTCTCTATTCTTAACAACACCGACATAAAAATAAATAAACCATTGTACATGTTTTTTTTACCATGAGAACTTAGAAACCTCCCAAGAATATATGTAACACCCTGCAAACCACATATACCAATAATTCAAAGATCATCTTAGGATGAGACTTCATATCAAGGGGATTCCTACCCTTTCAACCTCACTATGATGGGTCAATATGTGCATCCCTACTGTTGAAATGTTGTAACTTTGAAAAATATTCTAAATGTATTTTATTGTTGTAATCTATCATAGATGTTTTATTCCTCTGTTGGGATGCTATTATTGTATTTGGTCATCATAGAGTCATGAGGTAAAAGCTCCACTAAAATTCAGGTTAATAGAACCCTCCATAATATAATATTGTATTGTTTTGTGTCTTCCTAGGTGAAGTGAAAGATAAACTATAAATAGAAAAGGCGTGTTCCTCATTTGGACACACAGACTCACTTGTGTATAGCGCATAGGAGAGAAAGAGAGACATATCTTCTAGGAGAAGGAGCACCTATTTTGGGTTTTGTCTTTGTACTTTTGATACATCTATATAGAGGAAGTTTTTGCAGGGTTTTCTTCCTCTAGAGGGTTTCCCATGATAAATATGTGTCTATCTTGTGATTGTGTTTCTTCTAGTGATCCTGCATATGCTATTGTTGTGAAATTTAATTGAATACTAATTATATCTAGCTTATCATATTGGATCTTAACATGGGTTCAAAGCTAGCCTAAATAGGACAGCTTTGACAAGGTGAAACTCTCTTTTCTCCCTTCGACAAGAAATTAGGGTTTATGTCAAGTTGGAATTTTGGAGATCTGATTGCATAGAAAGTTGCACCTCCTTAGAACACATCTATTGAGCCCTAGATCTAAATTTTTGAGTGGGTATATCTCTAGGAAAGTCAAACCCTAGTTTGTATTTGGACCAGAAAACCAAAAAACTGTAGAAACTGCAGATAAAAATCTCGCAAGTAAAATTTTGAGAGGTGAAGATTTTGAATCTCCAGAAACCAAGTGTACCAGCCAATTCGCCTCAGTCGAGTGCATCTCCTGGTAAGGTTAGTTTTTCATTTTGAGAAATTTCATTTTTTAGTGACCTCTTAGATAAGATGGCCCCAAGCACTAAGCTTGAGGATAAGATGGAATGCATAGAGAATTTCTAAGCATGGAAATATAGGATTGGCCTCATTCCTAGAGAGAATGATCTTGAAAAATGCATCAAAGGAGAAGCTGCAGAACTTGAAGAGGATGAAGCTGGGGAGAAGCACAAGAAGGACTTGATTAGGGAAATGAGGATCATTGCTGATTCTATCAAAGATCACTTGATTCCTCAAGTGTCATCCAAAGAGACCCTGAAGGATATGTGTGATTCCCTATCCAAAATGTATGAAGGAAGGAAAATCAATAAAAAGATGAATTTGAGATCTCAATTGAAGAGTAGCAAGATGATCCAAGGAGAATCCATCCAAGACTACTTCACAAGGGTCTCCCAATTCAACGAGAAACTATAATCCATTGGAGACTCCCTTGATCAAGATGACCTTTTTATGACTGCTCTCAATGGTCTCACTAGACCTTTGGATTCTTTCATCCAGACAGTGTGTGCCAGAAAGGAAAGCATGAAGTTTGACATTGTATGGGAAGATTGAATCCAAGAGGAGGATATAGTAGCTAATAGAGAAGATATACTTAAAGAATATGATCAATCCCTAGCCACCCATACCAAGAGAAGAAGAATTCAATCTAAATTCAAGAAGGAAATCCACGAGGAGTTTCAACCTCCCAAGAAGCTCCAAAGGACAAGAGGAAAAAATCAAAGGAGAAACTACTCCAACTTTCAATGTTTCAATTGTAACAAGATAGGACACATTGCTAGACACTGTCCATTGAAGAAATAAGAATACAAGAAGAGGAACAACAAAATACATCATGCACACATCGATGAAGATGAAGATGGAGAAGAAGAGGAAGTAGGACCTCAAAGAAAACAAGCAAAAGAAGAAGATTCAAAAGAATATGTATTATTCTCTGCACTCTCTAGGTCTGTGAAACCTGGAGAAGATACATGGATTATTGATAGTGGTGCTTCAAAGCACATGAAAAGACAAAAGAAAAATATGTCAAAAACTTGAAGAGAAGAACTCTCCTCAGAAGGTATCATTAGGATATTCCTATCAACATCATATCAAAGGAATTGGTGAAGCAATCTACAAGATTGATTCTGGAATCCCCATGAAGATGAAGGAAGTCTTATATGTACTAAGTTTGAAGAAGAAATTACTTTATATCTCAACATTAGATAAGAAAGGATAGAGGGTTGGATTTATAGATGGTCAAATACTTATGTGGCCCAAAGGAAAACCAATTGAAGATGCAGTTGTCATCGATGAAGAAGAAGGAGGATTATATAAAGTCAAGGGATATTCAGAAACAACCCTCGTTCATGAGATCACTAGCCCAAGTGAATTATGGCATATGAGGCTTGCTCACTTCAACTACAAAGAACTACTCCATGTGAGCAAAGTAGTGACAGGTTTACCAGATTTCAAGATCGATAATGAAAGCATTTTCAAAGGATGTGCAAAAGGAAAGAAATATGTACCAGGTTTGAAGAAGAACTTACTTTCTATCTCAACATTAGATAATAAAGGATATAGGGTTGCATTTATAGATGGACAAGTACTTATGTGGCACAAAGGAAAATCAATTGAAGATACAATTGTCATCGATGAAGAAGAAGGAGGATTATATAAACTCAAGGGACATTAAAAAACAACCCTGGTTCATGATACCACTATCACAAGTGAATTATGGCATAGGAGGCTTGCTCACATAAACTACAAAGCACTACCCCATGTGAGAAAAGTAGTGACAGTTTTACCATATTTAAAGATCGATCATGAAATCATTTTCAAAGGATGTGAAAAAGGAAATAATATCAAGAATCCATTTCCAAAGAGCGAAACAAAGGATAAAGGTACATTGGAATTAATTCATTCATATGTATGTGGTCTAATTCCCTCCACATATTTGAGTGGTTATGAATATTATGTTACATTTATTGATGACTATTCAAGAAAGACATGGATATATTTATTGAAAACAAAGGATGAAGTATTTGGAAAATTCAAGGAATTCAAATCCTTAATATAGAATCATTCAAAAAGAAGAATCAAGCCACTCAGAACAGACAATGGTGGAGAATATACTTCAAGAGAGTTTGAAGCCTTTTGTAAAGAAGCTAGAATCAAGAGGGAACTAACCACTCCCTAAAATCCTAAATAGAATGGTGTTGCAGAAAGAAAGAATAGGACCATTATGTAAGTAGTGAAGACAATGATACAGGATCAAGATCTTCCAATGCATCTATGGGATGAAGCAACAAGAATGACAATTTATGTACATAATAGATTATCCCATAGTTCCCTTGGACTCAAAACTCCAGAATAAATGTTTACAGGAAAGAATCCTAAAGTGATCCAACTCAAGATATTTGGTTTCCCAATATATGTGCACATACCAAAAGAAAAGAGAACTAAGTTGGACCCTTCCAGAAAGAAGGGAATATTTGTTGGATAGTGTGAAGTCTCCAAAGCCTTCATAATATACATTCCAGGATTCCATCACATGGATATTAGTAAAGATGTAACATTTGACAAAGAAGAAGCTCTCAAGAGGTCTAGAAAGTGCCAACATGAAGAAGTATATGAAGAAGATGCACCTACCAGAAATAGAGAAGCTTCACCATCCCCTGAAGAAGAAACATCAAAGGACTATGATATGCTAGAACCTCAAGAACCTCCTACTATGAATATATTATGAAAGAGAAAGTTTTCTTGGGTAAGAGAAATTATACAAGAAGCAAAGAAGTATGTAGCTCTAGAAGAATCCACAAGAGTAAGGAAGAATTCAAATCCATTTTCCAATTATGTGGATTTAATGTGTGATATGGTAGATCAAGAACCCACTAGTTATGAATAAGTTGTATAGAAGAAAGAATGGGTAGAAGCAATGACATAAGAATACCAATATATAATGAAGAATTTTGTTTGGGATATAGTTCCCGAATCATAAGGAAAAAGTGTGGTATATTCAAAGTGGATCTACAAGATAAAGCATGCAGCTAACGAAAGTATTGAGAAATACAAAGCAAGGTTTGTGGCCAGAGGATTCTCTTAGAAAGAGGGAATTCATTATGAAGAGACATTTGCGCCAGTAGTAAGGTACACTTCCATTAGAACCATCATGGAACTTGCATCCATGATGAAGTGGAGTTTACACCAGATGGATGTGAAAACAATTTTCTTGAATGGTGCTATTGAGGAAGAAGTGTACATAGAACAACCACAAGAATTTGAAGTTGACGACATACTGACTCATGTATGTAAGTTGAACAAAGTTATGTATGCATTGAAGAAAGTTCCTAGAGCTTGGAATGGAAGGATAGATATTTTTTTGACGAGCTTGGGATTTACCAAAAGTAAAGTCGACCCTAACCTTTACTTTAAGGTTATGGATGATGAACCTGTCATATTATTGTTGTATGTGGATGATTTATTTCTGACAAGAAATGAGAAACAGGTTATAGAGTGCAAGAAGAAGCTCGTTGAATAATTTGAGATGAAATAACTTGGATTGATGCACTATTTTCTAGGTCTGGAAGTATGGAAAAGCCCAGAAGCAAAATTTCTCAACCAAGGTAGGTATGTTGTAGAAATCTTAGAAATATTTGATATGTTTGAATGTAAATCCATGGCCACACCCATGGATACCAACCTGAAGTTGTTAGCTGGTGAATGATTAGAGTTAGTGGATGTGACTTAGTACAAACATATTATTGGGTCGTTGATGTATCTAACGAATACTAGGATATATATATGATTTTCTTTGAACACCCTGAGTCAGTACCTAGTTAAGCCTAGACATGTTCACCTGGTAGCTGCAAATCATGTGATGAGGTACTTGAAAGGTACAATAGAATTTGGTCTATACTATGTTGGAGACCATGACTACATACTGCATGGTTATACTAATGCAGATTGGGTTGGAAGTGTCTCAGGCATGAAGAGAAACTCAGGTGGATGCTATTATCTGGGATTTTCCATGATCTCATGGTTTAGAAGGAAGAGGTCCAGTGTTACTCTCAGCACAGCTGAAGCAGAGTATATGACATCTTGTTTTGTTAGTTGTGAAGCCATATGGATTTGAAAGTTGATGTCTGGTGTATTTGACTTGGAGTTGGATACCACAATGATTCTATGTGATAGCCAGAGTTTCATAAAGATGTTGGAGAACCTAGTGTTCCATGACAAATAAAAGAACATAGAAATCCAGTATTTTTACATATGGGATATGGTACAGAAGGGAGATATAAATATCCAGTATGTGAGTACCGATGAACAAGTTGCTAATGTGTTGACTAAGCATCTATCTTGAGTAAATTTTGAATACTTCCACGAAAAGCTTGGTGTAGTCCGAAAGGACCTTCCTCTAAAGGGGGAGCAATGATAATAATGTTGTGGTGGGATTGTATCATCCCTGTACATATGTCCTAAAGTGATCCGTATAATTTTGTCTCAGAGAGGTGGTGGGATTGTATCATCTTTGGACATATGTCCTAAAGTGATCTATAGGATTTTGTCTCCGAGAGGTGGTGGGATTGTATCATCCCTGTACATTAGTCCTAAATTGATATACATACTTTTTTCTTTGAGAGGTGGTGGGATTGTATCATCCCTAGACATTATTCCTAAAGTGATATGTAGAATTTTGTCTCCGAGAGGTGGCGAGGTTATATCATCCTTGGACATTAGTCCTAAAGTGATCCACAGAATTTTGTCTCCAAGAGGTGGTGGGATTGTATCATCCCTATAAATTAATCCTAAAGTGATCCATACACTTTTGTTTCCGAGAGGTAGTGGGATTGTATCATTGCTGGAAATTAGTCCTAAAGTGATCCACTGACTTTTGTCTCCGTGAGATGGTGGGATTGTATCATCCATGGACATATGTCCTAAAGTGATCCACATACTTTTTCTCCATGAGGTGTTGGGATTGTATCATACTTGGACTTGTGTCCTAAAGTGATAGGGGTTTATCATCCCATCATTGGATCATGCGTGTTGCAGGTTATGTTTCTGTAGATGATCGAAATATCAAGTGTTTCTATAGATGATGATGTTGTTGATTGAAAGATCAAGTGTTGTTATCGATGATGATGTTTCTTATCGAAATATCAAGTGTTGTTGTAGATGATCGATTGATTGAGTGTTGCAGAAGATGAAGATCAGAGGTGAAGACGTAGTGATGTAGAAGATGATTCTATAGTACTAAAGATGTTGAAGATGTTCCAGTTGCGGAGGATTGTTGAAGAAAAATTTCGATGACATATAAATGTATCACCTTGATGTTGTTGAAATATGATTTATCTCCTTTCTCCTATAGTTGATGTTGTTGTTGTCAATAAAATACCCTTCTCGTTAAGGGGGAGTGTTGAAATATTGTAACTTTGAAGAATATTCTAAATGTATTTTATTGTTGTAATCTATTGGAGATGTTTTATTCCTTCATCAGGATTCTATTATTGTATTTGGTCATCATAGAGTAATGAGGTAAAACCTTCGTTGTAATTTGAGTCAATAGAACCCTCCAGAATATAATATTATATTGTTTTATGTCTCCCTAGGTGAAGTCGACCCTCTAAGTTTGTCGGGGTCGACCCGTTAGGGAAAAATTCAAGTGAAAGATAACATATAAATAGAAGAGGTGTGTTCCTCATTTGTNAGGAGAGAGAGAGAGAGAGAGAGAGAGAGAGAGAGAGAGAGAGAGAGAGAGAGAGAGAGAGAGAGAGAGATCTTCTAGGAGAAGGAGCACCTGTTTGGGGTTTTGTATTTGTACTTTTGATACATCTATATAGAGGAAGTTTTTTTTGGGTTTTCTTCCCCTACAGGGTTTCCCGGGATAAATATGTGTCTATCTTGTGATTATGTTTCTTTCAGTGATCCTAAATACGCTATTATTGTGAAATTAATGATATCTAGCTTAGCATATGGAATCTTAACACCTACCATTTGTATAAATTGAACCTGTGACCTTACCGAATATCACACATGTTATTAACCACCAAACCCACTCAAATGCACATAATAAACCATTATACATATTATTAATGTTATAAGAACTGAAAGTATGTACCTATAGTTATCTCCATTGATAAGCTATCTTCTTCAAAGTTCTTAGAATTTGGGGGAGTATTCAACTCGTCCAACCAACAAAATCAAGTACGTATACCAGAATATGTTTTTATTAAACCAAGAATAGAATCAAAGTATGGTCCGGAAAGAATGTATAATAATCATGCATATCCCACTGTAGTTACTTATGTCCCTTCATAGTAGCCTTACTTTTATTTTTCTCTCTCTATCTTTTCCATCATTAAGGATTAATGTGGCCTCAATAGATCATTCAGTTACACTTAGATAAAAGAAATGTAACTCACCCACTTTCATTATCTCTAAATGTGTCCTTCATAGGGGGTTTTGTGTGCTATCTTGTGCAGGTTTCATAGGGTAAACATGTGCTGGTACTTTTTGACAATTTCGCTTTAAATTTCTGGGCCAGGTTTATATAGATATAGTATATTTGTACTTAAGGAGAAGAGATGTCAACAAAATTATCTTAGGAGTCTAATCTGTTAGATTTATGTTTAAATAAAAATACCAAACCACAAATACACAATAAAAATACCAAATATGCATGAAAATTACAAATACAAAATATACATGCAGTACAAAGTTTAATAAAACTAACTAATTGCAATAATTTCAATGAATTGGAACACAATTTTGTCTTTGCAAATTCCTCCCACTAGATTTAAAAGTGTAAACAAAGTATGCACTTGTCCAAACACTATTGAACACTGCATTATTTTGTCTCTATAAACTACTTCAATTCTCCCTATTGCATGCCTTTTACAACCTGTAAAATAAATTAACTGAAATATTGGCATAACAACCTACTAGTATTAGATTATATTATCTCCCATTCATAAAGATTACCAAAAACCAACAAAATATTACCTAAATCTATAAAATGGACTTTCTTACTCTATTGCTCTTCTTCCTGATTCAAGCTTACCCACAACAACTCACCACCAAAACACCCAACTATACATACAATCTTTCCAATCTTGTGCCATGAGTCTACAACCCCTGTACAGAATGTAAATGATCAAATAGTACTCAACCCTACACGACTCTCTCTCTAACTAGTGGTTAACTAGTGTCACGCCTTCATATGTAATCGATTGAATTATTATGAGTGACATTAATGCTAACTATATATTTTAATAATGAAGATATTGAAACATATATAATAGTGCTAATGTAGATCACAACAAATATGGATTTTAGGTTTGGAATGGAGATCTAAAATTAAAAATCAAGATTAAAATATTAATTATATGTTTGACATGATATTATATGATATTTAGGAAGAAATCCAATGCTAATTGCAAGAGTAAGAAATGACCTTCATGACCATTTGAAAATCAGAAGTATTGTTTGGGTCATACAACAATCCATTTTGTTATTGAATTCAACACATGAATGCACACATTTAATTACATATAAATCCTTTATATATAGATTTTTCCTCGACATAAGCTTGCATAACTTAGATTTACTGCTTTACACAATAAAATTACAATGATCTACTTTTGACGAGAAAATGATGATAAGTAAAATATGATAAGCCAAGGTTGATAACTAATGATGAGCCCTTAGGTTTGAATGTTTAATTCTAGCTATGATACTAGATGTAGGGACCCTCCACGGACCTCGTTGAACCCACTAAATAAACATGCACATATTCAAATATAGTAAACCTAGAAATTAACCAACAATATTTTTTCTTTTCTTTTGAATAAATCATGGATCAATAGAAACAATAACATCTAAAAATTAGAAACATATCTAACATAGAAACAATTGTATAACAAATATTTATCCAATTGAAATAAAAGAAACGATAAATAACATTGTGTTGAACAATAGCGTTTATCGTGAAGTGTTGAAGATAGACGAAGGTTGTCAAAGATTCACAAGTTTGTGCTTCAATTTCCAAATGTCAAATTTCCACCAGAAACCACCCTCCTGATCCCAACGGGTACTCTTCCACATTAAGACTCCCAAGTCGCAATGGGAATGAATGAAAAAAATTGCTAGAATATTCAAGGTACGCATATCTCACTAAAGGGCTCCCAACCCTGCTCATACAAGGACGAACCACACTCTCAGTAGTCACTATGACAATCTAGAGTCATCCATGTCATCCAACAATAGGGGAGAAGAGATGAGAGCCTCATGCTCTCTCCATCTCTTTAAATCTTTCTGAATCTTTCCATGCATCTAACACATACACATGCAAATGCATAATTAAGAATGATCTACTTAGTTTTTCTTTTATTACTCATCCCCCAAATGTCACTTTTCTCCTATTTGTGTGTGCATGGTGTTACTATTTTTTGAAATAATTTAATTTGTTCTTTTATTTATTCTAAATTAATTCTTATTTTCATTTAACAAATTATTTCTCCTACCTTTGTGTGTGTGCATGATGTTTACTAACTTTTGCAATAATTTAATTCCTTTAAAAATACTTATTCTTACCCCCCTTAGTATTTTTATTTTTATTGTCGCATTCCATTGTGTTGGGAATATCAAGGGTTCTATGTTTCCCATATTCCCTTCAAATATCCCTTAGGCATATCAAGGGTTCCATGCTACCCACATTCCATTTAAATATTCCTCTTCAATGTGGGGAATGGTGTGATGATACAGACCTCATTAACTCAATCTAGTCGACATTGTTGAGAGACTCATGGCTCTTGGTGAATAAGGTTGAGCTTTTATTGTGTGTCCCCCAGTCTAATCCTCATGAGTGAAAAATTTCGTGGCCTACCATCATGGAAACATGCATCTGATGAGAAAAATCCTCTCTCACTTTTTCCCAACTTGTCGCATTGAGTAATCGCTAGTCTTACTTCCTTTCTTCCCATTTAACCCCATGATACCTGATGTGGACCAATTGGAAATTGTGATCTTGTACCTACATGTGAAACACCTATGCATGCCAAATATTTCAAAGAAAAATAATAATATATCAATTTACATCAGGTTAACATCACTTGTCGTGGATACCTGACTCAATCCAGAGTCTACACGGTATTGACGCAACCTTGCGTCCCATGTACCTACAATTCCTTGTCACACTTTACAAGCCATCAAAAGTACATGATATACATAAACACAATTGTATTAATTTAATCATCATTTCATAATTTCAAGGAAACATAAACATTTATTGTCATCAAGTCATCATTTCAAAACAGATAGCTTTAAAACATTCAATTTATTCATCAAGGTAGTAGTTTCCACACATAGTCGAGTCATTCATCATTGAATGCCCTAAAAAAGTAACATACATAATAATCCAATTCTAAAGTGAAACATGGGAACTACAAAAAGTGAGGTGGTATTCCCCCCTCTTAATATAGTTTCTAAGCCCCCCCTTACCACCATGTCAATGGAGATCCCCATGGAGCCAACCTTGGGTGATTCTTCAAAAGGTGCAATAAAGGTTAGAAAGGTAAAGACAATATAGTGATGTATCTCTCTAAAGAGGAAGAAATAGTTTATGTTTATGATAAGTCCAAATAAATATCAATGGCCATCCAATCTCCATTGAGTCAGGGTTTCGGGCCTTACATTCTGCATTATCGCTCTAAAGGATCGTCTACCTTGGAAGGTTTCATATTAGAGGATATCAAGATAGTTTCTCAATCCAAAGTGGGTAGGAAATTATCCTTACACCATTCTCATGAAAAGGAAATTAAGGAAATTATTCAGGGAAGGAAGATGAGTATATCTAGGGTCCTTAGATTAGGGACAAACCCCTTGAGCCATTTCAAATGAAAATTCTCTTTGTCAATGTGAGGCACTTGAGAGGAAAATAAAAAATTGCGTCCCTCAAAATATTAGTGTCACTTGAAGACTCGAATGTCATGCTTCTTCAAGAAACTATGTGTTAAAGTGAGTCTATTTGTTCCTCCTAGCAAAAAAACTTCAAATTTGTTCATTTTTGGTTGTTAACTCCATTGGCTATTTGGGGGGGTTAGTTCCTAGAATAAAAAACACTTGTCACGTGGATATCTCTTTTGTTGTTAACTCCGGGATAGGGGTGGAAATTTTCTTATTATCTCTAGCTAGTCATTTTCTTAGACTTAATATCTATGACCCCTTTGAGCATGGTCAATATTTATGGAAAAATATTTTTCAAATGCAATGGATCAAGGTTCCTAATTAGATCGGTTTGGGGTGGGGGGGCTCAATATTACCCTATCCTAGGAGGAACTTTTGGGTGAGAGTTGTGTAGGGAGATAATATGTCCTTATTTTTATAATCCTTTGTGAAATTTGTCTAGAATAAATTGAAAACTTCAATTATTAGACCCACTTTGTGCAATAAACAGGTGAGGCTAGGATAGAAAAACTCCTAAAACACTTCCTAATCCATGAATCAATTATTGAGGCCTCAACAATTTTTTTTTCCTAGTTGGTCCTAGATGATTCTCCAACCACTTATTGGACTTCTTGGAACTTGGGATAAAAGATCCAAAACCTAGGGCCCCTTTCATGTATAATTCCTTCTGGTCCACTAACTAAAAATTTTAGAATATTTTCAAGGATAATTGGAAGGACATCTCTATGGATGACTCTCAATGTGATGGAAAATAATCTGTGGATTCTCTTCGAATCTTAAAAAGGAAAATATCCTCTTGAGAAAGAGGTAAGCACAAGTAGAGGGACTCCAAAATAGTGTACGTGGAGAGTAAATTAGAATCCTTCTTTGTCGACCATGAGTATGGCCTTTTTTATGAGGAATACAAGAATAAAATTATAGAATTGGAAACCCTAAAATATGAACTCTTAAAGGACCTAGAGATAAAACAGAGGTTAAAGAGAAGATCCTTATGGCTTGCTGTAGAGGACCAAAATACAAAAGAAATTCAAAATTATGTGAATTATAGGAAGAATATTAACACCATATGGGAGCTAAAGAATGAGAGTGTATTTAAGGTCATAACATTTTTAATATATCAAACTTGGAAATTCAACATTTCTCGCAGCTCTTTGTGGACCTAGGGGACTCTAAGGTGGGAAAAATATTCTAGTTTATTGGCATTTATCCTAGAATGGTGGACAAGGATGCAAAACCAGGAGTTTTTTAAGCTGGTCTAATGAGAGGAGTTGCTTGTGACCCTTCACCTTTTCAAAAGTAAAAAAGGCCTTGGCTATATGGTTAGCTAATAAAGTTATTTATGGATTTATTTGATACACTTGGAGATGATCTTCCGAAAGTGGTCAAGGAAGCTAGAAATCAAGAAAAATATTAGGAAGCTTAAATTAAACCTTCCTCTTCCTAATACCTAAGTCATATAGAGCTGAAACATTTAAATATTTATATCCCACTCCCTTTGCAACCATTTCTATAAAATTGTGACTAAAATTATCAATGTTTGTTTCAATCCCATTCTCTCTTGATAGATCTCCCAAGAGAAATTCTATTTCCTTAATGGTATAACTATCCATGGAGATATTGACTCAAAACAAGAGGGAATCCACTCAATCAAAAATTACAAGTTGTTGTTGGACATCCTAAAACTTGACTTGTCAAAGGAATTTGACAAAAGTTCCTAATTTTCATCAGGCTAGTCCTGCTTCTAATTGGGATCAGTGTTGATGTTTTATAGTGGATAATGGGACGTGTTGTTTCATTGTAGTTTGCAATTATTATCAATTGTGCAGTATCCTCATTTTTTAAGAAAAAATGGTATTATGTCATGGATTCCCTCTCTCCCTTACTTATTCATGCTCGTTGTGAAAGGCCTCAGTAGACTAATCCTTAAATAAATCCACACTCATAGAATTCACGTGGTCTCCTTTGCAAGAGATGTCATCTTGAATCACTTATTATTCATTGATAAAATTCTCGTCTGGATATGGAATGCTAGTGTCTCAAGGAAGTGGTAGAACAATTTTTAAAATCATTTGGTATGGTAATCAATATTAAAAAATACATCATTTATTAGCTGTAAGGGGGATATCACTAGACGCCCCTTTGGAGAAGCCACTTTCCCTTTGAAATAAAAAAATCATGATGATGGACTAAGATATTTGTGATTTAAGGTCAATCCTAATGGGTATGGAAAAAAGTATTGGCATTGGATAATATCTAAAATCAAATTCTAAATAAACTCTTAGTATAGCAAGTGGATCTCATTAGGGGAAGACTGGTGCTGATCAAGTCTACATTGGAGTCTATCCTAGTGTATTGGAACCTCATGGATCACATCCTCAAAGACACCTTAGACCACATTCATAAACTTTGTTTAAACTTATTATGGAAAATAAGTAGTGAATATCTAGGTTGTCATCTTGTGAACTGAAAAAACATTGAAATCCCCAAATCCTAGGGATGATGGGGGTTGAAGAACATATTTTCATTCAACCAAGTTCTTGCCACCAAATCCCTATGGAATTTCTTGGTTTGAGAAATCTTATGTAAGTGCATTCTTATGGCCAAATATCTAGATCCTAGATCCACCCTCAATTGGATCCATTCTAGGCACAAATCAATTTATATGGCCTCCAATCATTAGAAAGCAATGACACATACCTTCCCCATTATAGGAATATTATTGGCATGCAGAGTTGGCGATGGAAAGAATATAAAAGTTGTTCCTGAGTCTATTATGGGATGTAGGGGATCAATGTCCCTCTCTAGAGAGTTAAGTTCAATTCCTAAAAACTAGTGGGTGTGCCACACTATAAAAAAATGCATTCCCTCATTGAACTACTCTTTGCTTGCAAGGTTGGCTCAAGGATGAAGAATTGGGATTGTTCGAAGGGTAGGCTAACCAATGGAAGAAGTATCACCATAATATCTTACAAGGAGACATCCGTTTTTTATCTGAAGTAGACTCATTAGTTTAGCACTTCAACCTTGTGGGGTGCTCCTACTTTCCTTGTCTAGGATACTTATCTTTTCCAATAATGGGCATGCCAATTCCAAATGCTGGTGTAAGAAATTATGGTATATCCAGGCCTATTTGAAGATTATTATCCATATGTGGCTTCTACTTAACAACAAAGTCTTGACCTGGGATCACATTTGAAAATAAGGTAAATAGAGGCCTAGTATCTATTTGATCTACAAAGATGCAGAGGAGACCAATGTTCATGTATTATTGTAGTGCCCCTTTTCTATTCAAGTGTGGCTGGAAGTGGAAGACTATTTCTCTTTGTTGAATGTGTGTAAGGAATCAACTATAAAAGGATGTCTACATAAATACTTCTCCTCCCTTGTACTAAAACCATTATGGTACCTCCCTTACCTAGTAATCTAGGGACTATGGTTGGATCGTAACTCAGTGGTATTCAACGATAAATTCCCCCATGTTATTCAAATAACCTCACAACATTTTCACATGTTCCAACATTTCCTAAAACTCATCAAGCCTGCTAAGCCAAGACAAATTCACCCATTGAGCATATAAGAGGAGAAAGCATGGTATTTTTATGGCACTTGTCAAGGCGAGAACATGACTTTTGGATTTAGTTGTTCTCTTTACATATCAAATTCCCACTTCTATCTTGCAAAAGGAGGCCCAGGTCCAGGTTCTAATAATTGTACTGAACTTCAGGATTTTTACTTCCTTCTCCATAAAGAAACCATCTTAGGCCTTTGCAAGATGCAAGTATTTGGAGATTCCTCCTTTGTTATAAATTGGATTAATGGTTCAGATGCAATCAACAGCATTGAGTTATCCCAATTGGTTGAAAAACTGAAATGAATCAGTTGTGGGTTCTTGTAGGAATCATTTCAACATATCCATGGAGAACATAAATAGATCGCAAATGGACTATCAAAATACGGTTTGGAATCAATTGCACGATCTTATATTTGGGAAGAATATCATGAGGGAAATATGGTTTCCTCACATATATTCCTGTGTTAGTCCTCCACATCAAGGACTAAATTTCAATGTGTTCTTGCATGTGTGGCCTTCTTTTGAATCCTCCTTAGCTTTGTTTTTTGAAACATGAATAAAAACCCAAATTGATTTCCTCATATACACCTAAACAATGTAATTTCTATTTCATGTGTGTGTGTGAGCACGTGTGCATGTGCGTGTGTGTGTGATCATTAACCTATCATAACAATATATAACACTTATAAATAAAATTTGTAAAAATATTAACAATAATAATAATAATCTTAATTTTAATTTTTACTCTTTTTACCTCACCAAAATTAAAAGTCATAGTTATAATGAGTAAAAAATCCAAAATATTATCGCATAACAAATCCCTACAAATCAATTGAAGATATGCTAAGCATATGTCCCACTCACACATGGCACTTGTTATTGAAATTTGTAAAATATATATAAAATAACCAATCTACAATTAATTAATTAATTAATTCACAACAAATAATGATATGATATTGTATTTTCTAATATAATATTATTGTATTCAATTTACATAATTATGTCCTTGTCGGGGATAATATAGTTTTCACGAAGGTGGTATTAGTTGATGTCGATGAGAGTAATTTTTTTGTTTTTCCAAAGCCAAGACTATGTATGTAATTCTTGTATTATTTTACTAACCAAATTTCTTAAATTAGATTGGTTTTCATGGATGATCTCAGCCTCGTAGAATGGTTCCCAGGATGTGGTGGTGCGATGAGATCATCCTTCATTTGTTATTTTAACTATCATTCATAAAATATAAAACCCAAATTAAATCAACACCAACAATTTAATACCAAACCCCAAACATAAAATCATTACAGATAGATTCAGAAAATGTAATCACACACATGACAACATAAAATCCTACAGGAAAACACAATGAAAACCATAATAGTGATGATGTTGAGGTGGACACCCCCACAATGAGTGAGAACAATTGGAAGAGATGAAAGGAAGAAAAAATAAACACTAAAAAAAAGAATGAAACGCTAATAATCCATACTACACTTGGAAAGTGGAGAACAAAAACATTGGCACCCTAATCTAATTGTACCCACCAAGATGAATCACACAGCAAGGTTACAATGCATATGGAAAGAGTGGAACATAGTTTGGCTCTCAACCTGGTGTTTAGAGAATGGTTGTAAGAAACATACACTATCTGGGCCTCACATTTCACATGAAAGCCACATAGGCATTGATAAAATATGCCATAGCACTAAGCTCGAGTAGCCATAGTTCTGAGCAAATTTTGAGAGTCTACAGAGGGCAATATTTTTCTATTAATAGCTTAGGATTTCCAATTTAGAGTTTTCAATTGACTTTTAAAACCTTTCTAACGAGGAAATATTCTGAATACAACAAGTCTCCCATCTGGCAATTCATTATGCTCTATACCACATGAATAACATGTAAAAGTGGACGAGGTTGGGTGCAAGTATGATAAAATATATTCCTTTCGAACCTATTATTTAAGTGAAATAAATTCCATATTATTTGATGCATTTTAAAAAATGCACAAAACAAATGCGTTGAAGTTACGATTAAGAACTTCATTTTTTTAATGTATTCAAACTAGATGATTTGGGTGTAGTAGATTATGAAGTGGAGAAGTAATTAAATAAACTCTGCATCAATCAATGATTTGAAACCTAAATAGTACAATTTCAATTTTTACTCTCCTACAAGACATTGCTCTAAAGGAGATTGGTGCATTCTACAATGTGCCCCATGAGATTCTGATTAAAAAATATATGCAGGTTCCATACATATAACAACAATATATGCAAGTTCCGTATATATAACAACAATTACTAACTGGCCTTAATCCTCAATGCAATCATATAAACTCAAACAATTTCTGGGAAATTCAATCCTTGGAATTCTTAATTTTAGTCATTAATTTCTAGTCCACGGATGTAATCTATACAATTCCTTTAATGATATTAAAAAACAAATAAATTATCTTACATATATTTGACAATGGATTTATTGTTGATTTGAATTGCTATATGTTTAGTTTCAATTTGAGAGTTTAATTATGCAAGCTATCGATAGTCATTGCCAACATAGTTTTATCCAGAAAATATTAAAACTAGAACAACTCATTACCATGACAAATAGATACACGTATCCCTATGCATGGATTCATGTGGAACAATTCTCAATTTTTATTTTTCCCCTATATCAACCATCGTAAGAAATTGTTGGAGTTAAAGAGAAAGTTGGAATTCAGAGAATTGGTGTACATCATGACAGGTATGGGTGGTGATATGACATAATTTACTATCACTTAATAGTTAATATATGTAATACTCGACAAGGTGCCACAATATATGGTAAAGACAAGCTATCAATAAAACCCTGGCTACAAAGCCAAGCTATCAATAAAACCCTGACTGATGATGATGCTAGAATCCACATGAATTCCGATGATTGACATATTTGTGGGATCCGATGATAGTTATGTCCATTATTTGCTAGAGGTCCACACTATGATGGCATAGTACATGATCTAGATTTTTTAGTGGATGGATCCAGCAGAGCAGATGATAGCGTACTAAAGGTTTAGGAGTGAACATTGACCATGAATAGGTATTCCCTAGTTAGTTCTTGAAAGAAGCTACCATCGAAATGTTGATGCTCTATATATGTGGCTACAGGAACAATATGAATTTGATCTACCTAGTTATTCACTACAATAAATTGACATCTAGGCCGTCTGAATGAAATATTGAAACCAACAAAAGGTCTCCTCATGCTCTCCTTAATTGGCTAAAAACACTGCTCTAATGGGTAATAACAACATGCACAATAGATCTCATGATCTCCCAAAATTCTATATTATTTTTCTTTTTCTTAAAAATTCTCCACATAAACACGAGTTTCGTTTTTAATGATGCAATAAATAACACAACGCAACACATAATGACTGCCAAGTCTCAGACACTAGAATGAAATTAAACGATACCCACACATGTCATTCATTCCTGAGAATGATTAGGGTTTGCAGAATGATTTGGAAGTTGATAATAGGGGGTATTATTAGCATTGGATCCCTAAAGAAAAATTATATTAAAAACATAAATGATATAATGATTTATATGAAAACAGAAAACTATTATAGACGACATAATCCATATGCAGGCATAATAAACTATAAATATGGACGATAAACCAAAAAAGATGAATTTCTAATCCATATAGACTATAATCGTAAATAAATAATAATATCCTTTATGTAAATAAGGTTGGAGATAAGAAACCTATGCAGCTCAGTAAATTCTTTTGATCCCTTTATCATTTTTTGTTTTAGCATAACATACGATTTTTAGGTTTTACTAGCTATCTTTATACTTTGGATAAATTTAAATTTATCTTAAATTTTAAAATATTTATAATTGTAATAGATTCATAATAACTTAATTATTAGATGACAAAATTTATTGTTGATAATGAAATAATATTTGACCATGGATTATTTTACCCATGCACATATTTGAGACACTTTATCTATGCACATTAGAAACACTATCATGTCTATATAACTCATGCACAACTAACTACCATAAAATCTTTGTTGTAGTTAGATTGTTAACATTTATAACTTGTTGTTAAGTCTTTAAGCCTAGAGATTACATGGCATTTAAATTAATTTTCCTTGGCTTAAGTATTCAAGTAAAATTGAAGTTTCTTATAGCTATTATGGTGTTACATTTGGAAATGTCCTAGGCAAGCAATTCATGCAAAAGAATTGGTGTTATCATTTGAAAAGTGATGCTTCAATGATGCTGCTAGACAATTGCTAGCAGCCTTACACAAAAAGGCTCTTTACTTATATATTTTTGTCATTTCATATTATAGCAACACCTATTGGCAATGTCGAAGACATTTCCATCTCATGACTCTTGTTTCTATAAATTATTCAACAACATCACATATTATATATATAAACATTTATTAGAATAAAACATATATCATATTTAAATAAAGCATAAGGTGACTTTTAATTTATTCAATAACTATATAATAAAATAAAATAAATTCAGAAGTGATAATATTGAATGTTTAGTTGCATTATATAGTCATAATTAAGTAATGAAAGACCATGAATATAATAAAATATATACCATTTTTATTCTCTTAAAATTCCATGTTATACCCCATGCTTATCATAGTTATTTTATTCATATTAAAGGAACATCTAAGCATGATGGAATCATAAGGGGTTTAGATATCTTCATGTAAAGATAACACAAAAGTCATCACTACATAGGTAATGAAAGTGAAGTAGAAAACAATATTTGACACACAATTCAAACACATTAAGGAAGGATCTATGGAAAATATTTTAAAACATTTTCTATATATAGATAAAATATGTGGTGATTAATGGGAAAGGGATTAATCTATTCTTATGTGGAAATTATGGGAAGTAAAGAGTTATATGTATTTTTATGTGAAAAAAATTGATAAAATTTAAGGTTATTGGTTTAGTTTTTGTTGATACAATTTTAAGATTTTGAATAACCATTATGTCATCATGTACAAACAAAATCTTCTTGTCTGAAAAAACATTTTGGTGATATATAAGGTAGCAAAATTCATTTCACTCTTTCTATATGCATTTGGGTCTTGGGTCATCAACATATTTCCTTAGATTCAAAGAATATGATCTTTTAGGTAATGTGAAGTAGTTTTAGGTCATATTTTAGGATCAAAAGGTGGTTTCAGTCTAAATACTATCTATAATAAGATCAACGTCACATATGGTCATCTTGAAATAATATCAATGATTCATGTGCATTCAATTAACATTTTTCCTTAGTGGCATACATGAGATCATATACTAATCCCAGTTGTAATTTAGTATCTTTCCCATGGGGTATATGGACCTATGTAATTATAGCATATAGTATTTCTAGTTAGTTGGGTCTAGCTTGAGGAGTTGAGAGGAGTGTTATCCTCCCCAAACAAATTCAATTCTTACTAGTGACATGTCGAGCACTCAATGAGTATATCATTGTAACGACCTTGAACCATGTTTTAATGTTGGAGGATCCTAATCGGCCAA
>LPNX010749695.1:132517-155761 GCA_001517045.1 Pseudotsuga menziesii | reverse complement strand
ATATATATACATATCTATCTATCATATCTATCTATATATATATATATACATATCTATCTATCTATATATATATATATATATATAAAATCCTGGTGACCTAGAATGAGGATAAATACTCTCTTTTGTACATCTATGGCTATTTTATAATATAATACCTATTGTTTCTATCTCCATTACTCTATGATTATTCCTTATGATTGTACGTGGATGCTTGTTTTCAATTTCTCTTATGTATTAGACTGCTACTTGTAACTTAATGTAATCCCTTAGATTACAACATTGGTTTTGTTGAACATAATGTCATCAAAGCATTCCGAGAATACATATACAAAACAATGATTATTTATTTTAATGACTAGACAATATATTCAATGATGAAAGACCATGTGCAGTGGCTTCATCTAATGCTTGAGAGGTGCAGACAAAATTCATTTATTAATCAACATCAAGAAATGCATATTTTCCACACCAAGTGGAGTATCATTAGGTCATGTAGGTTGAAAATATGGTATAAAAAATTATATAGAAAAGATTAAAGTAATTATTGACCTAAATAATCCATTAAAACCTAAGGAAGTGTGAATACTATGGAAATTGAACCCCAGTGATAGAACAATTACACTCACAAAATTGCTAATCAAACATGCAAATTTACCAACAAAGGAGACTGAAATTGGAGCATAACACTAATCTGTATTGAATAAGTGTACAATATCCAACCTTATGAAGTCATAGGCTGTTGCAATACATAATTACACGATATATTCAAATGCATAAGGATTCCATTCGAAATAGTGAAAAAGTAGGCTTACTAAATCTAGTCAAATCCCCCATATGTGCATAAAGCAGTTTCCAAATCCACTTAGAGGCTCACGAATTGGAAAAATAAAGTAGGAAAGCTAATAAGGGATGGAAAGAAAACTTGTACATTCTTTTATTAGGAGAAAAGGATGGAGGATGATGTGGGAAAAAAACAAATCAACTACACCTAGTCTTGCTTTCCCTTTTGCCTTATTTCTAAATAAAACAGGCAGCTTTGCAGAAAAAGCAGATATGTGCTTTGGAGGATTTGGAATAAAGAAGACATGCTAAAAATGGTTTCTAGGAGGTTTCCCAAGCGCTCCATGACTCAATTTTAGCAATTTTGACTTCTATGACATGTAGAAGACAACTTGCATAGAGTGGAATATAGGAAACTAGGAAAATAAGACAAAAATGAATTAATTAATGTCTAAGGTAGGTAACTATGGGTTGATTGTTCTAACACCCCCCCTTAATCCTGACTTTATGAGTAAATATTAGAAAAATATAGGGCCTAGAAACAAGGCTTAGTCACCCTTTACATACTGCATGTCCATTTAACCAAGGAAAGAGGCAAAAACCCAGTGGGAAAATCCTCCCTTAAACATGGATAGTAAAGAAAAATTTGAAAATCTTGTCATCAATCATGCTTCATAGCATGATCAGAAATCCCCAGTAGTGATTTGAGATTGCTGAATGTCTTCTCACAAAAAAAATTGGTGAATATGTTTGCTACTTGTTTTGAAGATGCACAGAAGAGTAGGTGAATGGTGTCATCATGCACAAGATGTCTGATGTAGTGCATATGGATCTCAATGTGTTTAGTTCTCTGTCTTTGAACTAGATCATTGAATATTTGAATGGCACTCTAATTATTACAATATATAATAGTTGAAAACTCTGATTCGAATCCACACTCACCAAGTATTCCCTGCAACCATAAACATTGAGTTGTTGCATTTACAACTCCTATATACTCTGCTTCTATAGATGAGAGTGCTATGGCACTCTATTTCTTGATTGACCAGCTGATTGGTCCTTCTGCAAGCATGAATACATATATTGATGTTGACTTTTGATCTATGTTGTCACCTTCCCAATCACTGTCAGTAAACCCAATCAAATCAAGATTAGATTTAGTTTTGTAGAAGATCCCATGAGTTCTTGTTCCTTGAACAAAGTTAAGGATCCTTTTGGCTGCTCTCCAATGGATCTCATGAGGCTGATCCATGTATCTTGAAGCCACACTAACTGCATAATAAATATCAGGTCTAGTGTGTGTAAGGTAAAGCAAACACCCAATCAACTACCTATACAGTGTATTATTTACCATAGGAGAAGAACCTGCTTCTTCAAGCTTAACTCCTGAAAGGAAGGGAGTCTTGCTTGGCTTGAAATCTTTCAAGTTGAACTTGTTAAACAAATATAAGGCATACTTGGACTTATGTAATTTGATTCCATGTTGGTATTGAGTAATTTCGAGACCCAATAATTGGATCAACAATCCCAAATCAGTCATAGAAGAGGCATGGTTCATTGCATCCTTCAAGGAGGCAATCTCTTTCTTTGAAATTCCTGTAATCAGAAGGTCATCCACATACAAGAAAATAATAATCAAAGAACCATGAATCAGCTTCAAATAAGCATTAGGATCAGACTTGCATCGAACAAAACTCAATGGCAACAGAAAGCCATCAATCTTGGCATACCAAACCCCAAGGGCTTGCTTGAGCCCATACAATGATTTATTTAACCTGCACACAAAATATGGATTAGAAAAAAACCCTTGAGGTTGCTTCATGTAATTCTCTTCAGTAATATCTCCTTTTAGGAAATTGCACTTCACATCCATGTGATGTACCTCCCACTGCTTCGAAGCTACAATGGCTAAGGCTAGCGTTATGGAGTCCATCTTTGCCACTGGTGCAAGAGTTTCATTGTAGTCAATACCATGTACCTATGAGTAGCTCTTGGATACCAATATTTCCTTATATTTCAAAGGTGAACCATTAGCAGCAAACTTAGTCTTGAAAACCCACTTACATTGAACTAGCTTCCTCCCTGGGGGAAGATCAACCAGTTCCCAAGTGTTGTTCTTTGGAGCGAGCTGAATTCTTATTTCATGGATGTTTTCCATATTGGATCATGTGCTGCATATTCATATGTCTATGGGTCTGATTCAACCATCAGATATCACTTCTCTACAAACAAAGGGTCTTTCATACACAGGGCACTCTCAAACTGAGATCTAGTCCTCCTAGGGTCACTAGGATTTCAAGCTAGTTCCCCAGCTGCATGAATGGCCTTTGCTGCCCATTTTGGTCTTGTAGAACTGTCAGGATCTGCAATTAAATCATCATTATCAGACATATCAGAATCAACAAACTCATTTGTCTCTCCACTTACATTCAATGGATCTGGTGGTGAAGAAGACTCTCCAACTTCAACTACTACTAAAGGCTCTTCTTGGAAATGAACACTCCTTTCAATGAAGGCTTTGTTTGTGCTCAATTTTATCAGCTTGTACCCTTTTGAATCTTTAGAATACCCAAAAAATAGGCACTCTTGGCTTTGGGGCTGCAAAGCCTTTCTCTTTTCAGTTGGAATTCTAGCCCATGCCTTTGAGCCAAAAATATTGAAATGGGTCACATCTGGCTTGTGCCCACTCCAAGCTTCAAAAGGAGTCATACCATAAAGATGTTTATGAGGCACCCTATTCTAGATGTAGGATGCATAGTTTATAGCCTCGACCCAAAACTTTGGTGGCAAAGTCTTAGCCTCCCTCATATAGGTTGCCATCTCCTTCAGTGATATGTTCTTTCTCTCAGCAACACCATTTTGCTGTGGTGTGTAAGGGATCGAATGCTGCATCTGAATACCTGCATATTTACAATATTGAATGAACTCAGACTTGACATACTCACCACCATTTTCATATCTGAGGATCTTGAGTTTCCTCCCAGACTGGTTTTCAACCAAGGCCTTAAAAACTTTGAAGAGGTCAAAAACTTCAGACTTATGCTTTAGGAAGTAAACCCAACAATACCTGGAAAAGTCATATATGAAGGTCAATGCATATTTGGCTTGACTCATGGACATATGATGAAATGGACCAAAAACATCACTATGGATCAACTCAAGAGGTGCAGAGGTTCTCTCATGACTATCTCTCTCAAATTTGTGCTCTGGGTGTTTTCCTAGGATACAACCTTGATAGACTCCCTTGGAAAACTTAATCTTTGGTAACCCTATGACCATATCTTTTTCACTCAGATCAGAAATATACTTATAGTTAATATGGACAAATATTTCATGACAAAGCTTGCTTGCCTCATTAGCATGAATTAGAAGAGCAGAGGGGTTTGAGTAGGGTAGAAAATGGGAAAACATGTATACCTTCGAAGTGTGATCAACAACACCTTTTGCAATGAATTTACCATTCGGGATCTCTATGATCTCAACATCATCAGGGGAGAAGATGAACTTCTTTGGAGACCCTGTGTGAGTCATCTGATACACTAACAAGAGGTTAGAGGCAAGACCTAGAACATACAACACATTATTGAACTTACCATGTTCAATATCAATCCTTCCGTTCCCCAAAATGTCAGTGAGAGAGTCATCTCCCAAAACTATTGGTGGACCTTTCGACATGTCAAGAGAGGACAATGCCTCCTTGGTCGAAACCATATGTCTAGAAGCTCCAGAGTCTATGATGAAGCTAGGTGAGCTTGATGTGCCAGCAACCAAAGCATGTACTCTCTCTCTCTGTCCTCTGAATTTGATCCTCCTTCCCTTTTCTTTGAGCAATCAGGAAGGGAGATGTTATTCTTCTCCAGGATTTGGGTCAAGATGTCAATTTGATTCTTCATACAGGAGCTCTCAGGATGATATCCCTTACTACAGTATGTGCACTTTCTCATTTCTCCTTTGTTCTTCTTCTTCTGGAAGTTCTTCTTAGAGCCTTGGGGCTCCTCTTGCAACTTGTTCTTGTCTCTCTTTTGCTCAGGTGGCTTCTTAGCTTTCTTCTTTCCTTTTGAATCCACCCTGGAATCTCCATCAACCAAATCTTGGTCTTTGGAAAGTTTGATGGTGCCCATCATCACCAATTTATCTTGTTCTTATGTGAGGGATTCCATGAACTCTACAAGCTTAGGCATCTTCCAGGCTTGAGATGTCAACTTGGTGGCATGGAAGGTCGAAACAAACATTGAATAGTCAGGTCCAAGCTTCAAGAGTATGGCTAAAACTAGTTGCTCTTCCTTATTTTAAATTCCACACTGTTTTAGCTGCAAAACAAAAGATTTAAACTTAGAAAAATAGAGTTGAAAGGATTCGAAGCTGTTGGGACTCAAAGAGATCAATTCATTCTCAATTTGATGTCCTCTCATCTCATCTGTCTTACCAAAAATCTCTACAAGCTTCTCCCACACTTCATTAGGTGATGTCAATCCATCAAGATGGAAGAGGAGGTCTCTTGAAATGCTCAGACACAAAAGACCATAGGCCTCATCCCTCCTATTGTTCCATTTTATTTTCTCTACAACTACATTGGGCTCTGCCTCAGTTTCCATAGTCACCCTGTAGAGACCTTTCGCTCTCAATAGTATCTCCATCTCAGCTTTCCATTCAAAGACATGATTGGAAAAATATGCTCCCAGTCAAGATGTCAAACCTGCAATATCAATATGGAAGGAAATAAATCAATCTACAAAGGCTTTGATACCATGTGGAAATTGAACCCAAGTGATATAACAATTACACTCACAAAATTGGTAATCAAACATGCAAATTTACCAACAAAGGATACTGAAATTGGACCATAACACTAATTTGTATTGAATAAGTGGACAATAGCCAACCTTATGAAGTCATAGGCTGATGCAATATATAATTACATAAGAGATTCAAATGCATAAGGATGCCATTCGAAATAGTCAAAAATTAGGCTTACTAAATCTAGTCAAATCCCCCATAGGTGCATAAAGCAGTTTCCAAATCCACTTAGAGGCTCATGAATTGGAAAATTCAAGTAGGAAATCTAATAAGGGATGGAAAGACAACTCATACATGCTTTTATTAGGAGAAAAGGATGAAGGATGATGTGGGAAAAAAACAAGTCAACTACACCTAGTCTTGCTTTCCCTTTTGCCTTATTTCTAAATCAAACAGGCAGCTTTGCATAAAAAGCAGATATGCACTTTGGAGGATTTGGAATAAAGTAGAAATGATAAATATGGTTTCCAGGATGTTTCCCAATCGTTCCATGACTCAGTTTTAGCAAGTTTGACTTCTATGACATGTAGAGGACAACTTTCATAGAGTGGAATATAAGAAACTAGGAAAATAAGACAAAAATGAATTAATTAATGTCTAAGGTAGGTAACTATGGGTTTATTATTCTAACAAATACTACTAAGGCATACTTGCTATTACAAAAAATTCATCAGATATTGTTCTGACATGACCTTCCCATTGGAAGAACTGCAAAAAGTAAATATTGAATTCCATTGGACCACAGAATGTGAACAATCATTTGAGATACTTAAAATAAAGTTAGTTGAGGCCCCAATCCATATCATATTTCTATACTAGTCAAAGAAATTTCATGTACACATTGATGCGTCGGGTATTGCAATCAGAAAAATACCCACACAACCTAGTGACAACAAAATGGGTCATCCAAATTCTTATGCTAGTCAGAAGTTGAACAAGGCAGAACATAAATACTCAACAATAGAGCATGAAGTGCTAGGAATTATATTTTCCCTACAAAAATATAGATATTATATGTTGGAGAACCCATTTATATTATTCGCATATCATCAAGCATTGAAATGCTTGGTCAATAAACCACTACATCATGGTAGGATATGTAGATGGATCCTACTAATCCAATAATTTGAATATGAGATATTAGTACGACCTAGAAAGACAAATGTCATACTTGACCATCTATATAGAATATAGAACAATGAATATTTAGACAGGATAGACTATTAACTTCCTAAAACACACTTATTAGATTTGAAGTTGTATCGATGAAACTGGAAGAAATAGCATAATTTCTACAAGAAGGACTGGATTCAGCCGGAATGATGGATAAAAATAAGAAAATACTAGCAATAAAAGTTAACCTTATACCTTAATTAATACATATCTATACATATTTCAGCTGATGATGTACTCCGTCGGTGCATTCTTGACCATGAAAGGAAATCAATCATATAAGCTCATGCCAGGTCTGCAGGAGGACACTACTAGTTAGATACAACTGCAAGGAAAATATTACAATTAAGATTATGGTGTCCAACTTTAAACAGAGACTGTAAATAATATGTTAGAAAATTTGATAGATGTCAGCGTATGGGTTGACCATTGAAAATACATGAAATGCCACTCATATTGGTAAATCCTAGCCCCACATTCAAAGTATGGGAAATAGACTCTGTTGGTCCTTTTCCAAACCCTAGTCAAAGGATGGGTGCCCAAAATATTATTACTGTAGTTGAGTATGTAACTAAGTGGGTAGAAGAAGATCTAGTTGAATCATGTTCAAGATTGGTTGTAACAAAATTCATTTACGAAAATATCATCACAATATTTGGTTGTCCACTTACTCTTATCAACGATTGTGAAACACACTTTATCAATAAGAAAATCATAGTAATATCAAAGGAATTCATGATAGATCACCATAAGAGTTTATTGTACCATCCTCAATAGATTGGCGCAATCGACTCCTTCAATAAAACATTGACCAAAGGACTAACTAATATATGTAGTATTTACAGGTACGAATGGGACAATAAGATACCGGCAATACTATGGGCCTATAGTACATCCTACAAAAGATCAACAAGCCAAACATCGTTTAAATTAGTATATGAACAATAGGTTATCGTACCCCTACATTTCAAACAACAAGCTCCAGTAATCACATAAGTATTACACCTAGATGTTGAAAAAGGCATTGATGATAGATTGGTCAAGCTATCAAATTTAGAAGAGAAACACCTACTCACCATGCACCATCAGGAAGTTCAAAACCAACCGCAAAAATATTGGAATGACAAAAACATCCGATGAAAAGATATTTCAATCAGTGACCTAGTACACCTATACAATGGTATAAAAAAAGGAAAACCTAAAAATTTAGAGATTGGATGGTTGGGACCCTATGTCATTGAAGAACTAGACATTAATGGCTAGTGCGATTAAATACTATGCATGGTTTTGTATTAAAAAAGGTTGTGACTGGTACTCGACTTAAACATTACCGACTCTAGTAAGGGGCATGTGGCCTACTAGTGGTCGTATCACCACTAGCCGACCGACATGCCCTACATGTTTGTACTAAAAGTAGGAATACTTGATTATTTCAATTGAAACTATTTACGCAACTAACTATAGAAAAACATATAAATAGAAAAGTTATATGCAAATCTTGGGAGAAAACAAGGTGGAATAAAGAATAAGTGCGAACTGAAATGACTTGGTTAGAAGATAAAGAGATTGCACAAATGGAGCTAAAAAATAACAGATATTCACACAAGGGATATAGACAAGCAGGAGAACCTTATCAAAAAAAGGACAAAAAAAGACTTAGCTCAGCCATGCCCAAAAGATCAAGCCACTATAACAATCGATGAGAATTCATAGATCGACAGAGCTACCAATGAGAACGACCATGGATGAATTTATCGATGGGATTGAGACCAAAATTTTGGGAGAAAGATACTTCAAGCATGTGAAATGTTAGTCATGCATCAAATCATGCACTAATGCATTCACATGCTTCGAAGAAACACATACCAAGGTACTCCCCTATAAAATTGACAGACTTAGAGGACCCTTGACTTTAATTTTGTGCAAAACTTGAGAAGGTGAACTCTAGTCTGAATCCTGCATGCCTTGTACTAGAGCCACCTATATAAATCCTCTAGATACCAAGGTTCAATATGTTGAACCTAATTCATGACCCACCTAAATATCCATGGGACCTAAAAGGAATGTCATATCCACCAAATCCAAATCCGCAGATAAAGATGCCAAAACATCATGGGAACTACAAGTAATATTCACCATGACACCCTTAGAGAAGCGACTACATAACATCAAGAAATCCAAAATCAAAGAATATAGTTGGGAAAAATAGTATTCTGAGTTTAAAGCATGGGCATTCAGAATCAATCAATGGATTGAATCAAGAATCAAATTAGTCATTCCCAAAATCAGGGGTTATCTCAGAGCCCCACTTATTAGTCCCCTTAGTGACATCAAAGACCAGATAGCCAAATTATTTTTCATTCTATATCATGATGGGAAAAAATTGCTTTATCATCCCATCCCCATCATAGATTCCCTCATTAGTCAAATCATTGAACTCTCTAGCAAGGGACCCCCACTACTAGTCATTTCTGGGTCAAATGAACTAGTAAACAAATTCACAAGGTCATAGCAAGGAAAAAACTCCCGCGGTATTTTAATTATAAAAATCATCCATGAAGATGTTAACTAGGAAATAATAATAGTTTCCTTGTGTATAACAAGTTCAATCCAACCATCTAACCTCTTACTCGACATGATCGAAGAAGTTAGATGCATTTGACGAGGACAAAATATTTAACTGGTCCGACCTGTGACTCAGATAGTGAAAACTAACTATGTCATATGATATGAAACGGGTCAGGATATACATTTCTCATCACTACTTATATGGATAGCCATGTCACATATCTATCCAATTAGTGAAGCAGTCATTAGGAGTCCAGTAATTCCATTAGTGAAAAATTATAAATCTTTCCATGTTAAAAATAATTTGCAAGCCAACAATACCAGAGTCTACTTATAAAATTAGTTTCAGGTGATAAAAAAATAAATGTGATCGATCGCAAGTTTTACAACAGGTCTGTCACATTCTTCTTCTCGAAGCCTACATCAAGTTAGAACTTGACCATACTAGAGTTTGGTACATGCAAGTTCATACATGAATAGAACCTGCAAAGCTTGATTATTACCCCAACACCCAACATCTATTTGTCGACTTAGCCAGACAATCCAACATCGTACTCAACATTTCATCCATAGAATATGTATCCAACTAGAAGATTCAAGAACCATATTTTATGGGGAAATTCAAGACCAAAGAGAAACAACTCTGTACATTACTACTTTGGGCCAGATTATCAATCGAGAAACCCTCTTGCTATAGTACCAACTATCGGCCAATCTAGTAAGATTGCATAGGAAGTGATTGAGGAGAAAACTAGAGAAACAAATGAATATGGCAAAGAAGAACCTTTGATAAAAACATGAGCTAAACTTGATTTTGAAAGTCCCCAACTCAAAGAAAAAGTAAATGAATTATTGCACATGATACATGAATTTCATAACCAAGAAAAAGGTAAAGAGACAAGGATGCAAACGAAGAAGAGGAAGCAGCTCCATTTGGAAACTTCAGAAGATGAATTAGATGAAATGAGAAAGTAGACCAAACATGTTATTTTGGAAGCAGAAAGGAATAAAGTGGCATTGCAAGTAGAGATACAGAAGTAGTTTGGACACATGCAACCGGTATATCCAGTCGTGTAAAAATAGTCAGTAGCACCCTCTACCAACCCTTACCTTGTCCGCTACTTAAAAATATAAAGATCATAGAACCACAAAAGCCTCACCATCAAGAATAACATATTGGCATGTCAAACGACTCACCTTCCATGACCCCAACCAAAGTCAAACTCGAAGACCTAGAAGCACTAGGTACGAATGACGATATCACATCTTATGCTAAAGGAATTCAAAATTACTTGGGAAAAATCCAACAAATTCAACACAAACAACTATATCCCCAATCTTTATAGCCACCACCCATGCATCCAAAAAGAAAAAATTCATGCTCCCATCTTTTAAATCTCTTTTCCCCACCCCTGTAGCATCTCAACCCATTACAACTGATTCTATAGAAACCTTTCCATCAATTTCTCTTCCAACCCTGATGCAAATCACCCAACCAAATATGACCCAAATTACTGTGCATTTGACCCAACCTCCTGTCACTATCCATGTTCCCTTATCGTTGTTACATCCAATAACTAGCATAGTTCCTCTAACATTTTCATTACCAATGCACACAGTCACTAGTTCGACCATTGTTACAACACTACCCCCTATTGATATGACTAACACTACCCATCCAATACAAAGTGACCCCCAAGAAACCCTAGAATACATCTGTAATGGAATATCGCAAACAACACATACAAAAACCCTCCAATACAAATGCCATTTGATTCACTATTGTCGACTTTGACTATGATGATTCCTCTTAATTTTTATCGTTTCCTTCTGGAATCCTTGCTACCACTCATATCCATTTTTCCTCTTGTTGCAATAACCACTCTTGAACCAACTAGAAATATGCCAACTAAACCAAGTGCACCAATTACTACAATAGAACTAGCAACGATAGTACCTATAGCACTATCGACAATAATGACCACACATAAATCACCATCCAAGAAATCTAACAAGAAAAAGGTTAGCAAGAAAACAAAGTCTGAAAATCCCACCCAAGTTAAGCTTCTCGTAGACTCAACATTAGGTTCCCCATCACCAAAAGCAATATTTGAACCTACAAAAGCATTCAACCAACAATTGGAATATATTATCAGGCTAGAAATCAAAGAAAGAAACAAGATATTGGCAAAGGAAAGTAAACGACTAAGAGTAATGAAGGATGTGCAAGAGCAAGCATGACAAGCCTACACACAAAAAAAAAATATCGTTGGACCCTTATCTGAGCTCCAGTATTTTGATCCTTTGGAAAGTTTGCAACATCTTATTGATACAATTTTACAAAAGTAGCAAACGCAATTCAAAAGCATATAGCAATATGAAATTGGTCTAATAATTGCCAACACGTTTCATCATTTTGAATAATTAGATGCACAAATTCAACAAATAGAAGCAAAGGAAAGTAAGGAATCCATAGTACTAAGAAGTTGCTACTCATAGTATGGGAAAATATGCTTAAAGATCCAGCAAAGTCAAACACTTTTAGGAGGATTATATAGAGCCTAAAGTTTAGTCGGCGCGGGAGCATATCAGACCATACAAGGATAGATTGTCAAGGAGTAAACCAAGAAAGAAGAGCATAAAAAGAAAGAATTGCAGTGGGTAAATGAAGCAACTTGAGCCCAAGAAGAAGTCAGTTGACTGACTACCACAATATATCAATGCATGCACCTTGTCGAGAACCAGCACAACAAATTTGTCTCGCAACTCCAAAATGTAGTACGACAACACAAAAAATATTTTTTTTTTCGATTATCAGAACTCATGGCTACTACTGAAAGAATAAGAGTCGTCCTTACAAAATGGAATCTCTTCCATGAGCAACTCACCTTAACTGCCCCATCCATTGTCCAAGCTTGTGAACAATTTGTTCCACCTGACACATTGCTAGATCTGCATCAGTCTTAATCTTGCATGTTTGTATAATTATTTGCCAATAATTTTGTATAGAAAACATCTCCTTGTTCTCAATGGGACAAAAAATACTTTTGGGGTGGGTGATCCAACCAGCAGCTGACATGTTCTCCTTCGACAGGTTTTCCTCGACATGTTCAGCCGACAAGTTCACCTTCTTCAGGTTCACCCTCAACATGTTTGCCTCGAATACAACATACAAACATGCTCTGCGATGGTTGAAATTCTGAACCATTATAAATTCTTGTAACTGAATGTAGCGGGTAGTGACCCAAGCATATCAACATTCTATATAAGCATGTACATTATGTAACATAGACATCTTTCTGATCATCATCTGATTCCTCCATTTTTCATGGAGCAGAAGTAATAAATTGGTTCGAATTCTTGCATATTATCTGTGTATATATTTCTTGTCGACCTAGTGTGTTTCTTGCTTTGTTGTTCCTTTCTTTATATGCTTCCGCCATAACAACACTTGACTCATTCATTCAACTATTGTCCCCAACGTGCACCTGGGCACGACCTGGATCATTGGTATCAGAGCAAGATCTTGATCAGAGTCTTAAGTTACATAAGCACTTCCATCAAAGTTATTTAACTTATTCCCATTCAAACACGCTCGCAAGCCCGACAACACAAGAAGAAAATTCCTTTGACTTCAGAAAAGATGGCTGAAGAAACCGACAATAGACATGCAATTGACGAGACATGGAAACTCATAGAAAAAGCACTGGCTCACCAGCGAACTGAAATGTTTTCCTAGTTCAGTGAGATTCTCATGAGATTCACTACAAACTCAGGGGAATCCTCAACGTGATCTCACTCTGATAAAATCAGCCCCTTCAAAGTGCAAATGAATATGGACATACCGAACAATGAAGGCAATATTGACGTGGAATCCGTCAACAATTAGGTACAACAATTGGAATCTTACTACGGTGTAAATCAGCTCTTCGAAGTGGAAAAGATCACCATTGAGTACTTGAAGATGTCAACCTCCGTACACTGTTGGTGGGAGAATCTTTTGAAAAAAATGGAAAAAAAGAAGATCACATAGACACATGGGTAAAATTTGTTGAATATGTCCGAAAGGAGTTATATCCACCCAAGTACCTTGAACATCAGTACAATAAGTGGCAGCAACTAAGGAAATGGAAATATCGGTTCGTACAGAGTTGCACCGACGATTTCTATTGACTCATGGCTAGACTTCGCATCCAAGAAGAAGAGAAATTGCTTGTCCTAAAGTATGTCAACAGTTTATCCCCGTACATTCAGCAAGAGATGGGGTTTCTGACTATCGGCATGCTTTTGTATGCATTTGATTATGCCATCAAGCTTGAAGCTAAATAAAAACAAAAAATATGTTTCACGAACAAGCCAACAGGTCGAACATCCGACAAGAAGTCACCAAATGACTTCAAAAATTTCAAGAATCCTTCTTAGCATACTTCACCAAATCCTGATCATCAAAAGAAGAAATTTCCAAAAGACAAGAGGGATAAAAACAAACAGAACCCTACCGGGAAATGGTGTGATTATCATAGTTCATCATGGCATAATACGTCAGAATGCAAATCTCAGAAGACGTTTTTGGAAAAATTGTCGACATCCAACTTGTCTGATACAACCCTCGTAGAATTTGATCTAGATGCATCAAGCCTCCTGGCTTCGATCTCGACCACTACGACAACCTCAAACATCATTGAGGAGGAATGAGAGCACCTATTCCATACATCGATATGGCTCTAGAAAAATCCATTACATCTGATTGTGGATAAAGGTATCCAAAAGAACTTCGTTTCTGAATATCTTGTGAAGAAATTAGGTCTTATCACCATTCCACATCCTCATCCTTACAATATCTATTGGATGAAGGATAGGCAGGAACTCAGGATCACACAACAATGATGAATCTCCTACTTCATTAATACTTTTGAAGATGAAGTACTCTGTGACGTGGCACCGCTTTCCATAGCTGACGCCCTATTTGGTAAACCCTACCTATGGGTTCGACATGGTACATATCAGTCATGACCTCAGAAGGTGATTGTCAAAATATGAAACCAATGGTATGGCATACCAAAGCGACAACCCACATCAATGGTTGCTATGATATATTCCAAGCAAACAAAGAAGCTTATCAATGATGCTCAAAAGTTCACATTAATCCTGATAAAACCTCAACATTCCAGGAAGACTGCAGCAATGAGTCGACTCATCGACCAACACAACTCCTGACAACAACAACAAATCAACAACATTCTTGAAGAATACCAAAACATATTTCAAGCACCAGATGGGGTACCTATTCACTATCAGGTAAAACAATCCATTGAACTTGTTCCTAGTTCTTCATTGCCTAACATATCTGTTTATAGAAGATCCATTCTCAAAAATGAAGAGATTCATAGACAAATCTAGGATTTGATCGACAAGGGTAATATCCGCCCCATCTCCTATCCTTGTGGAAGTCTAGTCGTCTTAGTTCCAAAGAAAGACGGGACTTGGTGCATGTGCATTGACTATCGAGCTCTCAACAAAATTTCAGTGAAGAATTGATACCCTCTTCCATGGATTGATGAGATCATCACCAATCTGAAAGGTGATAAGTTCTTTACGAAACTCGACCTCAAGTTGGGATACCGCCAGATTCCAATCGAGTCCACTGATGTATGGAAAATGGATTCGAAAACCAAGGAAGGACTGTTTGAATGGTTAGTCATTCCTTTCGGCTAACCAATGCACCTACAACCTTCATGAGATATATGGATGATCTTCTACGAACTTTCATCGATAAATGTGTTGTTATCTATCTAGATGATATCTTGATTTTCAGTCGATCATGGGAAGAACATGTTAGACAACTTCGACAAGTTTTTGACACTCTCCAGCAACATCGGCTATATCAGAACATGGACAAATGCTCATTTGCGATGACCAGCATCAAGTATTTGGAGTATGTAATTGACTCTGTAGGCATTCATGTCGACCCAGAAAAAGTATAGATCCTCAAATATTGGTCCATTCCTCAAAACATTCATGAACTAAGAATTTTTCTTAGTTTCGGGAATTTCTATCGACGATTCATACTTGGCTTCAGCCACATCACATGGACTTTGAATTAGATGACGAAAGGAAATGGGAAAACTGCCTCCAAATGGACACCGACACAACAACAAGCTTTTGAAAAAATAAAAAACAAGATTTGTACTGCACCAGTACTTTTGTTACCTGATTTGCATAATCCCTTTCATATTGAGACGGATGCATCGGACTATGCCCTCGGCGTAGTGATCACTCAGTCAGGTCACCCAGTTGCGTTTCATTCTGAGACTTTTAGTAACACAATTAGAAGGTACTCGACGTATGAAAAAGAACTATACGCCATTGTGCAAGCTCTCAAGCAATGGAGACACTACATTCTTGGTAGGGAAATAGTCATCCTCACTGACCATAAGCATTTGCAGTTCGTTCTGACTCAGTCAAATCTACAGACAACTCGAGAAATCAAGTGGATTAATTACCTGCAACAATTTCAGTTGGTAATTAAGTATTGGAAAGGAAAAGCTAATGCTACAACCGATTGTCTCAGCAGACCACCCATTACTCTACTGTCTACAGTGATCAGTATGCAGGGTAATGACACCACTAATTGGACGCAATTGTATTCGGTAGACTGCGATTTTTCTACAATCTATCGACAACTTCACACTGACAAGTTGCCAACTGCTGACTACTTCCTGAAAGACACCTTGCTATACAAGCTTAGACAACTTTGTGTACTGACCGGTGACCATCGACAGAAGCTCATTTGGGATGCACACTACATCAATACCGTAGGACATTTTGGAGTGGCAAAAACACTTTTTATCCTCCAAAAGTATTTCTAACAGACTTCACTTAAATCTGATGTCAAGAAGTACATTCGATCATGCATGGTTTGTGCCATTGCTAAACCTCCAAATTGATGACAAGGACTCTATACACCCTTTCTAGTTCCTAGTGGACCATGGGAATCTATTTCTATGGACTACTTGATAGGATATCCTACTACAAAACATCATCATGATGCGATACAAGAAGTAGTCGATATATTTTCCAAGATGGATTTACTAATACCATGTAAAAAGACTACAACAACACAACAGACTGCTCAGCTCTTCTTTGAACATGTGTGGAAACACTATGGCCTCCCAGCGACCACTATTTCTGACAGAGATTCTAGATTTGATAGAACCTTTTGGCAAACTCTCTGGAAATAGCTCGATACAAAACTTTCTTTGTTGACAACCTTCCATCCGCAAACAGATGGACAGATGAAAGTTGTAAATTGCTTAGTTGTACAATTTCTTCACATGTACAACCAAAAGCATCGTCGAACATGAGATGACAACCTTCCATACATACAACACAACTACAATCGTGCTCAACACAACTCTACATGCAAGAGTCCATTTAAGATCTATTACAGATTTCAACCCTTAGCGCCTATTGACTTAATCAGTTCCTCGACACAGTCAAACGACAACGACTTCGAAGGATGAGCAGTGGAGAAAGCATTGAAGTTCAAAGATAAAATCTACAACATCTAGAAGGAAGCACAGGAAATGTTGCAATGAGAAAATGAAAAAGCTAAGGCCCAACACAACAAGCATCGTATTCCTTATTCATTAAAAATTGGGGATCAGGTCTAGTTACATCTAAAGAAGGAGTGCTTCACTGGTCCATACAAAAAGATGAAACCTTTGCGATTGGCCCATACAGTATCCTTAAATATATTGGAGAAAACGATTTCCAGCTTGACTTTCCTACATGCCTTGGCCTATATCCACTTTTCAATGTAGATCTGCTTCGACCATATCATGCACCATTGTTGGAACATAATGACTTGTAGAAAGCAGAATCGAAGACATCCATCCAGATGTTTAGGAACATCTTCTTTCTGACACCATTGTGGGATGATGCATATGCGTTACAAGGACGAACTCCATTCCCTTATTTCAAGTGGCTAAAGCTGGACAACTCCCAACGTAAGGAAAATGGTACTTTGCTAATGAAGTCGCCGACAAGTTTCCTCACCTAAACGAATACACAATGGAGACCATTGTTTCTTAAGGAAGGAGGAATGATCCAACCAGCATCCGACAAGTTCGCCTTGGTAGCCGATAGGATCACCTTCGACATGTTTTCCTAGACATGTTCAGCTGACAAGTTCACCTTCGACAAGTTCACCCTCGACAGGTCCATCTCAAATACAACATACCAACATGCTCTGCGACGGTTGAACTTCCAAAGTGTTATAACTTCTTGTAAATGAATGTAGCGGGTAGTCACCCAAGCTTCTCAGCATTCTATCTAAGCATGTACATTATGTAACATAGACATATTTCTGATCATCATCTGATTCCTCCATCTGGAGTAGAAGTAATAAATTGGTTCGAATTCTTGCATATTTTCCGTGTGTATATTTCTTGTCGACCTAATGTGTTTCCTGCTTTGCTGTTCCTTTCTTTATATGCTTTTGCCATAATAGAACTTGACTCATTTAGTCGACTGTTGTCCCCAGAGTGCACCTGGGCATGACCTGGATCAGTGGGGGAGATGTTGGAGGAGGCTAGTCCGCCAACCGACTAGGTCTTGTCAACCGACTAGTCAACTCATTCAGTCGGGTTGGTATGATGACCGATCAGGCAATTAGCAATAGCCAACTGAATATATATAAGGTTGGTGAGACATAATGAGGATATATGCTCTCTTTTGTACATATATGGTTATTTAACAATGTAATACATGTTGATGTTGTCTCGATTACTCTACGATATTCCTTATGACTGTATATAAATACTTATTATTAATTATTCTTATGTATTTGATTGCTACTAGTAACTTAATCTAATCCCTTAGATTACAATAGTTAACAAAACCTTGAACTTCTGGAAAGCATAATCTACTTTGGATATCAAGGAGAAGTGCCTAACAAATTTATTCATAATATGTATTTTAAAAAAACATATTATTTTTTTAATAATTTTAACTTATTTAATTTATTTTAAATAAAAATAATATAATTTTAATATCTGTTGATTTTATTACAAGTAAGCATCGTGTTAGTGCCAAACTCAACCACCAAATAGAGAATCATTTTCTTGATCTATCGATTGCTCCCGAACAATATGTGCAGATATCACTTTCGATTTACATAATCTCATATTTATTTCCTTACACTTAGCTTTACCAATCTACCTCCTCCAAAAACTAAAACGCCTTTACTAATCTACCTCCTCCAAGAAATCACCGCATTTTTTAATTTAAAGCTTTTCCTAGGAGAGAAGATTCAAAATGTTCTAAATTTGAAATTTGAGAACTAAGTTGTATTGGATTCACTAAAAAGCTTAAAATATAATTAACACTTAGCATAATTGGAATTTAATGCTAATGTCATAAATTAACACTTAGCATAATTGCGTTAAAGAGATAACTTAACATTGGCTTGGTGAGAAATCCTCATCCATATTTAACCATTCTATGTTGCCCTATAATTTATGAACATAATGTCTTCAATGCGCATGAGACATGTAATTAAGGTTTGAATTTAGGTTTTCAAGTAGCGCATTGGACTTTTAGTGTGTACTAATATGGATATTAAGCTCACACATGTGCATTATTGTTTTGTTATGGGCGTATTTAAGAAGCTATATGTTAGATATGCCCATATATGTTAGATATGCCCATAACAAGATGTTGGAATTACATTTTATAATAATGATAAAACCTTGAGAGTAAAAAATACTAAGATGCAATAACCTTAACTTTAATATAAATTTGTGTGGCATTCATGTAGATGAAATTGAGTTGTATACAAAGCTTTGTTGAGATCATAATTATTTCCTCATTTCTTTATTTTAGGCCTTATTTGGATCATTTGAAGGTATTTTTTTAAATGAATCAAACTCTCTTTATTGGGCATCAAAATTTTGAAAATGCATGGGAATGGCCCAAAAAAACATGTTAGAAGTTTAGGACTAAAAAACTATAACGTTATTAGTATTAGGGTCATTTCTTAGATGACCTTCGACAACTAGGCTAGATGAATGCTCCCCTCTAGAGTAGTAATAGTAAGGCCCCTGCCAAATTGATATGGTATTCCTTTGGAGGATATCACTCTTTCTAAAGGTGTAACCATACCTTCTCACCAACTTCAAACTTATATGTGACCAAATGTTGATCATGTGCCTACTTATACTTGGTGTTACATTTATGTAGAATATCATGAAATTATTGTTGTATGCTTTGGATCTATTCAACACACTTGGTTTCTTTGTTTGTCTCATTCTAATCACGGGAGGAATCATTCTATGTTGACGCAATGAGAAGAGATATATCTCTTGGCACCAATAAATGGAACCTTAGGAAAAATTGGAAAGGTTTGTGGCCAATAGAATAGGATTTAGTCCTATTTTAGTTGCATTGAACATAAGGAAGGATTCCATCCCATGTGTGTGGATGATTTGATTTGTACATTATGAGGATATGTATATGAATCATGTTGAATACCTTAATCTATCCATCATCTTGGGATGTAAGGTAGTTGATTGGTAAATTTGATATCTATGATGGACCAAAGCTTGGACCATAAGATACTTAGGAACCTACTATCCCTATTAAATATAATTATCCTTGAAAATATACAATGAACCAAAACACACTTGAAGAGGAGTTTAGCAATGCCTTCCACTATCACTCTTCTTAAAGAATGCCAAAATTACCATCTTATAGAATTGATCAACAATCATAAAAACATAATTGCAACCCATCTTGGTTGAGGGCATACCTCTTGAAAAATACATGGAGATCGGATACCATGACTTAATTAAGTGGGGAGAAGAGTATACATCCTTTACTTCTTATTTGTAGGTTTAATGATGATGATAGGAAGTGCACTTCCTGATATATTTTATAACATGTTACAAAAGATTTATCTAGGACAATTACTTATATAGTAGTTCCACTATCTTATCCATATCAAAGTGCCATTGCACCTAGATATAGTGCACCTTCCCATCAATTTCTCATGCTATGTTAAATAAACATGAAGATGGCCCAAATGGGACAAATTTTGATCCTAAAGGTGAAAGTATGAAACTTGTTTGCATGTAACTAGCTTTTGGGATGTAGTGATGAAATTAGGATCATTGTCAATTAGAGGAAATTTCAATTTAAAATGGGCCTTCCAAAAATAATACAAATTCCATGTCATCATGTATTAGCTAATCAAAATGGTTTAAAATTAAAAAAGGGAGCACCTCTTAAACAATTTTTTAATATAAATTTGGGGATAGTTATCATAAGAAAAACTACTTTTTTTGTTCGTATTTTCGATATATCTCCCTGTGTTTTTACTCAAATTTCGATTGGGAGAGCTAGTTGGATGCGGAATTAAATTTTGCATCCAACGAGTACCCACTCGGCATACTTTTGACGGGCCCCGCTACCCCAAAAACAAGAAATACCTGAAAAAACGTGATGATGATGTCATCAATACATTTTTTTTCAGGTATTTCTTATTTTTGGGGTAGCAGGGCCAGTCAAAAGTATGATGAGTGGGTACTCGTTGGATGCAAAATTTAATTCCGCATCCAACTAGCTCTCCCAATCAAAATTTGAGTAAAAACACAGAGAGATATGTCGAAAATACAAACAAAAAAATAGTTTTTTCTTTTATTCCTCCAAAATGAATAAATATTATTTTATTATTTTAATTATTATTTTATTAATTTTCTTTAGGAGGCCCATTTTGAGTTGAAATTTCCTCTAATTAAACACTTGGAGCCACTTTGATGTCTTGTGTCCATAGGAGTTGAAGAATATGGTTAGTACAACAACCAAAGGTTATTTGAGAAAGTTTGCAAGAGCTTTTATTCTTCTATTTATTTTTCATATGGAACTATTGATGGTACATGGTCCACTTATGATAGTGGATGTTTGTGAATTAGTAGGGAGTCTACATATATTTAGAAGGTTGGTGACAATAATTGTTTTCTTTCCCATAATATATTGTTTCCACTATTGATAACCCTACACAATGTTTTAAATAATATTGTAATAGGTGGTTAGTCTACAAACTAGGTTAGAGAGTGTCTCACTATGAAAGGACATTGGGTGCCCATGTTGGGTGAGGATTGAAAAAATGACATAATATGAGGTGTTTATCTCAATTTGAAATGTTTGTTGTAGATCTAGGAGAATGAGAATGTCGTTGAGCACAAGAAACACTCCAGTTACTATAATGATTTCTATTATGTATCAACCCAAACAAAATTGGCCTTATTTCTACCATTGGTCACGTATGTTAAGGGCCAAGAAATATGTGAGAACACCAACATGAAATTGGAATAATACGTCAAAATTCAATGTTTGAGTCGATGTTTGATGAGAAATCCAACTTTTAATGTCAAATTTAAACCAAACAAGTGGAAAACATAAGCAGATTTGTACATTGTGTCTAGAAAAAAGTTTCTTAAGAGGAATTTCCATCTTAATGTCACTTATGCAGTATTAATACGGACTTAAACACCAATTTTTTATGTTGTTGTTCATAAAGCCCCCATTGGGGCTGCTACATCTGTGGGAAGAAATCATAGGGGGCCCACCCAAAGGGGCCACACCCCGTTTGCTCTGATTACTGAGCTAACCCAATGGGGACATCAAGTGAGGCCCTTATATAGCAATGTATATCCACATGGGGATTTGACATCGAGACCTTCTACTCACAACTTGCATCACTCAACCACTTGAGCTATCCCACCAGACCTAGACTTAAACGCCACTTTAAGATCCCATATTTGACAGTTTCAGTTTATTTATTTATTTTCAATACTTATTTTTTACTTTCAATGTCATTATAGGTAGATTCAATTTATTCCTTATAGTCTTTGTGTTAGTAAAATACTACCATAGATCAAGATGTAAGTCTATGTATGTATAAGACATAATTACCCCAACAAAGACTCCAACACCTTAACACGGCTTTCTATAGTTATATAGCTACCTTGACATGTACTTTTCTCTTTTATTTTCCATGACATTGGAAACTTGATTGGACAAAAGAAAACAATACATTTTTTGAGAAATTGGGAGAAGGTGAAATTTGGTTATAGTTAAACTTTCCGTTGATTTGATATTATCTTTGAAACTATAATTTAGTTTTGAATTAAGAGGTTAATATTTTGAATTTCTTTATCATGTACCTTCTATGGTGTTTTCTTGCAGATATGTTTATATTCTTTGAACTACTTCCTATTGTTTTGAGTAGATTAGGGTCATTTGTTGAATTTTGTGCATCATGTATATTACCACATATATTTCAGAGAATTACCCCATGAAGAGTTTGGTAAAAAGTTGAGTTTTGTTAGTACATTTTTTAATTTTATATTAGTAGCACTTAATTTTATCTTTTACGGTTAGGTGAATACATGAGGTGAGTACATAAATGTAATACCATTCAATATGCTCATGCAAATATTCACTTTCAAATTTCCGGATATTCCCTAATTAGAGAAGAGATAGAGGTTCAATTCTTTTTTTTGTGAAACTAATAAATCCCAAGCCAAATAATATTGAACTATAATTTACTCCTAATTCAAGCATACAAAGACTTTCTAATGCAAACTTTGAAAAGGAGAAGAACTAGATCTCTTTTGAAAAGAAAGGAACTATTACTAATTATCACACCAAACTCTTTCAATTCATCAAAATGAAAAAAGATTAAAAACAAAGTACTTTTTCTTTTTGTCAAGAAGAAAACATACAGAAAGCAATCAGAACATAGATACTTGAAATCTGGTGAGACTAGTCAAGTGATCAAAAGTTCATCCCTATGCCAATTTTCTCTCAAATTTTCAATAATAAGTATAAAAACAATCTTTTAACATTCTATGAAGAGCATAA
>LPNX010749695.1:103196-132345 GCA_001517045.1 Pseudotsuga menziesii | reverse complement strand
GAGTGGCTGAGCACCCGCTGACTGCAAATTCGCGTCCTCTCCATTGTTGTGCATTCTCACGAAGAGGGATTGCTTCCCGTTTTTGTCTTCTCCACGTTTTTGGTTAGCCGTAGTGCCCAATTCGTAGTGAGCCATTTTTCCTATTGTGGTCTGTTCATCCTCACGCAGAGAAATCGGGTATGTATTTCCCGTGCATTTTGCTGTTGGGTGTAAGTTCTTCCTCACGCATAGGGTGTTTGGGTCATTTTCCCATGTTGTGAGAGCCGTTCTCACTGTCATGTTTTGGGGCTGCTGTTTCCCCTGTGTTTTGTTGGCTGTGGTGTTCAATTTCGTTTTAAGCCACTGTGGGTTTCCAATTCGTGGGATGAGTTTCTGTGTTTTGGGACTGTGCATAGTTGCCATTGTTTTACTTGAAATTGGGCTATTGTTGTTGTTTCCCTGGTCTGGGATGTTGTGGCTGAGTTGTTTTGGCCACGTTAGGGCCAAAACCAACTCTGGGTTGTCCATTGGACTTGAGCTGTGCTCCTCCATGGTTTGGGGCTGTTCCCTGTTGTTTATGACTTCTTCACAGAGCTGTGAAGGGATTGTTTGGCTGCTGGTATGCAGTGGTTGAACCTTGAACTATGCTGGCTTGGCTTGTCTGTTGAAAGCCTATGAAACCCAGCGGTTTTGGTTTGGCTGTTTTGTGTCCCCTTGACTATGTGCAAGCCTGCAATTGACCCTTATCCTGAAGGAATCATGCCCAGCTCGGGGGTGGCAGCGTTGCTGAGAGATTGATGAGCAAGCTGGCCTATGGTTGGGTGGAACGTTGCATCGACGTAGCTGGTTGCGGGTGAATTCTTCATTGACAGATAAGTGCTGCTAGTCTATCTCTGCAATTATATCAATTGTATATGGAATTATAATGAACATGGAGATTGCTGGAATGTGTATGTTTGCTTCCGCTGTATGATTGGAGAATAATACATCTGTGTATGCTTGTAAGTTTCAATTTCAGCATTTGAATTCTGTTTATGTTCATGGGGCGTTTTGCCCAGTTGTATTTGATGCGTTGGTCGCGTCCTCTTCGCTGGGTGAGGGACGGGGACGTGACAGTTAATGGTATCAGAGCGCCATGGTTGCAACAATGGGCCTCTATGGGCCAAGAAGGCGCAGTGACAGAAGGTAGAATTACCTTCTCTGTTCAGTAGTGAGCAGATGGATTCAGAAAAATCGCCTAAGTGTGAGCAGTCGGACCACAGGAGGAAGTGGAATTCCACCGTTGCGGGTGAGCTGGAGAAGTTTCTATTCGCTATTGCGGGCGAATGGCTGAAGTCTCCCATCCGACCGTTGCGGAAGGGTTCATGGAGTTAACCTCTGTCGTTGCGGGTGAGACAACGATCTTCCCCTCCGACCATTGCGGGCAGCAAAGCAATCCTGCATCCGACGCCGCGGAGAGTTTGAAGATCCGCCCGATCGCCGACGCCGCAGAAAAATTAAATTTCAAAAATTTGGCTAAGTATGGAACGGTCGGGCCGTTGAAGGAAGTGAACTTCCGCCGTTGCGGAAGACTTGGAAAAGTAAAATGTCCGCCGTTGCGGATGGCTAAGCAATCCCGCGTCCGATCCAAGATTCCGCCGACGTCCGACATTATGAGATTGGTCCGACGTCCGACATTCAAGTTGTTGCAAGCGCCGATCGGAAGAGCTGGCGAAGTGGGAGTTCGTCGTTGCGGACGGATTGGCGAAGTCTCCCGCCCACCGTTGCGGATGGCGAATCGCTTGGGCTTTTGATTGGAAAGGCTGTCGACGGCCGCCATTGCGGAAGGAAGAAGCTTCCGGGGAGTCGCAGTTGCGGAAGGGTTGGAACACCCGGAGAGCCGCCGTTGCGGAAGGTAGAAGCTTTCGGGGAGCCGATTCGGCGGAAAGGTCAGGGAGCCGGTTCGGCGGAGGAAGGAATGGGAAAGGAGCCGACGTTGCGGCTGGGAGATTGATTTGGGAGCCGACGTTGCGGCTGGGAGATTGATGTGGTAGCCGATTCAGCGGCTGCGAGGTTGGTTCCGGGAGCCGATTTCAATTGTTTTTAGAAGGTTTTTCAGCTGTTTTTCAGGGGAATTTCAGGGCTGAAAAAGGGAAAAATGGCAGCGGGCTAATGCGCCACAAGGGGGCAAGCCCCCTTGACCCCCATCGTCCCCCTGAGACAGTCACTCTTGAGAGAAGAAGACTCTATGTTTGGGGAAATTTAGTCGAATCTAGAATTCATAAAAGATGAATGATGCAATGGAAGTGTGGTGGCTGAAGTTAACATTCTCGGCCAAAATGCAGCTGTGTGTAAAATACAAAGGTTTGCTGAAAGTCTTCATTCTTAGAAGGGGTGTGGTTCTCACATCCGAGGTCGGAATGACGCGTGTGAACAGGCGTTGGAAAGCTTATCCAGCAAGGAACGAGGATAAGTGACTAGAATCTAAGCATGGAGCAGCAAAGTGCTAATGATGGCCGTTGTTATCAAATGGACAAAGCTGGATAGTTGCATGCCCAGGGGCAGCAAGGACTATGAAGTCAACCAGCTGCCGCGTGGAAAAGGAATTCCATGAGAAGATGAGGAGTTTGAAAGGGAAGTTTTCATTAAAACCCTATCTTGCTGACTTTAACTACATTTCCTAAGTTTATGCTTGAAATGCATGAGGATATGTATTGCATGCATAGAATATTGCATGATTGATAAGAATATTGGAAATTGTATATGTATAATGAACCACTGATGATAATCATTGTTTTGATGTTGGCATTAGTGGACAAACCAACGATGACATGGACCTAGCTGAATATGTTGCTGATGCTGATGGAGTGTGATCAGTAACCCTCTGGAGAAAGGGATAAGGCAACAAGTCCATGACAATAGTTGGTGAGCAAATTTTGCAATCTCCTGCAAAGGACCAACCAAATTGGTCATGTCAAGGGTGTAAGTACGACCCATGCAGGTAAGAGTTTGCTTATGACAAATTCCATGGATTGGTCCAGGTAAGAGACCTCATACCATGTGAATATGGGAATGTAGAAAGGTGTCATGCCTATACATGATTAATGATATTGATTATAGTAATGCATCCTATATGAGGTAGCCATGGTTAGGCCATGGTATGGTTGAATGCATAGTATTCCTGAATCATTGCAAGATAGCATGAATGGATATGCATTAGAAAGATTTTATGAATCTTGTTGTTATGCATTGAGTGTATGCATATGAAGGGTGTGAGTGACTGATTGCCTAAGTAAAGGTGCAATGTTGAGATGCATTGCATGAATGCATTGAGATGAATGCATGTGATATTATGGAGAACTAATGACTGAAATGATGAATTACTGATAATTCTGGAACTGTTTCGAAGGTTGCTATGAATGCAGGATAGTCATGAACAAGTGGCTGCCAGAAATGCTCTATTGAAGAGCAAGGTGGTATGAATGATACGCTTGTGGAGTAAGGAGTATCTAACCACTTCATTTAATTTCATGAATGCTGTGACTATACCTTGCCATGTTAGTATGATAATGATTGCATGAAGTAAATGAGATTTGAGAACACTGAAGTGACTAACCTTTGAAGTATTTGAATTTTATAAATTCTGGAAATGCTTCAGTGACGGTTGTATCAATAAGACAGTATATGCATCCATACTTACCAAGTGTTTAGTTGATGGAAGCTCATGTATCAGGTAGATAAATTTGAGAATGGCATTGAGAGGTAAGACCCTGACCAATGCTGGAATCTACCATGAAAAAGAGCTTGTTAAATTGGAATTGTGAATTTCAAATATTGCTGACAACTACTAGTCACTATTGGCTTGCATAAGCTTGTGTTTGGATGTTGAAGCTTGTGTTTCAGGTAGATTATTTTAAGAACTGCATTGAGAGGTAAGGTCCTGACCAATGCCTGAATCTACCATATGATATGCATAATAGGTTGTTAGGATTCGAATTGTGAATTTCGGATTTGAGAAATTGCTGACAACCACTAGCCATTGTTGGCTCGCATAAGCTTGTGTTTGGTTGTTGAGGCTTATATTTCAGGTAGATTATTCCGAGAACGGCATTGAGAGGTAAGACCCTGACCAATGCTGGAATCTACCGTGTAAAAGAGCTTGTTAGATTTGCGTTATGAATTTCAAATTTAAGAAAACGCTGACCACTTATAGTCACCATTGGCTTGCACAAGATTGTGTTTGGTTGGTTGAAATTCATGTTTCAGGTAGATTCTTTCAAACATGATAGTGAGAGGTAAGTCCCTGACCACTGCCAAAATCTACCATTTATGAGAAAAAGTCTCATGGTTGTGAAGAATTAGTTGGTATGGGTTATTAAATTCGAATTGTGGATTTCGGATTTAAGAGGTACTAATGGCTACTAATCATCGTTGGCTTGTGTGAGATTGTGTCAGGAGGGACACATGGAGTACACACTGCAAGAAGATCATGTGTGATGACCTGCAAGAGCCAAACTTCATGGGAAGGTTTTCCCTTATCTTGGAAATGGGGTTCGGGTGAAACTCCATTAGACATTTTGAAAATGTCTCATCTGCACTGCATGTTTGGTGATAACATGAGTGATATGGTTTGGATTACGTCAGTGAGACATGTGTGGATATGAAACGTAAACAGGAAACAGGGATGGGGCCTTGGTTTGCTTAAACCTGGTGATTGGAAACCACACAGACAAAGCTAGAGGGATGGCTTTCTTCTCCACAACCCCGGGATAGCACTAGAAGGGAATGCAGGGCTTGAGGGATTGTGTAGCAGAGAAGGGACTGATTCCTTGTGCTGGGTGTGTGTGTGGATGTTATAGAAGTCAGGCTAGTTTTGGTGTAGGTGTTCCTAGCTCTACAGCGAGCTCACCAGCTTAGCATTCAGTTTTTCCCAACTCCTTGACAGTGCCGAACAGATACAAAGGCATATTGCGACGGAAAATGGATAAGTGTTCTGTAACCCTTGCTATGAATATGCATGTTTAATTATTAAATTTCCATATGCAGAAAATGTTTGATTTATTTCCATGATGATCGATTGCTTGAGTATGAATAGGACCTACATGCCACACACCGGAAGAGAGTGCACACTTTTCCGATGTCGAGTCATGAAAGGGTTTTCAATATTGATTACACTATGGGGAGTGGACGCACTCCTGGTGTCTCAATACTTGATAGTGAATGATATGAAATGTGATTACAGTTTTAGAGCAATGATGCTGATGAGTTGCTTGTATTGCTTGTGTTGCTTGTGTTGACAGGCTAAAGGTAAAGGTAAATGGTTGATATAAGTGTATTGTTGGTATAAGTGCATGTTGATATAAGTGCATGTTGATATAAGTGTATGTGTCATTGTTGACATGGGTGTATAATGGGTTGTGATGTGCCTAAGGATCCATAGTAGATCCTAGACCTAGAAATGGTCATGATAAAGTTCCAAGCCCAGTTGACATGGTTATGTACTGGCTGGACATTAATTATTCGATGTTGAGGAGAACCCTGCGTGCTGACCTAACATCTGAGTCCATAGGTGATCCCAAGGCTTTCAAAGCAAAGCAGGATCCTGTGGACGAACGAGGAAACGCACAATACAGTTGTCGCTGGAAGTGAGGACTATAAGAGCATCCTAGAGATGCATGGGGACATGTGACTGTCCTGGAAAGCTCAGAATGAGCGGTAGTGAAAAAAAAAAAGGTGCTAGTAGGACGGGGGAGTCCTAGCAGCCGAGACAAACCATGTGGAGAGACTCCGTGGTTTAGAGGTCTGGAATAGACCAAAGAAACTAAGTGTCATGACCAAGAAAGATTGGTCCAGCATTCACGGTGAAGTGAAAGAGGCTGAGAGCATGAAAAGCCACTGCGATGGCGAGGGTTCCAGGATGGAACAGAACAAAGAGGGGAAAATCTCTTACTGCTCTCTCTTGCCTTTTGATTATATATATATATATATACATATATGTTTATGCATTGTGAAAAAAAAAGGATTGTTGAATGCATGTATGATTGAGAATGAAATGTGTGTATTTGCTTAAAGTAAATTGTGAATGTTGGAATAGTTAATTCCCTGCCCAAGAATGGACATGAAGGAGCTCATGTGCCTGTTGGGGAAAGGCATGAAAAATATGAAAGTTTCCTCAATGGAACTTGGACTGTCATGCCAATTGGGTAATTAACTAACTGATTATGATATCTATATTATGCTTGGTCTGATGGAATTTCAATGGTGCATTTCATAGGTGAGAAAAGTGAAACCAGGTGGTGCACATTGACCATGGCAGCAGATCAAAAGTTGTTGGACTTGGCTGGAAGTCTCCTTCAAGTGCTTGCCAAGACCCAAGAGAATCTTGGGGAGATGCTCAGAATACAGAAAAGGCAGAGTGAAATGAACCACCAGATTTTGCAAGACTCTATTGGTTTGCAAAGGGAGGTGAAAATCCTTCTAGGAGCTATCGGAAAAGGAAAGGAAGGTGGATCAGCAATGGGACATTCGTCCAAGCGACCCGATAAGAAACGGTCCAGGCATGAAGACTCAAAGGAAATTGAGCAGGTAAAGATGAAGCAGCCAGTGAGATGCTGGAGATGCGGAGGACATGATTTACGCCGAGACTGTCTGATGAGGGAACATGATGAGGGCAATAGCCGCAAAGTTCCTAGACTTCGGGATCAGCAAGAAGCTGAGAACCAGCAGGAAAAGTCCATGGAAGCCGAGAGGCTTGGTCTTGAACGTTCAAAGTAAATGATTGAACGTGGTATAGATCTGCAATTTTGAATTTTGGTGTGCAATTGTATATGTATTGTATATATGTAATGGAACACCGAGGACGGTGTTATTCCAAGGGGGAGGGGAATGTCACGTCCCCGGTTTTGACCCCGTTTGCATGATGTATATATTGTAATTAATCGTACTGAGGAGCTCAAGGCAAAAGCCCCACCATCGATTTTGTTGTGTATGTTTCGGCAATGGGGATAATTGCCGGTGGCATCTCGTGCTATAAGGCACATTATAATTCGGCATCATGTAAACCCGCACATCAATTAAAATAAACCACAACTAGCTACGACAGTGCAACGTTGAATGAAAAGGGCATGGTTCCAAAGGATAAGGGGTGGGGGATGTCAAACCTTGGTTATGGGAAAAACCCATGTTTTGTCACCTTGTTGATTTGCCACCCTTTTGTCTCATCCAACCTTGTCAACCTCTTTAATGCTCAGCTGGTGGTTGAGGAGTTATGGCTAAGGGCATTTATTGCTGAAGTGGTGGTAGTTGTGGGAGGCTGTCAGCCTTACCCAATTGCCCACTCCACCCACGTTGGCCATTCTTCACCCTCACGCACTCCTCCCTGGTCTGTTCACTCACTCACCACGATTTTGGGTCTCTGTTGGTTCCTCACGCACAGGTTTTGGACGAATTTGGTCTCATGCAGGCATTTTGTTCCTCTCCACGAGTGGCTGAGCACCCGCTGACTGCAAATTCGCGTCCTCTCCATTGCTGTGCATTCTCACGAAGAGGGATTGCTTCCCATTTTTGTCTTCTCCACGTTTTTGGTTAGCCGTAGTGCCCAATTCGTAGTGAGCCATTTTTCCTACTGTGGTCTGTTCATCCTCACGCAGAGAAATCGGGTATGTATTTCCCATGCATTTTGCTGTTGGGTGTAAGTTCTTCCTCACGCATAGGGTGTTTGGGTCGTTTTCCCATGTTGTGAGAGCCGTTCTCACTGTCATGTTTTGGGGCTGCTGTTTCCCCTGTGTTTTGTTGGCTGTGGTGTTCAATTTCGTTTTGAGCCACTGTGGGTTTCCAATTCGTGGGCTGAGTTTCTGTGTTTTGGGACTGTGCATAGTTGCCATTGTTTTACTTGAAATTGGGCTATTGTTGTTGTTTCCCTGGTCTGGGATGTTGTGGCTGATTTGTTTTGGCCACGTTAGGGCCAAAACCAACTCTGGGTTGTCCATTGGACTTGAGCTGTGCTCCTCCATGGTTTGGGGCTGTTCCCTGTTGTTTATGACTTCTTCACAGAGCTGTGAAGGGATTGTTTGGCTGCTGGTATGCAGTGGTTGAACCTTGAACTATGCTGGCTTGGCTTGTCTGTTGAAAGCCTGTGAAACCCAGCGGTTTTGGTTTGGATGTTTTGTGTCCCCTTGACTATGTGCAAGCCTGCAATTGACCCTTATCCTGAAGGAATCATGCCCAGCTCGAGGGTGGCAGCGTTGCTGAGAGATTGATGAGCAAGCTGGCCTATGGTTGGGTGGAACGTTGCATCGACGTAGCTGGTTGCGGGTGAATTCTTCATTGACAGATAAGTGCTGCTAGTCTATCTCTGCAATTATATCAATTGTATATGGAATTATAATGAACATGGAGATTGCTGGAATGTGTATGTTTGCTTCCGCTGTATGATTGACGAATAATGCATCTGTGTATGCTTGTAAGTTTCAATTTCAGCATTTGAATTCTGTTTATGTTCATGGGGTGTTTTGCCCGGTTGTATTTGATGCGTTGGTCGTGTCCTCTTCACTGGGTGAGGGACGGGGACGTGACAATAAAAGTAAGACTACTTTCCTTTCCAGTTGATCAACAACACTTAGGGATATGAATATATGATTAATTTTCAAAGACAACTCCTTCTTTCAAACCAAACCAAAAAGAACCAAGATTCCTAAAAGGCCAAACTAAGACTAAATCTTGAAATTTTATGAACAAACCAAACCTAGAAACAAATTCCATTATTATCTTGACTAATGATTTCAATTATTAGTAACAAAGGGAAAGAACACTCAGAAACAAAAAATATGAATGCAAGATCTCAAAAATCACTCAGGGATTAAAACCCGGTTGAAATATGAATACAGAGAATTACTATCATAGCACCGTGCATTTTCCACATTAACAGAGCGGTGGCACCGCTCTCTGTCCACTGAATATGTACGATGGTGTCCTTTCTGCCTTAAGGTAAGGTGCGGTGGCTACTATTTTTACACTGCCCAGGTGCGGTGGGAAAAAGGATATTGAAATCACACATAAAGGCGAAAAATAAAAATGTTAAAGCCTGAATAATGGATCTAATCAACATACACAAGTGATATTTTGAAGTATTAGAGGCAGAAAAAGGCAAATTTAATAATTTCAAGCCAGATCTATCTAATTCACAAGCAGATCTGAATGATAAACTGAAATTGAAGATAGAGGCAAGTTCAAAAACAAAACCAAGAATTCTGATCTATGCATCCCTAATGGAGTTGCCAATTTTGTTACCAGAAATACTCAGGTAATGCAAACAAAGGTTGTTTCCCTAGCCTTAAACACTCAGTACTAGAACAAAGTAGTTACAACATAAAATAAATTTCCCTAAGATTTCATAAACTTATTGAATCAAATACTCTTCTTACCTTCCAAAGGATGCAAAAGTTAGTCGTTGTAGGTCTAGATATTTGTGGATGTCCTGCAAGATACACAACAAAAACACAAACCAAATTAGAGTAACAATCTAGTCTATGACCTTATGTCAATGACCAAGGAATTCAACAATAAACATAATGATAATCAAACATAGAAATGTTTATGGGAAATAAACCTTCATTTGTATTAAAAACATGAAGATAGAGAGCAGTACAACCTAAGCCTTGTTGTTGAGAACCCTTCTCAAATGAACCTTGCCTTAAATCATCAAGCTTGCCTACTAACCATTCACTAGTCTTGGATGAATTTGGCCAGAGTTTGGATGCAATAACATATTCTTCCTCCCTTTACGCATGAGGGGTAAGTTGGTATATAAAGGCATGGGAGGATAGGATAGGTTGAGGATATCATGGGAGAGGTGGAGGGAGGATCCTATTATGAGGGATCTCGATCTCTAGGTGGTCCTAAACCATAGGTATGAGGCTCCACAAAGGAAAGCTTCGAGAAGCCTCTCGAAGCTTCCTTTTTTGCATTTATAACTCGAGCATCGCTCCTTGTCCATGGGGAAAGTATGTTACCAAGTGAGAACTTCACACTATACATGCGTAATAGGCAATGGCACCGCTTTCTGCTCATAGAAAAAGGGAATTACTGATATGGGTACCACACATTGACCAAAGGGAAAGTGTGGTGGTATCCAAAGGTATGAAAATATTAATTCCCATTTTCATCTTCAACACTTGAGGATTTAAGGCCAATACTAATATTTTTATCTCACAACATGATGTTGACGAGATTTAGGTATAACAGTCGATAATCCAACGACTGTCATCAAATATCCAACTACGGTTGTCAAATTACCGATGAAAAAATTACAACAGTCAAAATATTAATTTTGTTTGATATCAGACGAGAATTTATTTTTAGAAACTATATCATAGGAATATTTCAACATGTTTGCTATATAAGCAACGGTTTGTAGAAGTTATAATCTTCTCACGAACTGTGTTACATACAAAAATCCACAATTATTTCAATTGTTACTGTGATTAAAAATAGTGAAGTGTGAACCTTGATTTTTTAAGATTGACAATCATCAATCAAGCTTGGTATCAGAAAATGTCAGAACGTAACAATGTTCCTGATCCACGCGATCAAAACCATGAATTGTTTGCCAGATTGTGGGATGGACTGAAAATAAAGGGTGACATGACTATCATCCATTTGTAAGTTTTTCATTATATATGTTTGTATATTGATTGGTTTTGTAAATGTATGTATCATTTTAATATTTCTTATATTAACTAATATATCTTAATGGTTTCATGTAATTATAAAGGAAATCAATCATATGGTAATATATCACCCAGAGAATGTGCTTTCAGAACAAGCACTGATGGACCATGGCGCTATGAATAATGCATAACAAGTTAATGATCATATTGAAGAATATGATCATACGGACGACATAGTTGAAGATGATTGTAAAAATACATTATACATTTAATGTTAGACTGGATGATGATGATCATGATCATGAAAATTATGAATTTTATGATGTTCATGATTTACCTCTTCTTGAGAAGGCATAAAAACCCCTTTATGAAGGCTCCAACACAAATCTTATGTCTTCTATATTGTTGATAATGAACTTGAAGGTTATGAATGGTCTTTCAAACATATCAGTTAGATAGATGTTAAGGTATGTAATATATTCCATCACATACATATGATTGTGATTAAGGTTATCTTTGATCCTATGATAATTTCATTGTTAATTCATAAGTAAAATTAATACGGATGAAACATGTTTCATTAATATTATTTATATATTATATTAACTAGTTTTTTCCTTTAATTTTTTGTATCTTGATAGATGAATTTTTGTTACCATCGCCAAATATTTTACCTCGCACATATCGAGATTTATTTCTCATCATCAAAGAAATTGGAATGTAGTATGAAGCAATTGATGCATGCCCCGATGACCATATCATATATTATAAACAACATGAATTTGAAATAGAATGTCCAAAATGTCATATTAGTAGATATAAAACATATCAATTAACCAAAAAGGTTCCTCGCAAGTTTCTTCGTTATATTACCATTATTCCACATTTGCAATGACTGTTCATGTGCAAAACATAGCGCAATTTATGGATTACCATGCACATAGTTCCGGGTCAACCATTCTAGATCTCGAACAGGAATTGCAGTTTTGGCTCTTTGTATAGATAGGTGTTATGCTTTTTACTATGGATGTTCCCTATGGACCGGGGCTACACATTGATTAGAACAGAATGATAGACAGATGATAGCACAAATGGCAATATTTAATAGCTTGATATAGAAGTGAAGATGACATTATTTGAATGCCTGGAGATGGTTATGTATTTAGAGATATGGAGGAAAAATGACCACACTTTAAAGAAAAACCTCGTAATGTTATGCTTTCTTTGACATCAGATGGTGTCAATCCATATGCAGAGAAGGGATCTATTGACTCGGTGTGGCATATTTTTGTTATCAACAATACCATTCCTCCATGGTTGTCAATAAAGAGGGAGCACATAATGTTGGCAATGATTATTCCAAGTATGAGTCTACAACAAATTTTTTAATATAGTGGCATCTCACTTGTCGTATTTTGTTGCATAATGTCATATATTTTGGGTCTTTTATTATTTTGTATTATTTATATATCTTAGTGGTTGTAATAATTATATATTTTATATGTTCAAATAAATCAGGTAAGTACCAAGTTAAAGATATGAATATATATACAGAGCCTATTATTGATGAACTACTAAAGATATGGAATGGCATCACTATGTATGATGTATCTAGACCAATACGACACAAGCAATTTTAGTTCCATGCAATTCTTGTATGGACAATACATGATTCCCCAAGATTAACACATTTTTGTGGTATGTAATTATAACGTCGACTTTAATAGTATATAATTTTATGAAGTTGATATATTATGCATCTATGTTTTTTCAAATAATACATTCATTTTATATAATTATAATTGGCAATGTTAATCCATTGACTCTTTATGTAGGTCTTCAAACAAAGGGAAATTTTGCATGTCCATATTTTGGTCCTAAGATCAAATCCCGTCATTCAAAAAGTTTACGGAAGGAGGTGTTTGATGAGTATAGGAACTTCCTCTCTAATAATCATAGGTATCGAACTACCGATAAAAAACTATTCAATGGGAAGCAAGAGACTGCATTAAAACTGTAGAGAATGGCACCTCACCTATGGAAGTTGAAATATATCATCAAGGTATGTACATATCAAATTGTCTATCTATCATCATATATGCAATTTTTTTAATCTTTTTTATTGTGTGTTGTTTACTGTAATTGACATTGATTTCTATAAATTATTTATAAACCATGATTCATGATGGGCGTCATGATCATGAAGGGATTACTGGGATTCCACGAGGAGTGAAAAGTTATCCTAAACAATTCAGTAGGTTGTCATACAATGAGCACCTAGAAATTTTTCATCTGTTTGATACAATGGAAATCAGAAAGAATGTGGCTGAAACATTATGGCGAATATTGGATCTACGGAGTGAAATTTTTTTGTAAAAATTTGAAATGAAATTTAGGAAGCCAATCATGTAATGAAATATTCCATTCAATTACATAGCAATGGAGACCAAACTTAATATAAAATCACTTCCATGGTTGTTAATGGAGCAACAAAACAAATTTGTAAAACAAGTCACATGAAAAATTAAATTTCTCACTGGATTTTGTTCAAACATGAACAAGATCATAACCAATAAAGGTGATTTTGTGAGGGTGAAAATGCATGATTGTCATGTCTTCATCAAGATAATTATTATGGTAAATATATTGCTATATTTTTTTTATGGTGGATATTATTGTTGGTATTTTTTTGTCTACTTTTTGAAAAAAATAATGAAACAATTTTTATATTGTTACAGTATGTTCTACCTCTATCTCTCTTGGACAACTTCGACAACAATGTCAAACAAGTTATATATGATCTTGGAAAATACATGAGGTAAGTGGTGATATCTTCCATGCATAAAGTGTTTTTTTAATTCATGGTAGAACTTATATTTGATATTTATTTTTATAATTGTTCTAGAAAATAATGTTTTTTTTGTTAAATCTCATGATTTGTTTCCATCACTTGTAGATGGTTGTCATATAAAGAAATCCATAAAGAATATATAAAGTATTGGAGGAGATAAATTCCACATCTGATCTGTGAAATGGAAAAGCATATACCTTTGACATTTTTCAATGCACAAAAACACTACCTCTTCCACTAAGTTGAGGAGATTGAATTTTGTGGACTAGTACACTCAAGGTCCATGTGGATGATTGAGAGGCACTTAAAATTTTTGAAGGGCTTGGTTAGACAACGATCATGTCCAATGGATTCTATGATGGAGGGATATATTGTATACCATAACATGATGTATATTATTGAATAACTTCCTATATTAGCATCAAATCTCAATTTAGGTCGCATTTGTGATCCAGACTTCAATAACAATTTCGATGGGGAGTATCTCTTTGCGAAAGGTAGATTGAGGAAGGTGAAAGGTAATAATTAGATAGTGGAGATTAATTATAGTACATTTTACTGTTGTTTTTTATGTATATATCATACTTATTTCATTTTTTATATTCAATATGCATCAATTAAAAGTGTATACCTGCATGTTAAGTGAATATACATTTGTACTTCATTGTAATTTTACTTTCATGAAGCAGTTGGCCGTGAGTGGGATGCACTTCATTTATACATAGCAAACAATATTGAATGGATGAAGGTATGGATTGAAAGATGTGAACAATATGGTCATGGAATATCATGGAAAGGTGTGGTTTCATTTATTAAAGTAACACATTGTAATGGAGATACCAATATTATATAAAGGGAAATTGATTTAGCATATGGTTAAAAGATAAGCATGGAAGCATATTAATTAGCCACACTTTAAATGTTTTTCAAATATATTGATGTACACATTCATTTCTTCCCCTGCATAGCATAAACATGCACTTAATCATGATCAAATCAGGATGTAATATTTATGTGTTTGGCTTGTTGCAAGTAAAACACAATAAGGCTATGTGGTGCAATGGTCGTAAATTTTGTTGTTGTATTTGTAACTTTGGAATGTATTCACTTGTATATTTCTTATTGTATTTCATTATACCCGATGGAGATGTTTGTTCCTATGATTGGGAGAGTCATTAATATAATAAAGTTATGTAAATTCATTGAGGTTAACCCTCTATTGTAATTCGAGGAAATAGTCCCAACAATTGAGTTGTATTAGGGTTATTAGACTCTCCTAGTGAGGTCGGCTATGTAGAGTAATTATCAAGTGGAAAACAAGTATAAATAGAGAGTGAGACTCTCTATTTTCAAAACACACTCACTCAACAGTAGTGCATGAGTGAAAGAGGAGGATCTCGCACAAGTGAGAGAGAGAACAACTGTTGGAGATCATCTTTGTATCTTTGGGTTTAACTTTTGCTTTTGGAGCTCATTCTATCTTTGAGGAAGTTGCAAGGTTTTCTCCTTTATGGTTTCCCCAAGGAAAATTATTTGTGACTCTTGTCTCTTGTGATTATTTTTTTTCTTGTTATTCTCTTATATAATATCCTATATATTATTGATTAAATGATAAAAAATATAACACAGTATCAGAGCTAACCAGAGAAGAAGACACTGTGCAACTGTGAGAACTAGGGCTTCCTAGTTGAAGGTGTTCTCTCCACAGATCATCAATCAAGGAGGGATAGGATAAAACACATCACTAAGGCACATATATTGGTACTATCAATTTTTGAATTATATAAGTTTCACTGTATAGCCGAAATACAGCTGCAATGGCAGCAAATGGAAATCAGAGTTTCATGCTTGAAAACCCTAAAATACTAAAACTAGTAGTTTTGGTACATTCATTATATATCGATATTGGAGAAGGATAAGGAGACAAAAAATTTACAAGATAAATATGAATTCCTGATGAACCTTGTGTCAAAATTTCAACTTCATATTCACTATATTCTAGGAGATATGATTCCTCCAAGTCAGGGTTCCAGCCTCTCCCAGGATTCAGCCTTAAACATGTGACCTAGGGAGAATTTCCATATCTAGGGATACGAAGGTCCAAATGAAATTTCTCAATATGTTCCAGATATGGAATGGACTGCACTTTCTATGGTAAATGTTTCAGAACCCAAAGGTGAAATAGTGACACATGGAAGTATGTACAAGTTCGCTATTCTGAACAGTCCTAAAATAAGTCACCTTGGGAAAATGCAAATAAGTCCCAATTGGTGAAACCAATTCTACTCTAACATACGGTGTTAGAAATAGGACAGAGAATGATACCTCATTGCAAATTTTCAAACACAGAGGAGCATTAATGTCAGAGACACACTAGAAACAATATCGGTCATTTATGTAGAAGAAATTGGAAAACTAGGGCTTCCTGTTCCGGGAGCTTCCCTCCACTGTTTTCAGAAAAGGAGTATACTACAAAGCTCACCTTGAAGAGGCCCATATTTATATACAATCAAAAGTTAGAAATTTGAAGTTTTGAAAATTAGGTTTTCTCTGAAAAATCCTAGATCAGCCAGCTCTAGAACCAGGACGAACACCTCAAATCGGTAAGATCTAAATTTTTGCTATTTACATTTGAGGTTCTCATTTAAAAATAACTAATCACACCAGCTTGATGAAAAGATTGGTGATGCTGACAACTTTCGAGTATGGAAGTATAGGACCTCTGTGATCCTTGAAGAAATTGAATTGGATCAGTATTTCAGTAAGAAAGGTCTAGGAGCCAAAGAGAGATGAGGCTAAGGATAGAGCCAAGAGAATCATTATAGATTCTATTTAAAGATCATCTCATCCCTCATGTGTCATCCTTGAAGACACCAAAATTAAGTTTGCGGTGCTATGATGAAGCAATCGAAGAAGAATAGGATATTGTTATAACCACCTTGAATGGCCTCCCAGGATCATGGGATTCATTCATTCGAAGAATGTGTGCTAGAAGGAAGTGATTACCTTCAGAAAAATATGGGAAGAGTGCACACAAGAAGAATCTTGACTCATAATAAGAGGAGATAATATGGGAGAAACTAAAGATCAATCTCTCACGATTCAAAGAAGATCGCTGAAGCGATGAGGAATATGAAGGACTAAATTCTTGAAGAACCTCTTATCCATCTTAGAATTTAGATAAGAAATGATGACGTCATGAATGAAGAAGATGATGAAGCTAAAGGCTCAAGAAGGAGTCTACCCACAAAACAAATAAAATAAAGAGAAGTATTTTAATTGTATTTTCCTATATATCTAGTTGTTTATATGACATTGTTTAGTTGTGAAATGTATTATGCATGATAGAATGTCTGCATTAATGAACAATATACTACTAATATGCATGTTATGCGTAAGTATCCTATAGTACTATACAATTCTCCATTGCTACTTATCTAGGATGAAACCTCTTTGCTGACATATTGGGATTAGTGCATAATCTCAATAATGTTATGGTAGATATGGAAGGCATCTGGAAGTTTTTGTGTATACGAGATATGGATGAATGTTGTACTGGATAAAATAGTTGCATTATTATATATTTATAGTTTCCATTGTGAATATGCCTTATGAAATGTTTCTAACCATACAACTGGTACATTTGACTTGTAGGAAAGATCGTGTGCAATCACCTGCAAGAAAAGAAGGATGAGACTTGTTCCGAAGAACAAATGACAATAGTTCAAGAAATAATCCAAAATGAAGAATAGTATGATGAGACTTCAAGAGGCCTCAAACACACTCTAGTAATGTGATATTGTTGAGCGACATCATTGATGCAGAGCCTTCCAGCTATGAAGAAGCAACCAAGAAGAAACAGAAGGAAAACACCAGTTCAAGAAGAATGTGTTGGAATATTCAGCAGAAGATGGTGTTCAGTTGATGGAGTCTAGTGTTCAGTTGTATTGTTGGCATTGATGTCAATCTATTTGATGAACAGTTCAGCTAAGCCTCGAAATGTTTAATATGTGGTCATGAAATACATTTCTTGTGGGATCTTAATGCTTACATCGCTGCAGTATCTGAAAATGGAAAAGTGTTGGGATGCTTGGAAGCCAACACCACAGCCCAGAAAGACTAGCTGTGATCTGACGGAAGGTCATGCAGAGTACAAAAGAGCTGCTTGCTTCAATGATCTGCAGAGTCTGAAGCATCTCAAATGGCTGGTACTGGACCACTGGTCGCTGCCATTTACAGAGGGTATATTGGGTAATATGGTAAGAATGAGAACCCTTATCCTGCGGATGCAGATGATGGAGGAGTTACCAGAGGACATGAAAAGTATGGCAAAGCTAAGCACTCTGGTTGTGGAGTCTGATGTTCTAGGTAAAGATCCCATCATGGATATGTGGTTTTCAGAAGTTAATCTGTCTAATACTAAAGTCGTGTATCAAACTAGAGGAGCTTCCTGTAGGGCTGGAGAACCTTGAATGGTTGAGGAGACTAGATATAATTGGGTTGTGGTCCTTAAAAGAGTTGCCCGATGCTTATGGCAAGGAGGGTGCGTTTCCAAGGATGGAATGTTTTTGGTTGAATCAAGAGTAGTTGGTCTAGGTTTTCCCTTCAATAAGGAAGGGGGCTATGCCTCTATTAAAGAAGTTGGGGTTGGTGGTGTGCAGCAATTTCAAATCCCTTCCCCTAGGGGTCCAAAATTTACAGAATCTGAAGGAAGTGCATCTGTATAGTAGTCCCTTAATACTCAAATCTATGACAGAAGAAGGTAACGAAGCATGGTCGATAGTTCGAACACTGGAAGAAGAGAATCATGTTGAGATATTCAGAGAGTCAATTGCTTTGCACCGCCATAAACAGATGGAAAAGAAAATGGGAAATAAATATTGGTGGGATAGGTTCCTCAGTGGAATGTGGATGGATTTTAACATCTAGTCCATGCTCGTGGGAAAGCAATTTAGTTAATAGAAGTATTCAAAATCATTGATTGGAATGCCTAGCTTTGCTTGGATCACTGTAAAGATGCCAAGCTACAGTCACATACACTAAAATTTGAACAAATGAAAATGAATGAAGATGAAAGTGTTAGTAAATTCTTCCTAAGAGTTGATAAACTAGTAAATGCTATGAGAGCTCTTGGTGGAAAAATAAAAGATGATGATACAATTCTTGTCCAGAAAATACTGAGATCCCTGCCTGATAGATTTAATCCCAAAGTCTCAGCTATAGAAGAAATGAGTGACCTCAAAACGTTAACTATGGATCAATTGCTGGGAACATTGATTGCCTATGAAATGAGGATTAGTAAAGACCAAAACTCATCTAGGGAAGCTTCCTTTAAAGCTGAAAAGAGTACTGAGTCAGATATGGATGAACTAGAAGCAAAATTTGTGAGAAGACTGAAAACAGGGTCAGGGAAATACAAAGGCAAATGGCCTTTCAAGTGTTTTAACTGTGGCAAAGTAGGGCATTTTGCTACTAAGTGTCCCCATAAGAGAAAAGAGCAGAGCTATGCTGATGAGGAGAGTTTTCCCAAGAAGAAATATAATCAAGAAAACAAGTTTAAATATAAGAAGAAAAGTCTTTGTGTGAATGATGATGAGTCGTCATGAACATCAGATAGTGAATCGTCTCATGAGAGCAAAGAAAACGATTTCATGCTAATGGCCATAGAAGATCTCGAAAAAAATTGTATAGAGTTTGAAATAAATGATGAAGATGCCGCTGTAGATATGGAGGGAGAGCTGATGAGTACTCTAGAAGAGATTGACAGACTGAGATTAAAGAAACGAAAACAAAAACAGTTGTTAATCCAGTATGAAACTAGTAGAGAAGACATCACTTTAATCAAGCTGGAACTTGAAGAAAAGAAAATTGAAGAATCTTTAAAACAACAGTTAGCTGAAAGTAAAGTTAGATGTGAACATCTAGAAAAGGAAGTTGTAACTGTTAAAAAATAGTTAGAAAAATATCAAGCCCTGTATCATCAGAACATTTCCAGCATCAAAGCTTCAGAGGATCTAAACAATATTTTGAACAGACAAAGAGCTCCACAGATTAAGTTTGGATTAGGGTATGGTCAAGGTGGAAACAACAGTAACCCAGAGAGTAAAGAGTCATCTAAAATGATTATGTTTCAGAGCAGCAAACAGATAGAAGTTCCTAGCATAACAAAGGTTGAGACATGTAAAGAGAATAATGGAAATGAATCTAAGGGTACTAAACAACAAGAAAATATAGTTTTAAAAGGCAAGTCTGTACCGTCAGAAGTTCATGGAAAAGAGCCACATAATAGAGTAAAGTACACAGATGAGAAATTCTGTTGTGAACATCGTAACTCAATGTACTATCCTTTTAGAAATCAGCAAAGAGTTAGGTATGATAAATCCTTTAATGGTTATTGTTTCTGTTGTTCTAAATTTGGGCACAGAGCTGCCAATTGTTTGTATAATTTCAGAAATGTTCAGAGAAAATTGTCAAACTATACACAAAGGATGCATCAATTAGCATATAATCATATGGGTCGTATCTCTCCACCAGCTGTTAGAAGAAGAATGCAAAACAGAAATGCTAATCCGTTTGATCTTCTATAGAACGAGCTTGAATGTTACATATGTCACAACTTCGGGCACAAAGTTACAGACTGTAACTTGAAAGAGAACAAAACAGAACCAAGGATGAAACATACAACTGAACGTAACGTATGGAGAAATAAAGAGAGTTCTCATTGTAATCTTGTGCTTTTAGTTCAGAAACAGAGGAGTCATTCGTACATTGACAGTGGTTGTTCGAAACACATGTCGGGAGACAGAGAGAAGTTTATCACTCTATCTGAACATAAAACTGGAAAGGTAACGTTTGGTAATGATGCTCCAGGAAAATTCAGAGGAAAAGGAGTTGTAAGTCTCAGCAATGGTAAAGGGAAGGCTCAAGATGTACTCTTTGTAGATGGGTTGAAGCACAACCTTCTCAGTGTGAGCCAAATGTGTGACAAAGGGTGTGAAGTATTGTTCACTGATAAAGACTGTAAAATTAGAAACGTTTCCTCAAGAAAGCTAGTTGCCAAAGGAGTAAGAACAGAGAATAATGTTTATGATTTAAAGGAGGAAAAAGAACAGTGTTATCTCAGCAAATACGATGAAAGCTGGCTATGGCATAGAAGACTGGGACATCTTCATTTTGATCATCTAATAAAGCTCAAAAACAGAAACGCAGTAAGGGATTTGCCAGCATTATCTAGACCTCGAGATGATGTATGTAAGCCTTGCCAAATTGGGAAGCTAACCAGGACTCAGTTCAAATCGAAGAATGTTTCTTCTACAAGTAAGCCCCTTCAACTTGTTCATCTAGATTTATGTGGCCCATCAAGAAATGAAGGTACTGGCAAATAAAACTATTTTATGCTGGTAATTGATGACTATTCCAAATTGACTTGGGTTGCATTTCTTAAGGAAAAGTCTGAAGCGTTTACAAGTTTGAGATATTCAAAGCACTGACTGAAAATCAGACTGGGAGAAAGGTTAAAGCAATCAGATTAGACAGAGGAGGAGAGTTCAGCTCAAAACAGTTCAAGGGATTTTGTGATGAGCATGGAATTAAGAAAGAATACACAATAGTAGGAAATCCTCAGCAGAATGGAGTGGTGGAAAGGGAGAACATAACAGTTCAGCAAATGGCTAGATCAATGATGAAGGAGAAGAATATTTCTCAAGGTTTTTGGGTGGAAGCTATTCATACAGCTATGCACATCCTTAATAAAGCTCATTTGAGGCCAAACGGTGATAAGACACCATATCATTTATGGTTTGGAAGGCCTACAACTATTAAGCACTTCAGAGTCTTTGGGAGTAAATGCTATATCAAGAATAATGATGAAAATCTGGGCAAGTATGATGACAGAGCTGATGAAGGGATCTTTTTAGGATATGCTACAGAAAGCAAAGGCTATAGGTGTTATAACAAGAGGCTGCATAAAATGGTTGATTGCATAGATGTAAAAGTAGATGAAGACTGTCATGGAAGTATTAGTCAAAGGAATGATGATGATTCATGTTTGGAAGAAACAAATGAAGAAACAGAAGAACAGGTCCAAGAATCCCAGAAGAAAGAATCTGATTTATCATAATATGAGGAAGCTGAACCTGAACAACACAATGTACAATCTTCTTCCAGAATAACTAGAAAGAATCACCCTGAAAGCCAAATCATTGGTGATGAGAGTAAAGGAGTTCAGACTAGAAGGAATATCTTGTAGGAATCTGAACAGTCCCATATTGCTCTTCTCTCTACAATTGAGCCCCAATGTTTTAATGAAGCTAGCAAAGACAAAGATTGGGTAGCTACAATGAATATAGAATTGGACCAGATTGATAAGAATAGTACATGGGAACTGGTTCCTAGGCCATCAGACAAGAACATCATTGGATCTAAATGGGTATTTAAGAATAAATTAAATGAACAAGGAAAGATTGTAAGGAATAAGGCCAGATTGGTGTGTAAAGGATATGCTCAAGTGGAAGGGCAAGACTTTGATGAAACATTTGCTCATGTGGCCAGAATGGAGGCAATTAGAATGTTTTTATCCTATGCATGCCATAAACATTTTAAAGTATATCAAATGGATGTCAAGTCAGCATTCCTGAATGGAAATCTTGAAGAAGAAGTGTACATGGAGCAGCCTAAAGGTTTTTCTCTCATAAATAAACCTGATTATGTATGCAAGTTGAAAAAGGCCTTGTATGGTTTGAAACAAGCACCAAGAGCATGGTATGCCAGACTGGATAAATACTTGCAAGACAAAGGATTCAAAAAGGGTTCTGTGGACAACAATTTATATATCAAACATGAAGGTGATGACTTGCTGATTGTACTAGTTTATGTTGATGATATTATCTTTGGCTGTACTAACAACTCTTCTGTTCAATGGTTTGCTAACTCAATGCAATCTGAGTTTGAGATGTCAATGATTGGAGAGCTGTCTTATTTCCTTGGACTCCAAATCAGTCAGAAGCCTGAAGGATTATTCCTTTCTCAAGAGAAATATCTAAAGGAGATGCTAAATAAATTTCAAATGGAAGATTCTAATCCTGTGAGTACACCCATGGTCAGTGGTTGCAAGCTGAGCAAAGATGATGCATCATCAGAAGTAGATCAAAAGATGTACAGATCCATGATAGGCAGCCTGTTATATATCACAGCATCCAGACTTGATATTATGCATGCTGTAGGGATGGTAGGAAGGTTTCAAGAAGCTCCCAAACAAAGTCATTTGCTAGCTGTGAAACGCATATTCAAATACCTGAAAGGTACCTTGTCCTATGGTTTGTGGTATCCCAGGAATCAGAATTTTCAACTCATATCATATTCAGATGCAGATTGGGCTAACTGTGTAGATGAAAGGAAAAGTACCAGTGGCGGAGCATTCTTCTTAGGACAGTCTTTGGTTGCATGGCTAAGTAAAAAGCAGAGTTCCATATCTTTATCCACTACAGAAGCAGAGTATATCGCTGCTGCTACCTGCTGTACTCAAATTTTATGGATGGTGCAATCCCTTACTAATTTAGAAGTAAAGTATGTTGAGCCTATTCCCATTCATTGTGACAATACCAGTGCAATAAGTGTTTCCAAGAATCCTGTTCTCCACTCCAAAATGAAACACATTCCAATAAAGTATCATTTCTTGAGAGAACAAGTGGCTAATCAAGCTGTGCAGCTACATTATATCCCTTTTAAAGAACAGATAGCTGACATTTTTACTAAGCCTTTGCCCACAGCTCAGTTTGAATATCTAAGATAGAAGCTGGGTGTTCAGTCAATGTCACAATGACCTATGCATTGTGTAAGGGGGAGTTTGTGTTCATTGACATTGTTGTTTATGACTGTGCACTTTTCAGATTGCTGGTTCTTTTGTTTTTATCTCTTTTATGCATCTTGTCAAGGGGAGTTTTTGTAATTAGATGTGCTTTAGTTGCTCAGATTTCCCTTTGCCCTTGATGTCAAAGGGGGAGAATGTGAACAGTTTTTGAAGTTGCTGATATTGCCATCAATGCCAAAGGGGGAGATTGTTGGAATATTCAGCAGAAGATGGTGTTCAGTGGATGGATTCTAGTGTTCAGTTGTATTGTTGGCATTGATGTCAATCTATTTGATGAACAGTTCAGCTAAGCCTCGAAATGTTTAATATGTGGTCTTGAAATACATTTCTTGTGGGATCTCAATGCTTACATCGCTACAGTATCTGAAAATGGAAAAGTGTTGGGACGCTTGGAAGCCAACACCACAGCCCAGAAAGACTGGCTGTGATCTGACGGGAGGTCATGCAGAGTACAAAAGAGCTGCTTGTTTCAATGATTTGTAGAGTCTGAAGCATCTCAAATGGCTGGTACTGGACCACTGGTTGCTGCCATTTACAGAGGGTATATTGGGTAATATGGTAAGAATGAGAACCCTTATCCTGCGGATGCAGATGATGGAGGAGTTCCCAGAGGACATGAAAAGTATGGCAGAGCTAAGCACTCTGGTTGTGCATTCCAATGTTCTAGGTAAAGATCCCATCATGGATATGTGGTTTTCGGAAGTTAAGCTGTCTAATACTAAAGTCGTGTATCAAACTAGAGGAGCTTCCTGTAGGGCTGGAGAACCTTGAATGGTTGAGGAGACTAGATATAATTGGGTTGTGGTCCTTAAAAGAGTTTCCCGATGCTTATGGCAAGGAGGGTGCGTTTCCAAGACTGGAATGTTTTTGGTTGAATCAAGCGTAGTTGGTCCAGGTTTTCCCTCCAATAAGGAAGGGGGCTATGCCTCTGTTAAAGAAGTTGGGGCTGGTGGTGTGCAGTAATTTGAAAGCCCTTCCCCTAGGGGTCCAAAATTTACAGAATCTGAAGGAATTGCATTTGTATAGTAGTCCCTTAATACTCAAATCTATGACAGAAGAAGGTAACGAAGCATGGTCAACAGTTCGAACATTGGAAGAAGAGAAGCATGTTGAGATATTCAGAGAGTCAATTGCTTTGCACCACCATAAACAGATGGAAAAGAAAATGGGAAATAAATACTGGTGGGATAGGTTCCTCAGTGGAATGTGGATGGATTTTTACATCTAGTCCATGCTCGTGGGAAAGCAATTTAGTTAATAGAAGTATTCAAAATCGTTGCAGGAATGACTAGCTTTGCTTGGATCACCGTAATAATGGAAGAAAGTTATCAAATAACTGAGCGGATTACAAACAGTGAAGAAAACGATGATGAATGGATTTCGTTCTTTAATGATAGTTGGAATTTCCGCGTGGTCTAACTACCTCTTGACATGGGAATACGAAGAGTTTAGTGATGAGAAGAATTTCGATGAGAGATGAAGAGTCTGTAACTGTTTTCTATAATGGTTTTGAGAGAATGAGAATCGACGATGAATGTAATACATATAGATGAAAGCAGACTTGATAGGGTGAGCTGTTCGAAGGAGTATTTGCTGTGTAGAGTAAAAAGAACTCTGTGTCATGAATTGTCACAGAATGATAATGCTAAGCATGAGTATGTAAATAGAGATGAATCTCAGATACAGAACATTAGAACGATGATGAGGAGGCAGAGAGAAGATTACAGAAATAGAAGAAAAGATTGTTGAACAGAGAAGATTTAACCTAATGAGTAGAAGAACAATGCTAAGGAATGGAGATCTGATGCTGAGTATATGAACAGAACAACAGAGCAGAGGAACAGAAGAGTGTGCTGAACAAGTTGAATAGAATAAGAGGAGTAGGGAGTTGATGTTGAACAGAGAAGAGTGTTTGGTAAGCCAAGATACATCTGTATTGTTGTGATTTGATTCATTTGTAAAGTCTAGCAAGTAAGGGAGGCAGGGAGGTGCTAGGGGAGACATTTTTGTCTCAGTCTGCAAGTGGGTGCTTGTAGAATTTGAAGGTTGGTGCCTTCACCCAGTTGGTGCTGGGTAATAGTGAGAGTTGGTGCTCTCAGTAAGTTGGTGCTTGCATTCAGAGGTTGCAGCCTCGTTGAGTTGGTGCTCGACTAAGAAGAGATGTACAGCTGATAATCCTTTGACATCCTAAGAAGAAGAGGTTTTTTTTTCTTAAGGGTTTCCTCATGAAACATTATGTGTCTTTTACATGTTCTTGAATGATGTGTTGCATGCTTTCAGTTCATACATTTTATTCTGAATTCATTGCAAGAATGACTGTCACATAGTTTCATTGATTTTTAGTTAAAAGAAGAATTTTGTTTAAAATTATTGATTTAACTGATTCACCCCCCGTCTCAGTTAAATACCTCTAACAGAATGATGTTTAGGATGCAGTATCGAGACCTGAATGGAAGTTTGTAGTGTCTTCCATATGGATTTACAAGATCCAGTATGCAAGCATATGGCAACATTGTGGGATACAAGGAAATATTCATAGCACGAGGCTTCTCACAAAAAGAAGGCATAGAATACGAAGAGACATTTTCACCAGTGAGGAGTCAAGTATACGTAGAGTAGCCACTAGGAGTTGAGACACATAACAGGAAGACTCATGTGTGCAAATTAAAGAAGTCCTTTTACGATCTAAGAAGGAATCCATGGGATAACACATGCATGAGGAGCTTGAAGATCACCTAAAGTGATGAATATCTTAACCTTTTCTACAAGGTTGAATATGAAATCCTATAGAGGATTACAAGCTCACAGATGGGTGTGAGAAGAATTTTTCAAAAGGTTCAAGATAGAGGATCTTGGAATCCAGTGACCCTAGATGGATACATAGAATATTAGTAGTAGAGGAAGCTACTTGTCACTCCATTATAGAATGTTTCAATACATAGAGTACAAAAGGAAAACGGAGAATGATGCTCCACTTTATAGGGAGTGACTGCAGAAGACCCTGAGGTTCGACATGGTATGATAGGATGGACAAATTACTGATGGATCTAGGATTTACTGAGAGTAAAGAGGATTACAACCTTTTCTTCAAGGTTGAAGGCGGAATAACAATGATGCTCCTTTTATATGTCTATGACCCGTTCCTGATAGGAAAAGAGGAACTCATTAAATATTCCAAAAGGAGACTTGCTGCCAAGTTCGAGATGAAGGACTTGGGTATGATGCACTACTTTCTAGGAATGGAGGTGTGGCAGAGTGTGGATGGAATATCCCTTTGATAAGGGAAATATGCAGTGGATATCCTGAAGACGTTCGGGATGATGGACTGCAAGGCCATGGCCACACCTATGGCATCAAACTTGAAGCTATTGAGTGATTATTCATCAGAGTCGGTTGATGCTACGATGTATCATCGGATGATTGGGTCCTTGATGTACCTAAAAAATACGAGACCAGATATTTTCTTTTATGTGAACACATTGAGCCAGTTCCTGACTGATTCGAGACATGCTCACCTGGTTGCAAAGCATGCAGTGAGGTACCTCAAGGGTATAGTTGATTATGGGCTCAAGTATGATATGAATCAGAAGACTAACCTGCATGGTTATGTTGATTCAAATTGGTAGCACCACTAAGAAGAAGAAAACCCTGGGTTGCCTCTTCAGTTTGAGATCCAATATGGGCTACTGGTTTGGCAGGATGCAGTCTTGCATGGAGCTGAGTACAACCAAAGAAAAATATGTTGCCACTTTCTCGACTATTTGGGAGGTAGATGTATGTTTCTTTTGAAAACTACTATTTTATTTGATTGATATGACTTGCATTTTTATATGATGCAGAGAGGAGCAGTGAAGATTCAGTATGTGATCCATATTGAGATCTATCGAAAGAGGGGTTGATGTGTTCTAGCATAGCCGATGAGACAGGTTGTCTGAGAATAAAATCCTGGTGAAGCTCATAGGTTGCTCAGAAGTAACTAGTCCTGTAGGTTGTCCTCGGATGTAATTAGTCCTGGAGAAGCTCGTAGGTTATCCTTGGACATAATCAGCCCTTATGTGATTCTATGCTAGAAATGGCTAGAGTGAAGTTTGGGTACTTCATAGAGAGGCTTGGTGTTCTTCAGATCAAGGTTCCTTCCAAGGGGAAGTGATGAGTCTGAGATCCTTTCTAACATGGTGGCAGGTTGGGCCTCCCATGGTTAGATGTAAGTGTAGAACCTTTCTGACATGGTGGAAGGCTGAGCCTCCCATGGTCATATGTAAGTGCAGATCCTTTCTAACATGGTGGGAGGTTGGTCATCCCATGGTCATATATAAGTGCAGAGCCTTTCTGACATTGTGGAATGTTGGGCCTCCCATGGTCAGATGTAAGTGCAGAGCCTTTCTGACATGGTGGCAGGCTGGGCCTCGCATGGTCAGTTGTAAGTGGAGGGCCTTTCTGACATGGTGGCAAGTTGGGCCTCCCATGGTTATATGTAAGTGCTGGTCCTTTCCAACATGGTGGTAAGTTGGGCCTCCCATGGTCGGATATAAGTGCCGAGACCTACATCCAGCATGAAAAAGGGTTGGCTCTATAGAAATTTCTATGACGGGTAGAATTGAGAGATAACACCATTTGCTCAAGATAGAGGGAGCATCTTTGATGATTAACCAGTAATGAAGAATTGTGTTGATGAACTGTGTCAAGAGAATACCGTCCTAGTTAAGAGGGAGTGTTAATGTATTTATAACTTTGGAATGTATTCACTTGTATATTTCTTATTTTATTTCATTATACCTGACAGAGATGTTTTTTCTCCGATTGGGAGAGTCATTAATATAATAAATTCATATGAATTCATTGAGGTTAATCCTCCATTGTAATTCGGGGAAATAGTCCCAACAATTGAGTTGCATTAGGGTTATTAGACTCTCCTAGTAAGGTCGGCCCTGTAGAGTAATTGTCAAGTGGAAAATAAGTATAAAGAGAGAGTGAGACTCTATATTTGCAACACACACTCACTCAACAATAGCACATGAGTGAGAGAGGAGGATCTCACACAGGTGAGAGAGAGAACAACTATCGGAGATCATCTTTGTATCTTTGGGTTTAACTTTTGCTTTTGGTGCTCATTCTATCTTTGACGAAGTTGTGGGGTTTTATCCTTTATGGTTTCCTCAAGGAAAATTCTTTGTGTCTTGTCTCTTGTGATTATTGTTGTGCATGTTATTCTCTCATATAAGATCCTAGATCATATTGATTAAATGATAAAAATATAACAAATTTCACATCAAAAAGTTGGATGAAAAGAATAAAACTTATGATTTGTGGAAATTGAACCCAGTGATAGATTAATTTTACTCACAACAATTATCAATTGAACATGCAAAACCACTCACAAAAGAGACTAAATAATGAGCTGAACACTAAACTGTATTGAATAAGTGTACAATAGCCAACCCTGTAACATAATAGGTTGCATCATTAAATAATTACATAAGGGATACGAATGCATGAGGAGCAATTCGAATCTAGCATAAAGCAGGCTTACTAAAAATAAGCAAATCCCCCATAGGTGCAAAAAGATGATCCCAAATCAGTCATGGAGCTCACGAATTAGCAAAAAGGCTTAGGCAAGCTAAAGAGTGATGGAATGACAACTAATACATGCTTTTACAAGGAGAAAAGAGAGGAGGATGTGTAGGACAAAAAACTAGTCAACCTCACCTAGTCAAGCTTTTCCATTTGCCTTAAAACACTGAAAAAGCAGGGAATAAAGTAGAAAAAGCAGAAGGGTGCTTAGGAGGCCAAGAATAAAGCATATTT
>LPNX010749695.1:73329-102792 GCA_001517045.1 Pseudotsuga menziesii | reverse complement strand
TGGTGCCATCATGCACAAGCTCTCTGATGTAGTGCATATGGATCTCAATGTGTTTGGTTCTCTGCTTCTGAACTAGATCTTTGCAGATTTGAATGGTACTTTGGTTACCACAGTAGATGGTAGTTGAGTACTCTGATTCGAAACCACACTCTCCAAGTAATCCCTGCAACCATAAACATTGAGTTGCTGCATTAACAACTCCTCTGTACTCTGCTTCTGTAGATGAGAGTGCAATGGCACTCTGTTTCTTGCTTGACCAGCTGATTGGCCCTTCTGCAAGCATGAACACATATCTTGATGTGGACTTTCTATCTGTGCTATCACCTGCCCAATCACTATCAGTAAATCCAATCAAATCAAGATTAGATTTTGCTTTATAGAAGATCCCATGTGTCCTTGTTCCCTGAACAAAGTTAAGGATCCTTTTGGCTGCTTTCCAATGGATCTCATGAGGATGTTCCATGTATATAGAAGCCACACTTACTGCATAAGAAAGATCAGGTATAGTATGTGTCAGATACAACAAACATCCAATCAATTTCCTATACAGTGTATTGTTTACCATAGGTGAAGAATCAGCTTCTTCCAGCTTCACTCCTGAAAGGAAAGGAGTTTTGCTTGCTTTGCAATCCTTCATTTTGAATTTGTTCAGCAAATCCAAGGCATACTTGGACTGGTGCACCTTGATTCCAGCTTTGGTTTGAGCAATCTCAAGCCCCAAAAAATTGACTTAAGAGCCCCAAATCTATCATGGAGAAGGCTTGGTCCATTGCACCCTTTAAGGAAGCAATCTCATCCTTTGAGCTTCCTATAATGAGGAGGTCATCAAAATATAACACAATGATCATTAATGAACCATTAATTAACTTCAAATAGACATTTGGATCTGATTTTCACCGAACAAAATTCAGTGATAGCAAGAATCTATCGATCTTGGCATACCAAGCCCTGGGGGCTTGCTTTAGCCCATACAATGACTTTCTCAACCTGCACACAAGGGAAGGGTTAGTAGCAAAACCTTGAGGATGCTGCATATATATCTCTTCAGTGAGATCTCCATTCAAGAAGGCACTTTTTACATCCATGTGATGTACCTCTCGTTGCTTTGAGGCTGCAATGGCTAGGGCTAGCCTGATGGAATCCATCTTTGCCACTGGGGCAAAGGTCTCATTGTAATCTATCCCATGAACCTGTGAGTAGACCTTGGCTACCAATCTGGCCTTGTACTTCAGTATTGAACCATCAGTAGCAAATTTGGTCTTGTAGACCCACTTACACTGAACTAACTTCCTCCCTGGGGGAAGATCCACTAGCTCCCATATGTTGCTCTTCTGGAGTGAGCTGAACTCTTCCTTCATGGAATATTTCCATCTTGGATCTCCTACTACTTCTTCATATTTTTGAGGATCATATTCCACCAGAAAGTATCATTTCTCAGCAAACATAGGATCCTTCATGCATAGACCACTCTCAAATTGAGATCTAGTCCTCCTTGGGTCATTGGGATCCCCAGCTAGCTCTCCTGCTGCATGTAGTGTCTTGGCTGCCCATTTTGGCCTTGTAGGGATTTTAGGGTATACAATAAACTCATCTCCATCAGACAAATCAGAATCAGCATGTTCAACAAACTCTTTACTTACTTCCTGAGGTTCAGGTGGAGAAGAGGCTTCTCCAACTTCCACTGCTGCAAGGGGTTCTTCTTGAAACTGAACACACCTTTCGATGAAGGATTTTTTTGTGCTCAAATTTATCAGTTTGTACCCTTTTGAATCTTTAGAGTATCCAAAAAATAGACACTCTTGGCTTTGGGGCTGCAAAGCCTTTCTCTTTTCTGTTGGAATTCTAGCCCAAGCCCTTGAGCCAAAAATCCTGAAATGGGTCACATCTGGCTTGTGCCCACTCCATGCTTCAAAAGGAGTCATACCTTCAAGATTTTTATGAGGCACCCTATTCTGTATATAGGCTGCACAGTTGATAGCTTCAGACCAGTACTTTGGTGGCAAATTTTTGGCCTCCATCATGCATGTTGCCATCTCCTTCAGTGATCTGTTCTTCCTCTCAGCAACACCATTTTGCTGTGGTGTGTAAGGGATAGAATGATGCATCTAAATACCTGCATCTACATAATAATTAATAAACTTAGACTTGACATACTCACCACCATTGTTATATCTGAGGACCTTGAGTTTCCTCCCAGACTGGTTTTCAACCAAATCCTTAAAGACTTTGAAGAGGCCAAAAACTTCAGACTTGTGTTTCAGGAAGTAAACCCAGCAATGCCTGGAAAAGTCATCTATGAAATTCAAAGCATATTTGGCCTGACTCATTGACAGATGAGGAAATGGGCCAGAAACATCACTGTGGATCAGCTCGAGGGGTGCAGAGGTTCTCTCATGACTAGCTCTCTCAAATTTATGCTCTGGGTGTTTTCCTAGGATACAACCTTGGCAGACTCCTTTGGAAAATTTTATCTTGGGAAACCCTATGACCATCTCTTTTTCACTAAGATCAGAAAGATACTTGTAATTTAGGTGGCCAAATATTTCATGCCAAATCTTGCTTGCTTCATTAGCATGAATCAGAAGAGCAGAGGGGTTTGAGTAGGGTGGGAAGTGTGAGAACATGTATACCTTCTGAGCATGATTGACAACTCCTTTTGCAATGACTTTACCACTTGAGATCTCTATGATCTCAACTTCATCAGGGGAGAATATGACCTTCTTAGGAGACCCAGTGTGAGTCATCTGGTACACTGACAAGAGGTTGGAGGCAAGACCAGGCACATACAACACATTGCTGAACTAACCATGATCAAGATCAATCCTCCCTTTGCCCAAAATTTCAGTGAGAGAGTCATCTCCCAGTACTATAGGTGGTCCTTTCGACATGTCAAGTGAGGAGAAGGCCTCCTTGGTCGAAACCATGTGTCTTGAAGATTCAGAATCAATGATAAAACTGGGTGAGCTTGATGTGCCAGCAACCAATGCATGAACTCTCTCTCTGTCATCTAAACTTGATCCTCCTTCTCTCTTCTTTGAGCTGTCTGGAAGGGAGATGCCATTCTTCTCCAGGAGTTGGGTCAGCATGTCTATTTGCTTCTTCATACAAGAGCTTTTAGTGTGATTTCCCTTATTGCAGTATGCGCACTTGCTCATTTCTCCTTTGTTTTTCTTCTTCTAGTTATTCTTCTTGGAACCTTGTGGCTCCTCTGGAGACTGTTTCTTGTCTCTCTTTTGCTCAGGTGGCTTTTTAGCTTTCTTTTTGCTTTTTGAATCCACCCTCGAATCTCCAGCAATCAGAGCTTGATCTTTGGATGGTTTGATGGTGCCCATCATCACCAGCTTGTCTTGTTCTTGTGTGAGAGATTCCATAAAATCTGCAAGGGTAGGCATCTTCCAGGTTCGAGCTGTCAGTTTTATGGAATAGAAGGTCGAAACAAACACTGAATAGTCAAGTTCAAGCTTCGAGAGAATGGACAAGACCAACTTCTCATCCTTCTTTTCGATCCCACACTGTTTCAGCTGCAAAACAAGTGCTTTGAACTTGGAGAAATAGAGTTGCAGAGATTCAAAGCTATTTGGACTCAGGGAAATCAGCTCATTTTCAATTTGATGTCCCCTCATCTCATCTGTCTTTCCAAAAAGATCAGTAAGCTTCTCCCATACTTCATTCGGTGATGTCAATCCATCAAGATGGAAAAGGAGGTCTCTGGAAATACTCAGACACAGGAGACCATAGGCCTCATCCCTCCTGTTGTGCCATTTTATCTTCTCTGCAGCTGCATTGGGCTCTGCTTCTGTTGCCATAGTCACCCTGTAGAGGCATTTCACTCTCAACATTATCTCCATCTCTGCTTTCCATTCAAAGAAATTGAAGGGAGTCAAGATAGTTTTCTGTGATTGATCCATAGCTTAGAAAATATGTCCCGGCTGTCAGTAGAAGGATCCCAGTCACTGATGTCGAACCTGCAAAACAATTTTGAAGGAGACAAATTGATATACAATGGCTTTGATACCATGTGGAAATTGATCCCAGTGATAGATTAATTTTACTCACAACAATTACTAATTGAACATGCAAAATCACTCACAAAAGAGACTGAATAATGAGCTGAACACTAAACTGTAATGAATAAGTGTACAATAGCCAACCCTGTAACATGATAGGTTGCATCATTAAATAATTACATAAGGGATTCTAATGCATGAGGATCAATTCGAATCTAGCATAAAGCAGGCTTACTAAAAATAAGCAAATCCCCCATAGGTGCAAAAAGATGATCCCAAATCAGTCATGGAGCTCACAAATTAGAAAAAAGGATTAGGAAAGCTAAAGAGTGATGGAATGACAACTAATACATGCTTTTACAAGGAGAAAAGAGAGGATTATGTGTAGGACACAAAACTAGTCAACCTCACCTAGTCAAGCTTTTCCATTTGCCTTAAAACACTGAAAAAGCAGGGAATAAAGCAGAAAAAGCAGAAGGGCGCTTAGGAGGCCAATAATAAAGCATATTTTATTCCTTGAGGTTTCCCAAGTGCTACATGAGTCAAATAAGGAAAGTTTGACCACTATGGATAGGTAAATGACAACTTGCACAAGGTGGGACACATGAACTAGGCAAATAAGACAAAAATAATGAAATTAATGTCTAAGGTAGCTAACTATGGGTTGATTATTCTAACATGATTGTGGGATAAATTCAGTATTTGAGGTGAACAATGTTTCCTCTATAAGTGACAGACATCCATAACTCTTAGAAAATCGATACTATCTGTATTTGGAAGATATTATTCAGCATGATTTTAACTCCTTCAAATTAGTTTTGATTGTTATAAAATGGTATAGGTTACGATTGAATCAACATGATCCCGATAGAACTATTATTGAACATCATAATGGATTTTCCATGGTTAATACAAGGTTGTTTGAGCCAGGAACATATCCCTATGTTCTTGCGAGCCAATGTGAACATGAATTTTACTCTGAGGTTCCAGGTAGGGGGGTTGGTTATTTGTCGCGAGACACGATCCAAGGGGAAGGTCAGTAAAGTATAATGTGTGGGAAGATAATTAAGAGGGTCTTGAATAAGACGATGATGTTCAGGAGGATCAACATGAGTAAGCGCATCATGTTCCAAAGGAAGATGATGAAGAATTAGTTGAATCAAATGATGTAGCAGACAATTTCCATGAAGATGATATCGATGATGACATGATGATTGAAATTGACATTGATGATGATGAATATATGGCCAATCCTTACAATGTTGAATCTAGATTAGGTGGTATAGATGATGACTTCGATGAAGAATATGGTGAAGTCCATTGAAGTGTATGAGGTGTTCCTTAATATTTATGGTCTAGTGTATGTATTATTGGCCACTTTAATTGCTGAACTAATTAAAAAACAAAGTGCTCAATATAAATTTCCAACCCATGGAATTCGGGTTATTTCAAATAAAACTACGCAAAATATATGCATGAACACATAGCAACTGATAAACATAAATCACCTTGTTCATTCAGAATAAGACATTGCAATCTAAAATTGTATTATGCCACTGATCAATCAAATCCTTAAATCTAAATCAATCTTCAAGAATAAAGAGACTCTTCATCCTTCAAATCACAACAATCCTGGAAATAATTAACTAGTTTACTTTTGTAAGAAGTTAAATCCAAATTACTATTGTAAGGAAAGTTGCTTGGAATTGAAACACTCTGAAATTTCTTCCCATTCAATCAAATTCACTCATCATTAATAATCTAATCAATAAAGGAAGTTTAACATTAACTAAAATTAGTGACAGAATGCAAAGGTAACACAATCCTTCTATACTTCTGGAAAAAGAATCACAATGCACAGTCAACTGTTCAATCAATTGCATTCCTAATTAACCGGTTGTTTCAGCACTCATACATAAATGTAAATAATAATTCAGAGCACATTGTTTCAGCAACCTGGGAGTAAATGTAAATCAAATCAAATAAATCCAATTGTAATTTCAACTCCACACCAAAATATTAACAAAACTAAACTAATATCTAATCAGGAAACTCTGTGAGAAGGTGGGGGCCCTTTTCTTCTAACAGAGAATCCTTCACAAATTAGGGGGAACTAATACACAATAGATTAGGAAAATTCTACCACTTTCATTGATAAAATAAATTAAGTATAAGATGTCTCCTCCTCTTTTACAAATATTAATTCTTCAATAATCCCCTCATGGACAACCCGATCATCTTTAAATACTTAAGGATGAACAATTAAGATCCCTTGAATTTGGACAGCCATGAGGATCATATATCCTCAGGCTGTCGAATCAATATCCAAAATAGAAATGGTTTTAGCATAATATTACAATAGAAACAAAAACGTTTCATGAGCCATTCTAGTTCAACCAATCAAACTAATCCAATACCTTGTGAATATTAATGAGCCACGTAGATGAAGAGATTGACATGTCCTGCAACATCACCGAGCTATTGTCCTGAAGAAGTGAAACTACGCTTTATGACTTTTCTTCCATCTGTGTATTGACAGTTGGGGAAATTCCTTGGGTATTGGAAAACTGATACACTTAGTTGTGTATCAATAGCTAGTACTATCTTTATGTATCGAAAAACTGATACACTTCCTTTTGTATCGAAAACTTGCTTTATCTAAATTTCCTGTAGCCTTCAAAATCTTGGAAATAATTAACTAGTTTACTTTTGCAAGAAGTTAAATCCAAATTACTATTGTAAGGAAAGTTGCTTGGATTTGAAACACTCTGAAATGTCTTCTCTTTCAATCAAATTCACTCCTCATTAATAATATCAGCAGTAAATTAAATTTAACATTAACTAAACTCAGTGGCAGAATACAGAGGTAACACAACCCTTCTATACTCATGGAAAAAGAATCACACTACACAGTCGACTATTTAATCAATTGCATTCCTAATTAACCAATTGTTTTAGCACTCAGACAAAAATGTAAGTAATAACTCAGAGCACATTGTTTCATAAACCTGGGAGGAAATGTAAATCAACTCAAACAACTCCAATTCTAATTGCAATTCCACACCAAAATATTAACAAAACTAAACAACTATCTAATCAGGAAACTCTATGAGAAGGTGGACCCTTTCCTTCTAACATAGAATCCTTCACAAATTAGGAGGAACTAATACACAATAGATCAAGGAAATTCATCCACTTTCATTGATAAAATAAATTAAGTATAAGACTTATCCTCCTCTATTACAATTATTAATTCTTCAATAATCCCCTCATGGAAAACCTAATCCTCTTTAAATACTTAAGGAGGAACAATTAAGATCCCTTGAATTCTGATAGCCATGAGGATCGAAGATTCTCATACTGCCGAATCAATATCCAAAATAGAAATAGTTCCACCATAATATTACAATGAAATGAAAAATGTTTCATGAGCGATTCTAGTTCAACAAATAGAACTAATACAATGCCTTGTGAATATCAATGAGCCACGTAGATGAATAGATTGAACTGTCTTGGAACAACACCGAGCTATTGTCTTGAACAAGTGAAACTACGCTTTATGAATTTTCTTCTATTTGTGTATTAGTAGTTGGGGAAATTCCTTCATTATTGAAAAATTGATACACTTCGTTGTGTATCAAAAAATGGGAGTATCTTTTTGTATCAAAAGCTTGCTTTATCCAAATTTCCTGTAGCCTTCAACTAACTGCATTAATATCTCATAGGTCAGCTTATTCAGAAAAAAACCCCATAGACACAGATAAGTTTAAGAATTAATTCAATGAAATAAAAATGAGTTATACCCGTGCATAATTCTTATTTTCCTTGGAAAAATATCCTTTCAGTTGTAATAATAACTAAAACTAGGGAAAAGGTACATGAAAAAGGTAAGCAAAAAGGGTCATTTTTAGCACCCAACATCTCCCCCCAACTACACAGTTGCATGTCCTCATGCAACAAAAATTGGTTAGTTTGAATCTAAATTTGGGTCAAAGCTTTGTCTGTGTAGGTGAGTGGGATTGAAAGAGGATCCCAGTTTATCTACTCTGTACCTATATCCATTACAAGAAATCAACTCCTCCTAGCACTGTCTTTTTTCCTTCTTAGTTAGCATGTATCTATTTTTATACTTCTTTTCAGGAAACCATAGGATAGGAAATTTGAAACGAAGCCCTAGCCAATTTATTCCATGTCTCTAAATGCATTTAACATAACTAGGGACTTGAGTCAAATCTTGAGTAAAATTTTCAAAACAATAAGGGTCCCTTGTCTTCATAAGTCTCGAAGAAGCATCCCATCTGGATCTACTACCTTCTAATTCATAAGGCTCTTACCACATTATGAGGTGCATACATGTATTTATGAAATCTTCTTGAAGTCCTTCCAATTGATCAACCAATGATGGAGAAGAAAGGAACTTTTGATGCTTGTTAATAATTGCCACAGGAGATTGTGGTTCACCTCAGATCCATAAAGTAGAATTTTCTTCATTTTTCGAAATGGTCTGTGAGGCATTCCACCACAACATATGGTTAGTAACAAAATAAGTGAATCCCCTTAAATGCACATCCCCTATGTGAGGGATGCGATTAAATTGAATATTCATGGGATAGACCACCTCATGTGAATACAATTCACATAACAGATTTTACTCAGAGAAATCACTTTGAGAGAGAGTATCTAAAAATTGTTAGTGTTTGAGAAAATATGAAGCACTAGTACAAGTGATCAATTTTGCCACGGAAAAACGTGGCAAGATCCACGGAAAAGCATGGATATTTCCACGTCTAAGTGTTTTTTTTCCGTGGAAACTATTCCGTCACAATAGAGACGACCCCTAATTTGCGTCGCAAGAGCGACAATGTTCTATATATCATTGGATGTCTAAGCGTCGCTATATCCACGCTTGGCCGTCTCTGTATCCACGCCTGGCCGTCTCTGTATCCACGTCTGGTCGTCTATGTATCCACGCCTTGTCGTCGTTGTATCCACGCCTTGCCGTCGCTGTATCCATGCCGTTTCGTCGCTGTATCCACACTCTATATAAGGTTTTTAAAAAAATGCAAATCCAAGATGTCGCTATAGCCACGCCTTGCCATCGCTATATCCACACCTTGCCGTCTCTAAATCCACGCCTGGCCATCACTGTATCCACAGTTGGTGAAATTTAAAAAAAAAAAAACTTGCAGCCGTCGCTTAAGCGACGGTTTTTGAAATTTAAAAAAAATAAAAATTAACTGGATTATCTGCAAAGACATATTTGAAGGTCAAATCTACAGTGAGATGCTCTTAGATTTGAAAACATAACAATGCTGGAAATCTGAGAAATCTTAAGAACATATGCAAAGGAATTGTAGGTGAAATGGTGGACTAGCCATCTCAACAAAGAACGCCAATATTTGGCAACAAGATGGTCAATGCCCATTTGGATTCTCCCTCAAGAGTTGATAAACTTTGGTGCAAACACTACTCACATCGAAACATAAAAATAGTATTTCAATCATATGGAGAATTGATATTGAACTAGTCATCAGCCCATCGAACACCATGTTTTGCTGCAAGATAGTATGCACCAACTGGACCTCTGCCTCCAAATTCATAAGCTCTGGTGCAACTTTATTATTTTCAATTTCATAGAGCAGTGGGGTTAGAATACTCCATGCTGCCTCTAGTTCATCGCTGCGCATGAAGAGGTGGCTGTCTCCATCAATGACACCCAATATCATATGTTCATATGAATCTGTAACCTCAAAATTATACCTGCAAAGGTCCAACATGAATGAATTGAATCACAACTTTAAAACAAGACAGAAATATTCTGTATCAAGTAAATGTCAATTTTATAGCTGAATGGAGACCCAATTCACATGAGCAAGATTTTTGATGCATAATTTATTGGATAAATTACAAGGATACCCATTTATTCTCAAGGAACTCATTTCATGCTACTTTCCTTATGTATACACAAAGAAACTAGTGCCTTGAGAATTAGTCAAGTGCAGGAAATGACAAATCATTAGCTAAGCCAACAAACAATAACAAATGTCAGTAACTATTACATATAATAATTCATCCATCCACCAGCCTTCTTACCTCAGTAAATTCCAGTTTCGCCATATATGATAGGAACTGACCCCAGTATTCATTAGTGTATTTGTACTCACTTGTGCTCCCCTTATTTTAGAAGGTGAAGCTTCTGCAATATAAATAGGGGAAGTGATTGATGCAATACCAACACCTAACCCCACCAACATTCTACCAACAAAAAGAACATATGGATCTGGAGAAGCATCCATGGTGATCGATCCAAGAATAAAAAATAAATCAGCTATAACTATTGACAGCTTGCGTCCATAGGCATCACTAATCCATCCACTTATTGCTACTCCGATGATAGCACCCACAATTTCCATACTAACCATAGTTTCCTGTTGAAATCTAAGGCAGTGGGTTGTTAATAACCGACCCTACACAATTGGTGAAAAGAAAATAGGTTTTATTAATTATAAAATCCCAAATGAAACCTGGAATTAAGTTTAAATGTACATGTAAAAAGGAACTATTTTTCATGAATGTATAGAAGAGCACCTGATATGACACCTGCATATATGTAAATCCCAATATTAGTCACCTTGTCTCAGTCTGACAATATCAAGCTAGCATAATCAATAAACAACAGGTTTGTGCAATGAATTCTTGGTCTGGAAACTTATTATCCATAAAATAGACTTCAAATGGGCATTTTGAGGCATATTTTCACATAACAACCCTAAAAGTGGTGAAACAAAATCACCTAGAACAAATATGGGCACTTCTTTGGGTGACATTCATGAGGAACAACCATGGATCTTCAAAAAAATGGATCGTCCTGAGCATAATTAGTCACCTATAGCAATCATAGGCACACCTACATGGATTCTGGGAACTTTTCAACCCCTAAATAGTCTCCTACAACTGTGAATAAGAAAACAACAAAAAAATTAGGCATGTAGCAGCTTCTAATAATCAGTCCTGTGTGTTATCAACAATAGGAGGAGCTTTCCAGCAATGGTTTTGAAGTTTGGGTACTTTACGGCAATGAAACAACTCCCAATGGCAGTCCTAGGCATACCTAAGCCTTCAAAATGCAACCTGCGCCATTATATCAACATTCCTCAGCATTATTTAGTGAAACCTAGGCATGAATGAGAAGTTCTGCAATAAAATTGTCTTTAAATACTCAACGACAGTAGCCTCTATGAGATCAACAATGGAGTAGCAGTTTGCATCAAAACAACAGTATAATGAATATAAAATAATCAATAAACATCAAGTTTGTTTAACCTTGGTTTGTACACTTATTATCCGTAAAACAACCTTCAAAGGGGAATTTTGAGGCATATTTTCACACAACGGCCCTAAAAGTGGTAAAACACAGTCACCTACAACAAATATGGGAACTTCTTTGGGTGACTTTCATGAGGAACAACCATGGATCTTAAAAAATATGGACTGTCATGAGCATAATCAGTCACCTATAGCAGTCCTGGGCACACCTACATGGATAATGGGCACTTTTCAACCCCAAAATAGTCTCATACAACTATGAAGAAGCAAAAAGCCAAAAAAATTGAGCATGTAACAGCCTCTAATAATCAATCTTCTGTGTGAACAGCAGTAGGAGAAGTGTGTGAACTTGTTATGAGGCGTGCCTTATCCATCGGACTTGAAGAACACCTAGTAAATCAAGTTCTGAAGGTAGAGGATGGGAGGTTTGCTTATACTGATGATGCTCTTGTTCTTGTAGCTCGCATTCTTATTATAAGGACATCCACAGGGTCCAGTTTGGGAGATGACTCCTTAAGACTCAAAATATGCAAAGGCTACTTTGGTTTTATTGTTGAGAAAGTGAAAGCTCCATAGTCAGGGTGCTTAAATATCCAAGAAGTTTGTGCAAGTCTTCCATCCCTATTTCATTTGGAAGTTCTTCTCATGGATTTTCATTCTTCAAATGCATTTGAAAAAATCAAAATGGCAGAGAAGCGTTTTGCTGAAAATATTGACATCCCTTTTGAGCATGCATGTCGGGGCACTGCGAAAAGCTATGCTTTTTGTTCTTGATGGAAAAGAATGTGAAGATGATGCACTATTTTCACTAAATTTGCTGCTTCAAGCAGGTTATGAGAAGTCAAAGCAGGAAGAGCTGTTGGGGAAGCTAGGAGCTAGCTTTAAGCTTATAGAGTCTGTACTTGGAACTCTGACAAAGTTTAGAGGAATTGTGAGCAAAGAAAACACAGGGAACCTAAACAAACTTTTTCTGAGCTCCTCGTTGCATGGTTTCCCATCACATGTTCATCCAGGGAGTGCAGCTGTGGTCTCTTCTACCCTCTATGTTGAGGGATTTTTGTATACAATTGAGCAATTTTTTAGAGCAAGAGATGCATTAGGGGGAATTGAGGTGGCCCATCCTTTGCAATTGGAGATTGCAGTAGCAAGTTTTGCAAGCACATGGCAGCTATAAGAGGGTATATTGTATGACAGATGGGTAAGGGGCTGTTTTTGCAACTTGGAAAGCACGAGAGAAGATGAACTTATCAATTGTTTGCTTGGGCACAAGAAAATCAGAATTTTTTTCTTGTCTTCTCCAAGGAACCAAATGGCTCCATTTTCCTTAGTTGGGTAGCAGAAAAGTGAGGAGCAAATATGGAGAGAGAGGTGGTGCTACAGAAAAAGCAACAAATCACATCCCATTGACACAACACTCTAGAAATATGTGGAGAAACTTGGCACGAGGTGAAACTCTGGTGGGAGCTACAGATGAATAATTTATATGTTTTAAGAACAATTAGATTGGCTCAATGAGTGAAAGCCCATTTGCTTGATAAACAAGGGAATGGACTTGTGAAGCACAGAAGTATATCGCCCAATGTTCCCTAATTCATAGATGCAAACCTGTGCTGACCATCCCACAAGTGATAAAAGCTAACTCACAGACAAATCCCACATGGGGCTTAACCCTTAGTATTTCATTGGTTATTAGTCAAATTATTATTCTTTTAAAGGGCGTTGGGAAGAAGATCGATATGATGGAGAGGGTGTGTGGGTTAACATTGATATTTCAACCAGAAAGGTGGTGGGAGATTTACAAGGAAAATTTTCCATTTCTCTCGCATGAGCTTAGAGAGAACCAGAACATAAAATTTATTTGTATGCAACATATAAAGCATTGCATGGATTATTCCCTGTCTATAAAAACATGCTAGCACTTCTTTGGGTGACTTTCATGAGGAACAACCATGGATCTTAAAAAATATGGACTGCCATTGGCATAATTAGTCACCTATAGTAGTCCTGGGCACACCTACATGGATAATGGGCACTTTTCAACCCCAAAACAGTCTCATACAACTATGAAGAAGCAAAAAGCCAAAAAAATTGAGCATGTAACAGCCTCTAATAATCAATCTTGTGTGTGAACAGCAGTAGGAAAGAGCATGGAGTATGTTGGTGTCCTTGTTGCGTGGGAAATTCCCTTCATCTAAAACCAACAGTCCTGGTCCCTCAAGTAGAATTTGTTGGCAAGATTGTGTCATTTGATTTTCTGATTTTTCACAGACTATACTTGAGAACTGTGAATAACTTACAAGGAGAATACTCTTCTTTTCTTTCCATTCTCTCAACGTCTGAAGCTGGTTGCATCTCAACGTTTCTGCCTTATTGGTTACATCATATAGGTTATAAATAGGGATCTCCTCCACTCCCCATTTTTTAAACTCTTTCATCCATGAACCCAAAATGCTTTTGGGTGCTACAATCAGTGGCCTTTCCTCTGGGTACTTGTAGCTAGGGTTTTACCCCTAGCTTGTGCGAATGAGCACCTACTAAGGAGAAGTGACTCCTTAGTAGCAGTTTAGTAAAATGTAAATAAAAATGCTAAACAGAAGAACGAACTACTCTAAATATATGCATGAAACAAAACAACAAAATGTAAAGAATGGTTTTTTATATTGATATTACCTCCGATGTGGAGGTTGGTGAAGCTCTTTGCAGTAATCCGAGACGGTTGCTCCAAGCTCCAGCCTGCTCCTTCTCCTTCTCCGATGGTGGAAATGGGCCAAAAGGGGCTCTCAATGGTGAAAGTAGCTCAAGGGTGAGCTAGGGTTTCCAGAGCTGTTTTGGCAGAGTAAGGATGCTTATGATTGTGGATGTGAAATAAGGGGTCTCCATCACCCATTTGTAGTTTTTTAGTGGTGGAGTGTTGGCCCATGGTTTTTGGAAACCATATGGTTTAGGGCAGCTGTTTAGGGTTTTTTCCTCCTTTTCCTCATTATTTTATATTTTTTCTTCCCTTTTGAGGATTTTTTCTATTTTTAGAGGGATTTTGGATATTTTTGGAGGAAAAAAGGGGTTTTTTGGCCTTTTGGAGGCTTTTTGGTGGTTTTATGGGTTTTTTGAAGGAAATATGGTAGGAAAATGGACAAATGAGCCATGTAGTGGGGTAGATGAGGTAGTGAACACTTTTTGGGTGTTAACAGATTGCCCCCTGATGTGCGAGGGCAGGAGCTCATCGTATGGCCGATGGACATCATAAGTCATATATGGTTTTCCTGGGGTGTGGAGAAGAGAAGAAACAAACTGAAGCCCGGAACAACGATCCCGAACCAACTGCAAGAACTACAAGTACATAACCTCAATAATGGATGAGGAATCATCTGATCATATGGACGAGGCGGGCATTCCCATGCTCGTATCAGGATATAACATAAAAATAACAATGGGGTCCTGACATATACATGGCCTCAAATACTGAATGAGGAAGAATCTCAATATATGGACGAGGCAGGCATACTCATGCTCATATCAAGATACATAAACATAACTGTGAGGCCCAAAAAGAGGGACCTGTAGGATGCCATATTGCTCGGCTGGGACATACTGCTGGGCTGATCATGTCTGAGCTGAAGAACAGATACACTGGAATGAAGGCAGTGCTACTGAATGTGGTACCGAAGGAACTGATGAGCTGCTGGATCAGAGTGACAAGGGTCACACTCGCAATGGTACACTGAACTAGAACTGAACTAGGTACTCAAGGAAGCACGACACTGAATGGCTTCCGAATACAATCGCCAACGCAGCCCGGACATCCACAGGAACATATAACTGGGCGTTCCAAAGTGACTCACCAATGTGCTAGAGTCGGGGGAAATCCAGGTTCTTCGACCAAACAATGGAAGGGATATAAATCCTGCGCGATTCTCAACGATGCGATCAAGGTACTGAAGTCTAGAATGTGAGAAACAACCATTCGGAGAGGCAATGATGACTCCTCCCAAAATGGTCCGTAGGCACTCACCACAGATGGTGATGGGTTCAAGGTGCAGGGGCCTCTAGGTCTATCCTCTGGAATAGAGGGGCTCTCGTCGACAGAGGGAGACCTGCAACTATCAAGGCAATGATGTTTCCTTAACAGGAGCACGAGGTGGAAAACCGAAATGTGATAGAACTGATGGCAGGATGGATAAATTGGGGGGAATAACTGGGCAAGTAGAGTGGGGGACTCAAACTTCCTTTGTTCAGAGTATGATGGCGGGGAGGATCGGGCAGCATATGAAACTGACTGGTGGTAAGGGGGTCATAGTGGTATTGGATCTGGGAGGGTAACTGGGCTGAGGGAGACTCATGTTGTGGTAAAATGGCAGGAGACTGCAGAATACTCTGAACAAAGGTGACTTGATTGGGGGTGCTACCAAGAGGATTGATCATAGCGCCAAGAGGCACGGGTGGACTTCTTCATGGGTTAGGGAACTAGAAGAAGTGTGTAGATAAAATGGTACTATCATGTGGATTTATACGAGCCCAGGATAGTTCATGCTCGTGGTTGCTTTCAATTTTAGGGAGTCTGAAAGCAATAAGAAGACTCTGAAGTAATGAAATAGTACTGTCGTGTGGTTTTTACGAGCCCAGGACAGTTCATGCTCGTGGATGCTTTCAATTTTAAGGAGTCTAAAAGCAATAAGAAGACTCTGAAGTGATGAAATGGTACTATCGTGCGGATTTTACGAGCCCATGATAGTTCATGCTCGTGGTTGCTTTCAATTTTAAGGAGTCTGAAAGCAAATAAGAAGACTTTGAAGTAATGGAATGGTGCTGTCGTGTGGATTTTACGAGCCCAGGACAGTTCATGCTCGTGGTTGCTTTCAATTTTAAGGAATCTGAAAGCAATAAGAAGACTCGGAAGTGATGGAATGGTACTGTCGTGCGGATTTTACGAGCCCAGGACAGTTCATGCTCGTGGCTGCTTTCAATTTTAAGGAGTCTGAAAGCAATACGAAGACTCTGAAGTGATGGAATGGTACTGTCGTGCGGATTTTACGAGCCCAGGACAGTTCATGCTCGTGGTTGCTTTCAATTTTAAGGAGTCTGAAAGCAATAAGAAGACTCTGAATTAATGGAATGGCCAGGCAAGGAGGAAGTGTTCAATCAAGGAACATTTATGATGACTAGGAACGAGGGTGGGGGGGAACATTGGTGGGCCTCCTTACGGGGTGAATGAATGGTGGCAAAATAACGAAACATGTGCAGTATGACAGGAGTGGATGGCTCATGTAAAAAGTGTGGAACAAGCTGATGGTGGCCGATGTGGCGAGCAAATCGAGGCAGCAAGGTGTCGAGACACAATATGGAAATTGTATCAAGTGAGAGCGAGAAATGATCTCAAGCATCATCACGAGCTCGGAAAAAATGAATCCAGCTATATATAAAAAGTGTGAAAAAACGAAGAACGGCCGAAGTGGCGCGCAAACCAAGGCGACTAGCAGAGTCTAAAAAATGGGCAAAAAAGGACGTAAAAACAACAATGCAACGAGGTGATCATTGGGACGGTCTCGTCGTGTTGATTCCAATGGTGGAAATGGTGCGGAAAATGGACTCTGTGTGGGTTCAGAATGGCCAAAACAAGAAAAAAATTAATGGACTATAAATAGTAAGTGGGCCCAACATGACAAGTGTCATTTGTACTATTTGACTTTGACTAGTGATCGGAGTGGAGCAGAGCTGAGATGGCATTTCTGGACGATCCGATCGGCCGATTTCAGATTCAGGAGATACAGGTATTCCGTCAAACTCATACCTGCTTTGTCATTGGGTATGGGGGGGGGTAGTGGGTCCCAGGGTACCCTTTGCACGGTCCACGTGGGGTGGACCGTGGGTTTAGGCTTGACATCCGCGGTTAGAGACCGCGACTGTAGGCTCGACAGCCGCGGTTAGGGACTACGGCTGTAGGCCCGAAAGCCGCGGTTAGGGACTGCGACTGTAGGGACCGATTGTAGGCCTAACAACCGCGGTCGGAAACTGCGGCAGGGAACCCTCAAGCCCCGGTTTTGGACCGAGCTATTCGGGTTTTTGGTTGGGGGAAGGGTGATTACTATTTGTTTGACATGAGTCTGATGAGTCTACTTGGTGTGATTGACAGGATGCCGTAGGTGCTATGGAGAGAGCGGGAGATACCAGATGAGATTATGGCCATCGTCTGAGAGGACCGCCGGGTACGATCGATGCTGGGGCTATTCGGACTGCTGAAGTTCACCCAGGTACCTATGATGCAGTCAGCAGCATTACTGCTGAACCGACTGGTTAGTTTCTAGGAGCCAGACATACAGGCTTTCCGAGTGCAGGTTGAGAGGGTGGACCTCACCCTGACTGATGTATACTTCCTGACGGGGTTGCCATGTCTGGGTAGGGTGGCAGACACACAGCCATGGGTATCCGCGGACATAGATATGGATGACATGCTGGAGCGGTTCTATGGTCCATAGGCTCGGGTGCATAGAAATGCACTTCTGGTGAGAGATCTATAGGAGCCAGCAGTGCGGGCCATGGCAGCATGCGTGGTGCGCATCTTGGGATCCCAGTCACCAGAGAAGGTGTCTGGGGGTCAGATGCAGCTAGTGGAGTGCGTACTGGTCAGTGTTTATTATGCATGGGGCCAGATGTTCCTGACCTGCGTGTAGCGGCAGCTGACAGCAGCGAAGGAATCTGGCAAGGGGTTTTGCTATGGTTCCTTTTTATGCGCATTTTTTATGGAGAGGGTACCTACACTGCGGCCGAGGGTGCCGATCAGAGCAGGAGGCTTGAGGGAGCCGCGGATGGTGCGGTGGGGTGAGATGATGCACCACCGTGGTGGCGGCGATGTGGGTAGGTACTTCACACAGGAGTTGTACTTGCAGTGGCTCCAGCTACCGTTGACGCTTGATGATTATCCATATAGAGATATGGATTACACCAGAGACCCAGAGGCACCACGGCCGTCGGGACAGGCATGGGGACCAGATGGTACGTATGATTTGATTGTACTGTTAAGTTTGATATATGATAGTTGATTGATATATTGTTACTGACAAATGGGTGATTTGCAGATGTGGGCCCGAGGCCGCCGCCAGGGCATGTGGCACGAAGTGGGATTGTCACCGTTCCAGCGCTGCCTGGGCGGTGGGAGGTGCGTCGCCGGGACGCAGAGGGAATGCTGGAGTCTGTACGGGCCCTGCTGGACCGTTTGCTGGTGGGGGTGACCGACGAGGGGTGGCGAGACATCGATCCAGACTTGGTTCAGGATTGCATGAGGGCACCCCGGGATTTCAGATCCATTGCGATCCGGGTGGCTGTCTTGGTGGATAGGTTACGGGAACAGGGGCCCGTAGGGGATGAGGATTCGCCGGAGGAGGAGCGAGGGGAGGATTCAGAGGCAGCAGATGCCGGCAGTGATGCAGGGTATGACTCTCATTAGGGAGTGTAGGGGACTCCCCCCGAGTTTTGTAGCTCCAGCATGTATTTTATGAGGCGTTTTGGATGTACAGACACACATTTTTTTTTTTGTATAGCTGAGTACAGGGGTACTCAGGACATGTATAGCACTGTGACATGTATTTTTTGATATATATATATATATATATATGCATATGGATGCACCTTTTTGTGATGTTGTATTAGTTGTACGCACGTGGATGTGCTTTATGATGTGTGATATGTCTGTATTGCACGTGGATGCAAGTAGTCTAGGATGTTTGGCACGTGGATGCCCCTTGTGTGTTTTATGTGATGCGACATGATGTATGTATGATTAGGCACGTGGATGCCCCTATGGATAGAAATGTGTTTTTATGGTTTTATGTATATGGATGCAAATGCTGATGCAATGCAATCTTTTTGGGTTTTTTTTTATATATTTGAATGAGATGCTATGCAGGATGGAGGTGTTACATGGTGTGATTGATATGCCAATCTAGGATGTTATTGGCCATTTGATCTGCGACACTATTGTAAGCTCTTGGGACATGTGTGAATGTGATGGATTCAAACTGTCGGCTGAGTTGTTTTGTACGCAGGAATTTTCTAAATAGGCAAGGATCATGCACCTGGTAGCAGTTGTTGAGCTGGGAGACAAGTAGCTGGGAGTCCAGAAACACATGAAGGTGACATATGCCCATCTGGAGGGCAGCAGTCAAGAGACCGGTCACAGCATCATACTCCGCCTAGTTATTGGTAGCGGCGCCTATACATATTCCGTCAAGGTGAATCAGTTCGTTGGAAGGGGAATATAAGACCCATGCTGCAGAAGCCAGGTTGGGAGACCAGCGGCTTGCGCCATCAGCGAAGCCAATGTAGTGAGGTGGAAGATGGTCCATCTGTGGGCATGCAAAAAATGATGAATGTAAGAGTATGGTAAAGAAGGTGAAGAATAAAAAAGAGAGCAAACTGTACAATGCGGACCAATGAGGTCGCGGTTTCAGTTATGGGTAAAAACGTTTAAGATACAACCCATTACGAGGGTTGCGTAAAGGGTGGCCTTCAGAGTCTGCTAAAATGTATGCCCCCTTGCCGAGGCAAGTCTGCACAATGTAAGGGCCTTGCCACATGGATTCAAACTTTCCTTTACCAGTTTTGTCGTGGGCTTGGTCATAGGTGAGGACGAGGTCCCCTTCGTGGAAAGTTCGAGGGTGGACCTGTTTGTCATAACCGGCTTTGGAGCGGTTTTTGGCCGCTTCGATGTTATGGAGAGTGCCACGACGATCTTCATCTGCTTGTTCGAGGGATAGCAAACGTTGCTCAAGGGGGGAGGTATCGGGGAGGATCTCAACGGCGATATGCAAGGCGGGTATCTGACACTCGATGGAGAGGACAGATTCTACACCGTGAACGAGATGAAACGGGGTAAAACCAGTGGTGGTATTGGTAGAGGTACGGTAAGCCCATAAGGCAGGGAAAATCATATGGTGCCAATTGGACTTATGCTGGTCAACAGTGTGTTGGAGTATGGTTTTTAGGATTTTGTTAACAGCTTCTACTTGACCGTTCCCTTGAGGGTAGTAAGCAGAGGAAAATTGGTGTTCAAACTTGAGGAGGGTGGATAACTCGCGCCACACAGAATCTTCAAAGTGTGATCCATGGTATGAGACCAACTGTTTAGGGACCCCGAATCGAGTGATAACATGGTTAAAAAAGAAACAGGCAGCAGTGTCAGCGGTACAATTGAAGGTGGGCATGGCTTCCGCCCATTTGGTGAAGTAATCGACAGCGAAAATGATATACTTATGGCCATTCGCAGATGGGGGTCAACACTCCATGAAGTCGATGGCCCACTTACAAAAGGGACCGATGGTGACGACTGGGTGTAAAGGAGCAGGTGGTGTCCAGGCCTTCGGGGAAAAAAGTTGGCAGTTATGGCAATGCTTGACCGCAGTGATGCAGTCGGTGAAAAGTGTGGGCCAGAAGTATCCGACGCGGATGACCTTTTGGGCAGTGGCCATCCCTGAGAAATGGCCACCGCAGGCACCGCTATGACAATCATTGAGGACGTGCTCAGCTTCCTCATGTGTAAGGAAACGACGAAGAATTGTGTCGACCCCTCGTCGGTAAAGGACATCTCCTAAGAGGAGGTAGCAAGAGGCCTGGTGACGGATACCATGACGTCCATTACGAGTGACTGTGGGTTGGAAATTCTGTGTACGTAAGTATAACAAGATATCACCGTACCATGGGTCATCAAATGAGATAGTGAACAAGTGATTGTCAGGTAACTCATCGGAGATGGGTGGGGCCGGGAGAAAGGAAGGGAGATCAGTGATGAGCTGGGAAAGCGCAAGGGCTTTAGTGCTCTTAGGTGTTCGGAATGTGAGGTCATATTCTTGGAGGATAATGACCCATTTAGCCACATGACCTTGCAGGAGCCACCGGTTTAGGAGATATACCATGGGGTTGGAGTCGGCGACGACTGTGGTATGACTAAGTAAAATGTAGTGTCGCAATTTTTGGACGAAAAAGACCACTGCTAGGGCTAGTCTCTCCTCATATGGGTAACATAGGGGTGGGCCGGACAAGGTCTGGCTGACGTAGTAAATGACATGCTCTTGGTGTGAGGTGTCTTCTTGAACCAAGACTCCAGACACAGCATGGTCGGAAGCTGAGACATAGAGAATGAAATCCTAAGAAAAATCCGAAGGGGAGATCAAGGGGGCTTGTGTGAGAGCTTTCTTGAGGGCTTCGAATGCAGCTTCTGCTTGCTCATCCCAGACAAAGGGGATGTGGGTATGGAGTAGGCACAAGAAACCGTGAATGGTTGTGGCATAATTAGGAACGAAGCGTCGAAGGAAATTGGATCGCCCTTGCAAGCTTTGGAGTTGCCTGAGCGTGCGAGGAGAGGGAAGGTCTACGATGGCTTGGACTTTCAGGGGATCAACAGTAATTCCTTTCTGGGAAACAATGAAACCCAACAATCGGCCTGCTGGAACGCAAAAGACACACTTGTGTGGGTTCAAGCGGATCTGATATTTGCGACAACGTAGAAAAACTTGGCGAAGGTCGTTAAGGTGGTCTGATAGTTTCCGGGAACGAGCTGTAAGGTCATCAAGGTAGACGAGCAGGATGCAGACCAAATCATGAAAGCAATAGGTCATGGCCCGCTGGAATGTGGCCCCAGCATTTTTTAGGCCAAAGGGCATGACGTGATAGGCAAAGGTGCCCCATGGGGTAGTAAAGGAAGTTTTGTACTGGTCTTCCTTTCGGATTTGGATATGATTGTATCCGGAAAAACCGTCCATGAACGAGAGGACTTCATGCCCCGCACACGCATCGATAAGCTGGTCAATAAATGGCGTGGGGAAATTGTCTTTGGGACAGGTGCGGTTTAAATCTCGGAAGTCAGTGCATACTCTAATGGTGCCTTGTTTTTTGTTAACGGGAACAGGGTTTGAAACCCAGGTGGTATAGGCAATAGGATAAATGAATCCTGCCTTGCGAAGTTTCTCAATCTCTGCTTTGACAGCTGGGAGTTTTGAGGGATGAATGGGACGTTGTTTCTGATGAACAGGGGGAACGTCAGGCCATGTGTCAATGTGGTGCTCTATAATGGCAGGGTCAAGACGGGGCATTTCAGTATAGGACCAAGCAAAGACATCACGGAATTCTCTGAAGAGTTTTTTGTATTCCTCAATCTCTTGCTCACTGCAAGAGGCTCCTAAAGTAATGAGTTTGGGGGTGCTTCCTGGGGTGGCGATATCAATTTGGATGATGGGTGAGATGTTGGCCATGTTACCCTCCTCGAAGGCGTCAGGAGGTGGAATAGGGTCCTTGAACCAGTCGACCTTGGGGGGAAGGAAGTATTTGGATTCAACTGCAAATTGGGTAGCAGTGTTAGAAGAGGATTCATCTGGGAGAAAGTAGGAATGATGGTGCATGTCATCCCAGGGATACTCCAGGGCAGTGAGAGCCTCGAGGATTTCCTCATCAGTGTAGAAAGTTTGTGTCGTCAAATCGGTTGACGAGGGAGTAGCGGCGGAAGAGATCATATAAATGGTATTAACCTCTCCAGAAGGGGGAGAACGCGGGGGGTGGATCTCCTCAATGGTGGGTGGTGCGGTCTCAAGATCCAGATTGTTCATCTCAAAGAGAGCTGCTCTGTAATCGGGGAGATTGGGACAGTGATTTGCGTAATGCCCGTAAATACCGCATATGGCACAGGGGTGGTTAGTGCACAGGGATTTGTCGTGAGGCTTGGGGGTTGGATCAAGGTGGACAACCGGGATAGTGGGGTCATCATCAAGCATTTGCATGTGTTCCTTTAATTCCGGTAACTGAGGACATTGGTGAGTCGCATGGCCCAACTCATCGCACAGTAAGGATTTGGGAGGAGCACAAAACACAGGGGGGTTGTTGACTGTCTTGGGAGGTGGGACAACAGAGTAAGGTTGGGGGCCTCTGCCCCCAGTGGGTTTGGTAAGAGGAGGGTGTGGGTTCGTGGATGACGACGGGGTAGCGACACCGGGAGGTGGTTGACTAGTAGTGACAATGGGTTGCATCGGTTGTAGGACGAAGTCTGGTGTCGGTGGGGGAACGGGAGGCGAAAGATACCAAACGGGTAATCCTAAGGTTAACCCAGGGGCGCTAACTACTCTTGATGGAGGGAAGAGGAAAGGAATGGTATGGATGGGGGTAGCACCAATGTGGCTAGGTACCAAAGGGGGTTTAGGCAACAAGGGCGGTTGATTAGTAGGAGTTCGCATATGATGGGACAGGGTACATAGGTCAGACATGTCAGTGGCGGGTGACGGGGGTGGAATAGATTGGAAGGTCGAGGTCATGGGCACATCTGAGTAAACTCTGGGCCCCATAGAGGAAACAAATGAGGTGGTGGTATCTGAAAAAGGTTGCTCAACCATGGGGAGAACATTTTCGGGTGCCGCGGGGGCATTGGGATCATAGTAGGTGAGTTGGTCGACCTTGACCACGCATCCCTCGTGGGGGAACATCATGGTACAAAAAACGGAAGAAGCAACCACCCGCATGGCGTACATGTAGCTGCGGCCAAGTAAAAGGTTATAATCAAGCTGTGTATTGATAACCTCAATGTCGATGAGGACGGTTTTGCCAGCCAGCTGGACGGGGACGTTAGTTAATAGGCCTTGTGGTTGAGCCGAATGGCTGTCGTAGGCTCGCAACGCAGTAGTGGACGGCTGGAGAGGGGGGGATCCCAATTTTTGCCAGATGAGGGTGGACATGACACATGTAGAGGCACCTTCATCAATAATGCATCGATGGATGACAAAATTCTGAACCGAAACACAAACTTGGAACCCTAAAGTGGAAGGCATGCGGGGTTCGGATTGGTCCAAATCAAATGGCATTAAACTCGAATCATTTGGATCGATAGCCCCAATGGCTGAGAGTAAAGTCATGCGCTGCGAAGGGTAGTTTTTTAAGACTTCTAATGTAGACATGGCTGCGGGGGATTGGGCTAAGTCATCGACAATGTTGTAGTTTTACGCAGCCCGTGCATTGGGGTTATTGTTGATACCACGAAGCGGGAAACGAGGTGCTTTGGGAACTCCATCTAGTGGGGGTGGAGGTATACATAATGCCTGATCAGTGGGATGAGCACTAGTGGGTTTATCGATGGGAGGGGCTTCAGAGGTGGAGCCATATTGGTTCCGCCGGGTCTGGAGGTTGACTTCATCGGAGGACATCATCAACAAGTGGTGGGTACCTGAGTCATGCATGGGTTGATCAGGAGCATCGTAAGTGATTTGTTGTTGGGTTGGCACGTTGTCTTGAGGGGGAGCTAACGGTTGAGTGTTCACTACGCCTTGGGTTGGTAAGGGGTTTTGCAGCACCAAAAGTGGCTGCTGAGGTTGTGGGGGGTTGGGTGGTGCTTGAGGAGCCGCCTGCCCTTGGCGGTGGGAATCTTCAGCCCAAAGTTGCCGAACTCGCTCCATGTGTGGGAAAAAATGTGTGTAGTGGCAATAGACCCCGCAAATAGAACAAGGATGGTTTGTTCGCAAATTGGGGTTTTTAGCCTGCTTGGGCAGGCGATCAGGTTTTTGGTTAGCAGGGGTCGCATTATTATTATCAGGGGGATTAGGGGGTTGACCAGCTTGGTCTGCAGGTTGGTTATTTCCACGATTTCGGCCCCTGCCACGGTTTTGTTGGCCCTGGTTGCGTTGGTTGTTCTGGTTTTGCTGCGGGTTTTGTTGAGCGTAAAATTGCCCTTGGGCAGCAGGTGGATTCTGAGGTTGCGTAGGTGCTGGAGCAGGCTACGGTGGGTGATATGTAGGTGGAGGCGGCGTAGGGGCAACAACTTGAGGGGGTTGCTGATAGGGCTGTGGATCGGGTTGTGGGTTTGCCGCAGGGGACGCCTATGGCGGGTAATAAGCGGGTTGGGATTGTGAAGGCGCAGGAGCTGGTGCAGCCTACTGGTGGTAGTAGGGCTGAGGTGTGACCGGGGGGACGTAAGCGGGAGTCGCATGACCAAAACACTGCAGTGGACATGAGGGTCCATGGGAATGGTGGTGTGCCATGGGAGCATACGAGTTGGTTATTCCAGACTGGGAGGTATCCTGCGAAAGGTCAGGGCCAGGGGTAGGACGTGCTATGGAAAATGGTTGAGGATGCGAAGAGACACAACCAATGATGCCGTCGGCAGCATGGGATGCCCCCGGCGCATCGTGCTGGGAGGACTCACCGCGAGGGGCGTCAGGTATAATGGTATAGAGATAACCAGATTGGGCGTAAATGAGGTCGAATTGTTGCTCCTTAAGGATGGCCTCTTCTTCAGACTGGGGTCTTTCGGATGCCACATCCTTAGCAATGACAGGAAGAAGGGATTTGAGGAACCAATCTAGGAAGATACGGTTGTCTAATTTGATCTTGCATAAGCTACGGCATCGACGCCACTCATGAATGTGATCCGTGATGTGGGTAGCCATGTTTTGTCTGCATGATAGGAGGATCTCAATGCCCGCGTCATAGCGGACAGGTAACTGGAAGAATTGCAGGAAGGTTGAGGCAAGGGAAGTAAAGGTGGCATGGGTTCCATGGGGTTGCTCGATATACCACTTGGCTGCAGAGCCAGTGAAGGTGCGCTGTAAGAGACGGAGGCGAATAGAGTCGTCCACTATGGAGTTGGAGGAACACCATAGATGGAAGGACATGATGTGGTTTTATGGGTCCTCACCTTCCTTGCCCTTGAACTTAGGGATGTCAGAGGGGAGCTTGGTGGGCATGTGAGGCCACGTAGGGTCGTGTCGGATAGGGTCGTTGGTCAATCTGGCTAGGTCAGGCAGGTTGAGGCTAGCCATGAATGGCAAACTAGAAGAAGGATGTGACACGGTAGTGGGTTGGGCCAAGTTGGGGCCAATGCCCCCAAGTGGAGGGGTAGTGTTAGAGAGGTTGCCCCCAAGTGGGGGAACTAAGGTGGTATAGGACGGTCCTGCACCACCATGGGTGGTGTGAACCACTAATGGAGTGAGAATAGGTATTCCCGCTGTGGGAATAGGTGCCGTGAGGGGAACGGTAGATGGGGGCCTTGTGGAGGGCATACCCACAGCGGGTGTGGTCACTGGTGTAGTGGTGGATGTGCCACCAACAGTCCCTATCATGAAGGGAGTGGAAGTCACGCCAGCCATGGGGCTGGTGGGGGCAGTGTAAATGGGGTTCTCAGACTCAAGCTCAGAATCGGAAGTAAAATAAGGGGCGTCAATATCTGGTGACGGAGTCCTATGCCGCTAACGAGTGGAGACAAGTGACAAGGCTCGAGATCTATGATAAGTGGTATCAAGTGAAGATGATCTGTGTCGATGACGGGTGGTGTCAAGTGAACCGTGCTGTGGGGGTTCACCCCTGAGGCACTGAGAATGTCTCGGAGACTCAATGGTGAAAGATGGTGTCAAATCTCCGTGGGTTGAGGTGGGTGAAAAACAACTCAAAAATCCTAATGCAACCAAGTGTGCAGAAGGAGAGCTCGAAAAATAGGGCACTCAGGCCAACAACCAACTCAAAACACCTACTGTAACAGCTGTGCTACAATAGGTGGAGTGTCAACAGAAATGGTCAGAATACCAACAAACAACAGGTTTCCTAAAAATAAAAACGGTGGACTCACTAGACCAAAAGGAGGTAAGGGAGCATGCAAACACCTAACTAAAAGTATTCTGACTCAACTAGACATATCCTCTGCAAGGTGATGAAATCCAAGTCAGACAATATGAATAGGAAATCCAAGTGGCTAAGATATCCCCCTACCAGGAGGGACACCGGGAAGTCAATCCTAGAAGAATGGCAACTAAGATACCCCGTTCATGACACGTCCAGAAAGGTGAATCTGCCATTTGGTCCTTTTACCGCAATACCCCAATACAAGGATATCCCAAGAACTGCGAAAGGTAGCCCTTCAGTTACTGAATGGAGTGCGGTATTCCACTCAGGCCTCCGGAACCAATCTCGCGACTTCAACCCTCCTAAGGGAGAGGCCCTCTGGTAAACTGGTGGTGACCGTGCCAAAAAGTACTAGGGGATTTTGGTTCCCTAATTGGACAACAACTATGTCTCAAGTGTAAGTAACCGAGGGGTGTTATTGGAAGCCTATCCCCCCGATCCTACCTAACTACAAAGATTCTTTTGTGTTCCCCAAGTGGTGTTAGAATGTTGGTTGAGTTAAGTAGTTTTTTAAGTCTCACTTGAATTAGGTGACAGAGTGTGTGCTCGTGAGGTGATGAACCCGAAATAGAAGTGCCACACAAAGGGGCAACCTTCTAACAATAATATTGAATCCACAACTTTAACATGCAAAATTTTCTGAATTAAAATGCTGAAATTTCAAACAGATTCTGTAAAATGGAACATAAATGATGTTGCAGAAAAGGATGTAAGGAAGTAAGGCTGCAGGTGGAACAGATGGCTGTGCAGATCCAGAAAATATTGCAACAAAGGGGCTAGGTTCAAAAACAGGACCGCGGGTCTGTGGCAAAATCGTGCGGTCGGACCGCGGGTTTGAAAGAAACAGGCGCGGACAGGTCGCAGCTTTCTGGTCGACAGACGCGGTCTGATCGCAGGGAAGGGGCTGAAAGTCACGGTTGGGTCGCAGCGAGGGGGCTAAAAGTCGCGCTCGGGATGCAGGAAAATGGCTGACAGGCGCAGTTGGGTCGCAGCTAAGGGGCTAAAAGCCGTGTTCGGGTCGCAACAAATGGGCGGAAAATCACGGCCGGGACGCAGGAAAATGGCCGACAGGCACAGCCAGATCGCAGCAAACAGGCTGAATAGCCGCGGTTGGATCGCAGGTAATAAACTTGAATCCGCCGGCAGGGCGCCGGAGACGGTCTGATAGCCGCGGTCGGGTCGTAGGTAAAGGCCTGAAAGACGCGGTTGGGACGTGACTATAGAGGGAAAAAATGCGGTTTACGGCGGCCGAAAGGGACAGCCGGAAGGAAAAAGATAAATAATTTTTTAAACTGAAAACAGAGATTCAAAAGAAAACCAGTGGAGTCGCCAAAACTGTAGCTAGGGTTTTACCCCTAGCTTGTGCGAATGAGCACCTACTAAGGAGAAGTGACTCCTTAGTAGCAGTTTAGTAAAATGTAAATAAAAATGCTAAACAGAAGAACGAACTACTCTAAATATATGCATGAAACAAAACAACAAAATGTAAAGAATGGTTTTTTATATTGATATTACATCCGATGTGGAGGTTGGTGAAGCTCTTTGCAGTAATCCGAGATGGTTGCTCCAAGCTCCAGCCTGCTCCTTCTCCTTCTCCGAAGGTGGAAATGGGCCAAAAAGGGCTCTCAATGGTGAAAGTAGCTCAAGGGTGAGCTAGGGTTTCCAGAGCTGTTTTGACAGAGTAAGGAAGCTTATGATTGTGGATGTGAAATAAGGGGTCTCCATCACCTATTTATAGTTTTTTAGTGGTGGAGTGCTGGCCCATGGTTTTTGGAAACCATATGGTTTAGGGCAGCTGTTTAGGGTTTTTTCCTCCTTTTCCTCATTATTTTATATTTTTTCTTTCCTTTTGAGGATTTTTTCTATTTTTAGAGGAATTTTGGATATTTTTGGAGGAAAAAAGGGGTTTTTTGGCCCTTTGGAGGCATTTTAGGCCTTTTGGAGGCCTTTTAGGCCTTTTGGAGGCTTTTTGGTGGTTTTATGGGTTTTTTGAAGGAAATATGGTAGGAAAATGGACAAATGAGCCATGTAGTGGGGTAGATGAGGTAGTGAACACTTTTTGGGTGTTAACAGTACTTAGTCAAAAAACTTTGAATAAAGCTAATCATAAGGAATGTCTTCCCTGTTCCTGGTGCATGTGCCAAAATGCAGCCACCAGGTTCTTCAGCTATAAGGTTCTTTTGCAAAAAGTTAAATCCATCAACCCGGTGTGATTTCATGTGTTTTTTCAGACGGGGATGCAAAACAAGTTTCAGTACAGGGGTAATCTGCTCTGAGCTTTTGTAATTAAATGACTCAGCATTGTTGATCCCTAAAATAGTCCCCAAGTCCCGATTAGGGGCATGCCTGGAATGTTTTGCTGCTTTCCTAGCCTGTACAAATGCAAACAAAATGTTTTAGACTATGTTTTACACAATTTATTCAATCAAATATGCATTTGCAAATGAGTATGCAATCGTGCATCCAAATGAGTATGCAATCGTACTTGCCAAGA
>LPNX010749695.1:50808-68625 GCA_001517045.1 Pseudotsuga menziesii | reverse complement strand
AATAACATTAGCATGAAGTAGTAAAAGTATGCATCATTTGAAAACAAAAACTAACCTTGCACGTTTAAAATCCGAACTATGTAGATCTAGAAATGGATTGTTAACCAGCAGGAGACGGAAATAATAAATAGCTCCAACAATCACCCAAAAACAGTGCTGCAACAATGGCAAGTGTGAAGAAAATATCGTTAAGGTCTTCATTTTTATAGAACTCTTAGACGTCGCTATAGCGACGGCAAACATTGACTTTTGCACCCTAGGTAAACTTGACCGTTGTAAAAAGCCAACAAAATCTTAATGCCCTAAGTCAACTTGACGGTGCCGTCGCTATAGCGACGGATAGGAGTGGATACAGTGACGTCCAAGGCTTTAGGCATGGATACAGCGAAGGCTAAGAGTCCTGGTGTGGATACAGCGATGGCTAGGCATGGATACAGCGACGCCTCGTTCCTGTTACATCGGATTTTACACCAAAAAGTAAGAAATGTGGAAAACCTCTGTGGAAAAATTCGCGCTTTTGTACTAGTGAAGAAACACAAAATTTAAAAATTTAATCTGCAATTCAAGTGCAAATAGATCTCATCAATAATCCAAATTCATAAATAAATCAAACCATCGAAAACCGGATATACTAGGAAAACTCTCCATTGATTTGAAGGATGAAAACCCAACAAGCAATCTTAGAGTATGATTGATAATCGATAGAGAATGACAACAAAATAACATATTTTTTTTTGAGAGTACGAGAGAGTAGACATAAAATAGAACATTGTATGACCTTTCCAAGTGCATATCAATTTTAACAACAAGTCAAATTAGGTCATACAAGGAAGGTAGTGAATATTGCATGCTTCGGTAAGTAATTAACACTGAGAACATTGTTTTATCTTCCACCATGCACCCTCACTGACTTGGTTCCAAGTTGGCACTCCATAATTATCCCCAAAAGGAGGATATGCGCCCTCCATTAATTCACCAAGTTTAACTGTCTCTAACTTATTTGTTAGCTGAATGAACTGCATGTAATTGAATGGAACTGAATGTAACTGAACATAAATTAATGTAACTAAACAAAACTAAATGTAACTGAACTGAACTGAATGTAACTGAACATAACGAAATGTAACTAGTGCTTCTTCATTAGTGTCATCTTCAACAACCACTTGCATAAATTAAGGATTTGATTCCTTAATTAGCTGAACTTTGTTTACCATAACTAAGACTCAACTTATGTCTTATTAATTCGAGTTTACTTAGAGGAATACATGGGAAAATCAAATTCTCTCTCTATCTCTATGCTCATATTAATTTTTTCTGCATGGTCCGTATATGTTTTCATTAATTCTATATCATATCATACTCATAAGATTGTTTCTGAACCTATTGTAATATGTATTACCCTGAGTCATATAGTCACATGCTAAAGTAAATCACTTTAGGGGTAGATAATCCCTAAAGGATACTTGTAGCACCTCTTGACCATGACTAGCCATACATCACATAGTATATCCTCGAGACTTAATACAACATAATTCATGTGAAATTAATACAACATAATTTCTGTACTTGAAACTATTAAAATTGAGCTCTCAAGAATATATAAACCAAGGAAAAACTCACAAATAGGTTTCAGAGACAAATTTACTCAGTATTGACATGAAACAATGCAAAAATGGCTTGCAGCTCTATAATGCTTTCATTAATCAAAAAGTAAAAATGGATACAATATGGATAATTGTTACAATGTAATACACTGGTATTAATAACCAGACAATTCGAATACATGACAGGAAATTCAAATTGATTGACTCAACCTAACTGAATGGATAACTGGACATGTCTAAATCACTATCAGAGCCTAACTAGTTATCTCTAGTTGTCTAAATCAGTAGTTCAATAAGTTAGGTGTAGTTAAACTATTCTAACTGATGTGGTAGGTGAGGAAAGGTGTATTCCCACATGCAGTTAATCAATGATTGACACTAACTGAATATAACTGGATGTTACTGAATGTAACTGAATCTTATCTAGGCTTAACTAGTGACCAACTGAACTCAACTGAAGGAGGTTGGTTTCGGCACTCCGAGTGCCTCCTAAATTGTATGGATTGGTCTAGGAGGCACCTAAACTGATGGATGCAAGTTCATTTAGTGGAAGTTAGCCTCAATCAGCGTTCCCCACACTCTAGTAACGGGTACATGTGGCATGTAACACCCCAGTTTTGACCATGTTTTGCATTTAAATAAATGGTGTAAATAATCATGGTGTGGAGCTAGGAAAAATCCCCACCATCAATTTAGTATTTATGTTTCTGCAATTAAAGTTGGGTCGATGGTATTTTTTTTATGCTAGCTAAACATTAAAAAGCTAGCCATTATGTTAAAATTGCAATTTTTAATTAAAACCCACAACCTGCTATGTCAATGCAACTAAATGAGATGGGGGCATGATTTTTCCTAAGAATGAGGGACTGGGGGATTGGAAGAGTGGGGAAATTTAGATTGGTCAGAGCCCCACTTTGGGAAAAATGTTTTTTGAATTTCTTGGGAAAGAAAAACACCAAAAATGGCTACCTTTCCCTCATGCGGCAACGTTTCGCCTTCCCTCACGATTGAGATTGAACAAAACATTTTTTGGAAACCCAATTGGGCATTCACGCAGGATAAAGCAAGCAAAACCTCCGAGTCTAAACCTTTCATGAATTTCTCTTGTCCGACAATCTATTTCCTTTCACGATTTTGGTTTTCCTCTATGGATTGTTTTCTCTCACGTTTTCCCCTGTCTGTTAGTTGATTTCCGGAACACGATTTCCCTGAATCCAATTTTGTGTCTCTGTTTTGAAAGACCATCAATGTTTTCTTTTTGGTATTTTGCAGTAGTCGGTCTGGCACCGACAATGTTCAAAAATTCATAAATTCTGTGTGTGTAAGTAATCCCTAGCATTTGCTATGTTTTGATAAATCCCAGGACTAATATCACTGTGTGTGCATCCACATTTGGCATTTAAATTGATTGAAGGAGAGGAAATAGATTCTAGACTTTCTTAATAAACCTAGTGCGTGAAAGAACCTCACAGATGAATCTAGAAGGCTAATTTTCTTCTTTGCATGCCCTGAATAGAACTGGAAGGGAAGGAATGGCCTTAGGGACTGTGTAGCAGAAAAGGGAATGCTTCCTTGTGTTGGGTGTGTAATTGTTTAGAAATAAGGCTAGATCCAGTGTGGGTGTTCATAGCTCTGGGGTTGAGCTCACTAGCTTAGCAGTCAGACTTTCCACCTCCTTGGCTAATAGCCTGATAAACCCATCTGTTGGCTTGGTTGTGTCTCATGTGAATTTGGCTAAGTGTAATCCACTTCCTGTGTAATTAAGATAAACCCAACTGTGTTGGATTGATTTAATTTTAATTGTATCCTTAGCTATGGGTGTGATGGGATTTTTAATTTCCTTCAAATTACTTAGAAAACTACTAAGAAGTGTACATTAATTGTCAACCTGGGGTTCATTGAGAACTTGCGAGTTACCGTGCACTGTATATTCAAATCACAATCTCCTCTTACATTGGTTTATCTACTGTGAAGTTGTAGTTCAATAACCTTACTTACAAACAATGGTATGAGCAGTTACATTGTCTTCACAAGGAACTAGCCATCTAATTAACTATTGAAACTAAATTGAAGGGAAAGTAAATCACATGACATGAAAGTAAATGCTAAAACTAGATTCACACTTTACTTGAAAGTGAATACTAAACTAAATTCACATCCACTAGAAAGCAAATGTTAAAGCTAATTCACACTATGCAAGAAAAGTAAATTCTAGAACTACGTCACACTTTGCGGGAAAAGTAAATTCTAAATCTAAGTTCACCACACACTTGACAGAAAGATAAATTGCAAAAATAAAATCTAAAAGATATCCTTCCCAAATACAAGTTACTGTTTATGATCCAAGGGAGTAAATAATATTATTGCATTAAGCTCAATGATTGTAAAATAAACATTTAAATCTCTATCTATGCATCGAAATCAAATTGCATAAATAAAATTCACACTTCATAAGAAATCACAACTAAGCAATGAAGTACAACTACATCAACATAAAATGAATAAAATCATATTGCAAAAGAAATTATAAAACTAAGATCTAATTTATTCAAGATGAAAGTATAGCTTTATTCCATCATCATTTGGACTATTTCTCTAAGAGTCCTCCCATAGAATGGAGAATGAACTCTTATTTATACATGATTTCTCTATAACAAATAATAAATGAGGATCCAAAATATCCTCAAAAAATTTCTAAAAGTTTGGATCTCAAAACTAATTCAAAACTAATCCAATATCCTTGCCATATAATCAAATATAATATTTATCCAAGATTCTTTTCATATCCAAGAGGTTAATGATGCTCCTTGATCCATAGAATGACAAGTGGTTGAGGATAAATTCGAATTATTGATTGTTCTGTAATTTCTGCAGGAGTTTCCATAGTTCTATGGAGTTTCCGTAATGCTACATATACCTGCATAGTTTTCGTAGTTCCGTAATTCTGTAACTACCTATAGAGTTACATATACATGTAGAGTTTCTGTAGTTCCGTGATTTCCTGTAGAGTTTCTATAGTTCTACAGACACCTGTAGAGTTTCCATAGTTCTACATATGCATGTAGAGTTTTTGTAGTTCCGTAACTGCTACAGAACCCCCTCAAATATGTTGTAGTTGCTTCCAACAATTGATTCAATATTCAAAGAAAATACATAGTACACTAATTCCCTCAATGTTAGTCAAAAATCAAATGAAATACTAAGATATGTAATAGACAAATTACTTGAGCATTAAAACCCAGATATGAGCATAAGAAAGGATTAATGCATGAATATGGATAGGAAAAAGGCATTATAGATAAGGTGAAATGGTGGTAAAAATATACTAAATCTAAGGCCCATCATCTCCCCCAAACTGAAAATGTTGCATGTCCTCATGCAACCCTATGTCAACCAAGTTGAATTATGTTCATTTTTATGCGTGACTCAAAATGAATCATAAAAACACCACCACTAATGTAACTGATCATTGAGAGGTATGAAATATTAGTTTTAACAATCCTCCATGCCAACTTAACTTTTTCAATGCAAAAATGCAAGAAAAATAAATTTTGTAGCCAATAGACTCGCAATTTGAAGCTTTCACAAAAAATGTGTTTTTTCCAAAAATATAAACTATGTTTTTACCAAACTTTGCAAGGGTATTATGAATTCCATTATGCTTCTCCCAGCCAAAAATTGGAGAAACCCACATCACGGTTTTCGAGAAAATGAGAAAATGGATTTAGGTGACTATGCTTGATTTCTCAAAAATTGTGCATTGGATTGAGCTAAAACTTGGTGCATTTATTCTTCTTACCATAATGTTTATCTCCTCCAAATTTCATGAAAACCCACTTCACCATTTGAGAGATATCTCCATTTCAATTTCTGCAATTTTCGAAAACATGGATGAGTAAAAGCATGGCTTAGCCATCATGAATTTTTTTATCCTTGGCACTTGAACTCATTTATGTACATGGAAGCACTATAATTGAAGAAGTGGTGGAAAAAAACATCCAATCCATAGTCTCATAGGCTTATAATATCCTTCATTATAACCATATCATGCGCAATTAATTTCTGGCAATTATTTAATACCATCTCCAAAGCGTTTTAAATTCTTCAAATAGAATATAGTTTATTTGGACTGGTTTCACTCACAAACCTGGGTTTGCACATTCTTCATTTATCTTGAACCACCCATATTCTCCTCCAATTCAAAGTGTGCTCTTAGGGTTCCTTTCAAGGCCAACGTTTTAGTGAAGGAGAAATGATACTAAGTAACAACCATAAGAGACTAATGCAAACCTGAATCAATTCCATCACCTTGATCTTCAACTTGCTCAAGAAAATATGGAGTATACAATAGTCATTTCTCTTGAATTGAGGAAACTGCTTCTTCTCCCACCAAACTGAATAATCTGCGTGTCCTCATGCAGCAATGTATTCCTCATCGAAAGGCTAGTGCATCCACTGTGTGGCAAATATTTGGAGCGAAGAAATATGGCTGGTATTGGCATTAGAAGTGTCTTGAAAGTGTCCTCATGCAGCAATGTATTCCTCATCGAAAGGCTAGTGCATCCACTGTGTGGCAAATATTTGGAGCGAAGAAATATGGCTGGGATTGGCATTAGAAGTGTCTTGAAAGAAGACCTGCAAATAGCTATGACAAATTGGAAAATGATAATTTCTGATACAAGTATCACTGTTGATGCTATTTGCAATTTTTAAAGAAAAATAATAATGAAAGTGAGATCTGCCCCTCTTTCCATTGAGCCAATTTTTCAAAATGCAACAACCATCTATATTTTGAGCATTTATGTCCAAAAATCCATATTCTCCTTATTCAAATACTAAAAATGGATCCATTTTCAAGATATTTCTAACCAACTCACCATCTCCAGTAGCAACAACATACAACAACAACCATCAACCATATCCATTATAGTAGCCTACAAATATTCTGTAGCAACCTGTAGATGATGTGTAGCATATATTCCTGTGACTTTTTCAGAGATTGTAAACACTGCGGTCTAGCATCCAAACACTCCATGATGCTTGCAATGCATTATGTTGTCCCCGAGCCCATTATTCATTTGTCAAATATGTTGGTTATAACAACCCATAATGAAAACAATTTTTTTTAAATTTAATGCATATATCATACCTGGGAGTCCCCTTACCAATCAATTTCAATCAGTTTTCTCACAAAGGTAATGATTAGGAACCCAAAGATATAATGGAAATGATGCAGCCATATGAAGATCAGTTCAATGAGTATATATGCATAGACCAAAATGCCACCTATGAGAAGATGGACATGGTTCATATTTGTTTCTTAGCATGAGATGGCCAATTTATAGGGCTGAAGCAAACTTGATAAATCATCCACTGGCTATGACATATAATGTGCTAGAAGTGATAAATGGAAAAGCAATGTTCCATTCATATGGCCTCCTTGTATCAAACTGAAGATGGAGCATGGATGCGCTTTCAAGACACCTCATTTACATGAATTAATATGATGATTTCCTGCTATCAAGAATGAATGATGCTTTGTTTTCCTGTTCCATTCAGCATATTCTGATCTAGGAATGGATTCTACAACAACTTATTTTTATGTAGGTTCATGTGGACAACCTATTCCCTTCTTCCTGTAGTGTCCTTAGCTTGTAGATGAGATTCTCCCCTTTTTCCTACCATTGGTTCTTGTGTGACAACATTAAGTTTCTTCTTCAAACAATTTATTTGGCTTGTGCATTAGATGTTATTTTCTTCTCACTGCTGGTTCTTGTGTGGCAGCAGCAAGACTTCCTATTGTTGGTTCTTGTGTGACAACAATAGGGCTTATGTAGCAACACCATTTTATGCTTGGGTGTTAGGAAATGTCAAACTGGGCTCAACTAGGGAAGTAAATATGAGGTAATGTTTAAATGGAAGGATGAAGGTTTGGGTTGAGCAAGGATGGTAGGGGCTAGGTAAGAATGATGATGAGTAAAATAAGGATTATGATGAGTAATAGAGTATTCATGGTAGGTGACTAACAAATGGTGTTTTCTTTCCCCCAAACTGAAAGTTTTTACTACCCTTAAAAATATAGGAGGAAGTAAGGAAAAAGGCTCAAGTGCATTTCCAAATACAAATCCTTCAAGCATTCAATGAACTTGACTAACAATATGGAGAAGAAGCATACATGTACTTACCTATGAATATCATGAAATGTGCAGCAACCTTCTGAGAAGTACGAGATCCGGTGTGGTCCACAATGGTGTAAAATATTGCATGAAAGAGCAATGTGGAATCTGGAGCTAGTAGCATGATGGATTGCAACTTGGATTTGGAGTTGAAAATGGTCTTCTGATGCAATAGAAAATATTGGAAACCTTATTTAAAGAGAATGATGGAATACTTTATTTCTCATTTATTTGCAAACCTTGTCCGCCAACAAGCTAGTTTTCAGACAAGATCTGTCTGACTGCGCCCAGAGGATTTTCACAATCAGAAATTTTTATTCCCCAGGGATGCCTGCCAGCAAGCTAGTTTTCAAGCATTCCAAGGTCTGATGGTGCCTGAAACAGGTTTTCACCATCAAATTTTATTTGGAAAGGGGATAGGGAGGTGAGGGAGCTTGACATTGTAAGTGAGCCAAGCTGCTTATTGTGTGGGTTAGGGATGAATGGAGCAGAAAGTCATGGGAGTAATGGAATGGTGGAAGATGAAGTCAATCTGATGATAGTGGTGATATAGATGATATTCATGAGAAAATATTATAAACCACATGGGGAAAGGAAATATTTATTAACTTCAGCGTGCATGTATATCAAAGTGGGAAAAAGAAAATACATGAGCATACCATGTCGCTAGTGAATGAGCAGGATAAATCTTAGGTCTTCTGAAAGGGTTCTTTATAGAAATTAGGGATGTGGAAATGGGAATGTGGGAATGGCACTTAACCTCTGGAACATTGGTCTTTATATTATTCATATCAATTCTTCATATGTCTCATTTTGGATCCATCTTTGATAATAAAAAAAAGTCTTCTTGTTGTTGCCTTTTGGTGAGACACTGATGGATTAGACTTCTAGGAACATTGAGCTTAAAATGTAGCACATATCATGCTAATGAATCTTCATTTTTGGATGTTTGGAGATAATTCCCATTGGCATTAAATTTGGTCTTCACAAATCACTCATGCATAGATTAACCTTCTTTAATCTTTAAAGGACCTGCAAACAAATTGGCACTTACCTGCAATAAAATGTTAGTTCATGGAAGAAGAGAGGTGATCAGTCTCTCTTAATCCCAAAAATATGCAATATAAATACAAAAAATTCTTATAAAATAAATCTGATGAAGATAAAACAAACAAAAATTCACTTTTTACCTGTTGGAGAGCGGTGGCCAGCCTAGACTGCCCAACAGTATTTTGTTAATAACTTCTTCGTTTCACAACCGATTTGAGTGATTCCAAATCCAAATGAAAGTAGATTCATAGGGATAACTCCAGTAGAAACAGGTCTTGAAAATGCATTAATATAGTATTTCAAATCTGCTAAAGAACATCATGTAAGGCAGGTTGGTTTTCAATTTCCAACCTAGACCAACAGTCATTAATTTGAGAATGACTTTTTTGTTTGATGACGGATTGAATCGATTAAAATTGGAGATTAAATTAGGTTCCAATATGTACCTCAAATAGAAATATGCTTTTAATTCAATAAGAATTGATGGGTCTAATATGCCAAAGTATAGCCGATGAGACAAAGTTCCGGGAGTGCTGATTTAGGATAAGCAGTTAGTATTTTGGGCATAAATTCCTCGTATGATATCAGATTTGAGTGATTCAAATTGAATTCTAAACTAGATTCATAGAGGAATATTAATCATAAACAATTTTAAAAAATTCATCCATTTAGGCACCCAAATATTGACTGTACCAACAGTGTTCTTGAGTTGTGTACCCTACACCCAGTCAGTATTTTGACCCTATCTTTTTTGTTTGACACCCAAATTGAAAAATTAAAATTGGGTTAGAAACTATATTCCAAGGGCTAATTTTTATAGAAACAGGTTTTAAAAATGTGTCCATATGATTTCTCAAAACATGACTGTCTTGACTTCGTTTTTAGTAAGCCCAACATGTAAAAATGCCCAAATAGCCAATTTCTCAATGAATAGTGATTTAGATGGGAGAAAATGTTTTTAGGTATATAATTTTAATGTAATACATCCAAATAACAAAAAAATAAAAAAAAATAAACCTTTAGTTGACCTACACATACGTTTTTGAAGGTTCTGTAGCTGAGCTACGGATCCTCACAAAAAATTGAAAAGTTTTCAAGATATAAATAAATTATTATATGTCAACTTCAAAAAAAGCATTTCAATGCTACATGATGTATTTTTATGAATTGAATAACATATTTCATACCCCTTTTGAAATTCTTGAGTCTTGTGTACTCCTTCTTCAATGGCTTCCCCTCGAATCCTCTCGAATCCTTCAATAGAATCTTCATTCACCAGGCCTCATTCCTCTTTCCAAGCTTTTTGCAAAAGAAAAATTAGCAATATATGTGGCTCTTACTGCACCACATAAACATCCTCTTGAATATTTGATTTTATTCATGAAAATAGAAGGCATAAACAAATCTACTTCTATTGCATAAATTATTAACATGGTTCAGATTTGTAGAGACTTGTGGCGGGCTATTACACTATCACAATGCTACAGTGAATTCGTCTTTGCGTCTTACTTGTCTCTACGCCTCTGTCCTTCAAAAACATATGCATGTATAAAGAAAAAAAAATAGCTTACTACCAAAAGAGAATTTACTCAAGCAAAAAAAAAATGAAAAATTCTTAAACAAAAATAACTATGTCAACCAAGTAAGGGTTACAGTGGCCGTGGTAACTCCCTGGAAACGGCACCAAAATGATGGGATTTTTAATTGCATTCTAATTACTTAGAAAAAAACTAAGAAGTGTACATTAATTGTCAACCCGGGGTTCGTTGAGAACTTGCGAGTTACCGTGCACTGTATATGCAAACCACAATCTCCTCTTACATTGGTTTATCTACTGTGAAGTTGTAGTTCAATAACCTTACTTACAAACAATGGTATGAGCAGTTACATTGTCTTGGCAAGGAACTAGCCATCTAATTAACTATTGAAACTAAATTGAAGGGAAAGTAAATCACAAGACAGGAAAGTAAATGCTAAAACTAGATTCACACTTTACTTGAAAGTGAATACTAAACTAAATTCACATCCACTGGAAAGCAAATGTTAAAGCTAATTCACACTATGCAAGAAAAGTAAATTCTAGAACTACATCACACTTTGCGGGAAAAGTAAATTCTAAATCTAAGTTCACCACACACTTGACAGAAAGATAAATTGCAGAAATAAAATCTAAAAGCTATCCTTGCCAAATACAAGTTACTGTTTATGATCCAAGGGAGTAAATAATATTATTGCATTAAGCTCAATGATGGTAAAATAAACATTTAAATCTCTATCTATGCATCAAAATCAAATTGCAGAAATAAAATTCACACTTCATAAGAAATCACAACTAAGCAATGAAGTACAACTACATCAACATAAAATGAATAAAATCATATTGCAAAAGAAATTATAAAACTAAGATCTAATTGAATCAAGATGAAAGTATAGCTTTATTCCATCATCATTTGGACTATTGCTGTAAGAGTCCTCCCATAGAATGGAGAATGAACTCTTATTTATACATGATTTCTTTATAACAAATAATAAATGAGGACCCAAAATATCCTCAACAAATTCCTAAAAGTTTGGATCTCAAAACTAATTCAAAACTAATCCAAGATCCTTGCCAAATAATCAAATATAATCTTTATCCAAGATTCTTTTCATATCCAAGAGGTTAATGATGCTCCTTGATCCATAGAATGAAAAGTGGTTGAGGATAAATTCAAATTATTGATTGTTCTGTAATTTCTGCAGGAGTTTCCGTAGTTCTATGGAGTTTCCGTAATGCTGCAGATACCTGCATAGTTTCTGTAGTTCCGTAATTCTGCAACTACCTATAGAGTTACAGATACATGTAGAGTTTCTGTAGTTCCGCGACTGCCTGTAGACTTTCTATAGTTCTACAGATACCTGTAGAGTTTCCATAGCTCTACATATGCATGTAGAGTTTTTGTAGTTCCATGACTGCTACAGAACCCCCTCAAATATTTTGTAGCTGCTTCCAACAATTGATTCAATATTCAATGAAAATACATAGTACACTAATTCCCTCAATGTTAGTCAAAAATCAAATGAAATACTAAGACATGTAATTGAAAAATTACTTGAGCATAAAAACCCAGATATGAGTGTAAGAAGGGATTAATGCATGAATATGGATAGGAAAAAGGCATTATAGATAAGGTGAAATGGTGGTAAAAATATGCTAAATCTAAGGCCCATCAGGGTGAATTCTGCGAGTGTTCCTTATTCCTTGGGAAAGATCATGCCCATCTCGGGGGTGGCAATGTTGCTAAGAGATTCAAGAGCACATTGGCCTATGGTTGGGTGGAACGTTGCAGCGACATAGCTGGTTGTGGGACGAGATTCTTTCAAAGATAAGTATTCTTATGTATTTAAGTTCTGCAACTGTATTTTCTTATGAATTATTATGAAATTATCATGAATATGTTAAATGCATGAATGTATTGAATGAACGATTTGCTTCCGTTGTATATATCATGAACAATTTATTATGCATGTGTGTATTTATATGATGTAAGTTCAATGCATTTTTATATATGTATTATGTTCATTGGGGCTTAGATTTCCCGGGTTGATAGATGTTGTTGTGTCCTCACCATCGAGTAAGGGTTGGGGACATGACAATTTGATATTAGAGCACTAGTTGCAACTTTGGGCCTCAATGGGCCATGAAGAAACCAACCTCTGTGATCAGCATGAGAAGAGGTAGACATAATAATAATAAAAATTAAGTTGAATTTTTCTAAGTATTGGGGAAAATACTTCTTTGTGTGGCAGCTGAGAAACCTGAAGAGAGATGCAATGGTCGCTACAACTGTCTTTCCTTGTCGACACAGTAGGAGAATTTTTGTTGATTGAGCTGCAGTGGCGGTAGAAAAGAAAAGAGAGAGCTGCTGTAGCGGCTGAGTCACCCGGAAGGAGACGATGGGCGTCAAGTGAGACGAGCTGATGAAAAATTTTGGAAATTTTTTCTAAGTATAAAATTCTCTCTTTGTTGACTGAGAAGTGTCGATTCGCAGTGGGAGAAAGTCACGCTTTGAGCCGCAACAGCAAGCAGAAATCAAACTTCAAGCCACAGAGGCAAGCAAAAGTTGGGCTTCGAGACGCAATGGTGGATGGACACCGGAGATCGAGCCACAACGGCGGGTAGAAACCAAGATTTTTGCTGCCGAAAGAAAGAAAATTGACTAACTGTTGGATTGGAAGTAGTAGACAAAAGAAGATCGGGGCCGCAGTTGCGGGTTGGAGTTGAGGAAAGATCCATTATGGTGGAAGGAAGTAGAGGAAAGAGCCGCTACAGTGGATGGAAGATGGGAAAGAAGCCGCTATGGTGGATGAAACTCGGAAATTATTCTGATGCAGCGACAGAAGGAAAAAGAAGATGAAGCCGATGAAGCAGCGGGTGAGAAAAGAAGATGGAGCCGCTACGACAGATGGAAGAAATTTGAATATTGAGTCGATGTGCGGCGGCAGAAAGTTGAAGAACGAGCCGCAACGACGGAAAGAAAAGGAAGAAGAGCCGCTACGTGGCAGAGGGGAAAGAAAGATCGAGCTGCTACACGGTGGCAGATGGAAGATGATGATGGAGCCGCTACGGTGGATGGAAGATGATGATGGAGCTGCTATGGCAGATGAAAAATGAGGATCGAGCCGCTGTAGCAGGTGAAAGTCAAAAACATTTCCTGTGCAGCGGGTGAAATTTTTGAAATTTTTTCTGAATCAGAGAAATTCAATAGGGTTTTTCAGTGAGATCTGCGGGGCTAGAAAGATGAAAAATGGCAGCCTGTTTATGCACCAAATTGCATGAAATAGAATAATTTACAAAACAAAAAAAAAAAAACGAGGGCGTTGCCCTCGACCCGCCCTGCAATAGCGAAGCCACAAGGGGGCGAGCCCCCTTGGCCCCCATCGTTCCCTTGAGACAGTCGTTCTTTGTGAAAGAAAATTCTTTGTTTTTGGCAAAGTTGTCAATGTATGATTTTTCCAAGTGAAGGTAAGTAATGTATGATTCATGTGAATGTTATGTAGCTAACAACTATGTTATTAAAACATTTTGCAGAATCCTAATCACCTTCAAAAGAAGCATTCCAGATAGTGCAGTTGGGTAAAGTGAGTTGTGGTTCAACCATGAGAACCAACAAAATTCATGATGATGTATGGAACCCCAATTAGTATGAGGAATATGCTATGGGGGAAAATGTCCAAGTTGGAAATGCTAAAACAAAATCTAATGAGAGAATATTGCAAGAGACTCCCCTAGATTTTGCAGCCACCATGAGAAGCCTAATGGCAGATATGCATAGTTACAAGGCAGATAATGAAAGATTGGTTAAGGCTCAGGAGGAGCAGAATCAACTGAATGCAGCCATGCTGCAAAGCTTGACAGATATTCAGAGAAAGATGAACTCTGAGGACTAGACATAAAATCCAGAAGGAAGTAAGAACACCGCTAGAAGAAGAAAGAGATCACCTAGTGATTCATATGACTCTGAAGGGTCCACTGAAGATTCAAGTCCTTCTTCTCATGAGAATCAAAGAAGGAGGCGCTACCAGAACTACTCACGAGATGAATTTAAGAAGGCAAGGCTTCCTACCTTTTATGGTGAGATAAAGAATGGTTAAGAAGCTGAATCTTGGCTTCTTGGGATGAGAAAATATTTCCAAGTCCAAGACTATTCAGGAATTATGAAAGCTAGAGTAGCCATATTCAATTTGAACGGAAGAGCATCCATATGGTGGGAGCATTTCAGACAAGTAAAGAAGATCAATGAAAGGAAGATTGTGTGGAAGTAGTTCCGGAATTATTTCAAGGAGAAGTACCTCTCTGACAGGTACTATGATGACAAGATCAAAGAGTTCCATGAGCTAAGATTGGGACAACATACTATGGAAGAGTATGGCAATACATTTTTGGAGTTGTTGAGGTATGTCAGGTACATAAAATATGAGAGGGTGAAGATCCAACGTTTTCTGAGTGGATTTACTCAGTCTTATAGAGACCAAATTGAGTTCTATGAACCTAGAACTCTAGAACAAACCAGATTACCAGAAAACATGGAAGGACAAAAGGAGTGAGAATTCTGACCAAAGGAAGAAAGGTTACAAACCTTCTAACTTTGGGAATCAACAGAAGCAACCAACACAAGTTGAGAAGCATCCAGCTAGAGCGACGGGAGAGAAGCCAAAAGATCCACAACAGAACAAAGGACCAGTCCAATGTTGGAAATGTGGAGGACCCCACATGCGCAAGTACTATCCACTTGAGAATGAAAATGCAAGGCCAACATACAATATTCAAGAGGCAGAAATAGTGGGACAAGTAGCAAGGGCCGTACCTAGAATTTATGCAGCACTGGAAGACCACCAGGAAGATCACCAGTCAACGGTGGTTGAATTTGCAGGTAATATTGTTAAGCAATCTATTTCTATTTTTATTGAACCTAGTTCTACTCATAGTTATATTGCTCCTAGAGTAGTGGAGGTTTGTACTCTTAAGAAGGTAAAGCATAGCAAGTCTTGGTTAGTTCAGCTAGCCACTGAAACTAAGAGAAAAGTTAATGAAGTAGTGGAGAAATTCCCATTGGTGATGAATGGATTCGTCACTTTTGTAGATCTGAATGTTCTACCACTTGGTTCCTATGATGTTCTCATTGGAATTGATTGGTTAGAATCTCACCGAGTGAATATTGACTGTTATAATAAGAATTTTGAATGCATGAATGAAGAAGGGAACCCAGTAGTGGTAATAGGCATTCTAAAGGTAATCTCAGTGAGGGAGATTTCAGCAATGCAGTTAAAGAAGTTATGTAGAAAAGTTTGTCAATTATATGCATCCCATATTGAGGAGGCAATAGAGAATGAAACTCCTAGGTTGGAAGACTATCCTGTGTTGCAATACTTCAAGGATTTTTTCCTGATGAGGTTCTAGGACTTCCTCCAAAGAGGGACATAGATTTCACAATTGAACTTGTGCCAGGATCAGCACCAGTGTCAAGAGCACCCTACAAAATGAGTACACCAGAAATGTTATAGTTGAAGATGCAGCTACAAGAATTTTTGGATAAAAAGTATATCAGGTTGAGTGTGTGTCCTTGGGGAGCACCAGTTCTGTTTGTAAAGAAGAAAGATGGTACACTCAGATTGTGTATTGATTACAGGTAGCTGAATAAATTCATGATGAAGAACATATATCCCTTGCCAAGAATTGATGACCTCTTTGATCAAATGAAAGGGGAAAAAGTATTTTCCAAGATTGACTTGAGGTCTGGGTACCATCAAGTGAGAATCAAGGACGAAGACATTCATAAGACAACCTTCAGGACAAGGTATGGACATTATGAGTTTGTAGTGGTACCATTTGGACTCACAAATGCACCGGCAACATTTATGTGCCTTATGAATAGTGTCTTCAGCAGGTATTTGGACAAATTTGTTCTTGTTTTCCTTGATGACATTCTTGTTTATTCTAAGAATGAAGAAGAGCATGAAGAACATTTGAAACTAACATTGCAATTGCTCAAAGAACATCAGTTGTATGCAAAGATGAGCAAGTGTGACTTCTATAGGGATAGAATTCATTACTTGGGTCACATTATTTTAGAGGAGGGTATATCTATAGACCCTGAGAAGATTGAAGCTATTAAGAATTGGCCTACTCCAAAGAATGTGACAGAGGTAAGATGTTTTATGGGGCTTGTAGGATATTACAAGAGATTCATTGAAGGACTCTCCAAGGTTGCACATGCTATCACTTCCTTGTAAAGGACGGGTATAAAGTTCGAATGGAACTCTAAGTTTGAAGAAATTTTCTAGCAGTTGAGGTATCTTCTCACAAGTGCACCGGTCTTGAAAGTTGTAGACCCAGAGAAATATTTTGTGGTATGTATAGATGCATATGGCCAAGGACTTGGAGGAGTTCTTATGCAGGACAACCACGTGATATGTTATGAGTCAAGAAAGATGAAGGAGCATGAGAAGAACTATGCCACTCATGATATAGAGCTTGCAGCCATAGTACATGTTCTCAAGATGTGGAGACATTATTTGATGGGTAGATTATTTGAGCTAAGGACAGACCATTGTGGTCTAAAATATTTGTTCGATCAGCCTACTCTGAATGCAAGGCAAGCGAGATGGTTGGAGTTTTTATGTGAGTTTGATTTTGAAATCAAGCACATAAAAGGAAAAGAGAATAAGGTAGTTGATGCACTCAGCAGGAAGGTGCAGGAAATGCATGTGGCATCTCTTAGTATTTGTCAGTCAGATTTGAGGAAGTAGATTGCTAATCATGTTGCTGAAGATGAATTGTATGCACAGGTCAAGGACAAGTTGTAGCAGCAAAGCCTTGAAAAGAAGTATGAGAGATATAAATTGGAAGAAGATGGAATTATTACCTATAAGAACAGATTCTATATTCCAAATATAGTATATTTGAGGAGAATGGTTATGGATGAGATCCATTAAGCTCCATATTCTGGTCACCCAGGATATCAGAAAATGATTGCTACAACTAGAAAGCAGTACTTTTGGCCAGGAATGAAAAAGGACATGGCGGAATATATTTCAAGGTACATGAAGTGTCAGCAAGTGAAGGTTGAACATCAACATCCAACAGGTTTGTTGCAGCCTTTTCCAGTTCCAGAATGGAAATGGGAAGTTATTTCCATGGATTTTAGTATAGGATTGCCGATGATTTGGAGACAACATGATTCCTTTAAAACTTAAGATGGATTAGGTTTATGAAAAGGAGAAAGGAAATGTAATGAGGGAATTTTCCAAATTCATTCATTTTCTAGCATTTAAGGAATTACATATACCTCCACTTACCCAAAAAGTTGATGAACTTATGCAATAAGAATGTGGATGTTGCTACTGAATCATAGAATGTGAAGTGAGAGATCTGAACTGCTGCTTGGTTGGATGAAATAAAAGATGATAACTGAAAGTAGAACTGTGGTAGTCTCATATGGCTGAAG